>CM026386.1:38495324-38569088 GCA_014843695.1 Archivesica marissinica | reverse complement strand
ATCTAACCTGCACTCCCTGGATTCACAGACAACTAATCACTGACTGATCTAACCTGCACTCCCTGGATTCACAGACAACTAATCACTGACTGATCTAACCTGCACTCCCTGGATTCACAGACAACTAATCACTGACTGATCTAACCTGCGCTCCCTGGATTCACAGACAACTAATCACTGACTGATCTAACCTGCGCTCCCTGGATTCACAGACAACTAATCACTGACTGATCTAACCTGCACTCCCTGGATTCACAGACAACTAATCACTGACTGATCTAACCTGCACTCCCTGGATTCACAGACAACTAATCACTGACTGATCTAACCTGCACTCCCTGGATTCACAGACAACTAATCACTGACTGATCTAACCTGCACTCCCTGGATTCACAGACAACTAATCACTGACTGATCTAACCTGCACTCCCTGGATTCGCAGACAACTAATCACTGACTGATCTAACCTGCACTCCCTGGATTCGCAGACAACTAATCACTGACTGATCTAACCTGCACTCCCTGGATTCGCAGACAACTAATCACTGACTGATCTAACCTGCACTCCCTGGATTCGCAGACAACTAATCACTGACTGATCTAACCTGCACTCCCTGGATTCGCAGACAACTAATCACTGACTGATCTAACCTGCACTCCCTGGATTCGCAGACAACTAATCACTGACTGATCTAACCTGCACTCCCTGGATTCACAGACAACTAATCACTGACTGATCTAACCTGCACTCCCTGGATTCACAGACAACTAATCACTGACTGATCTAACCTGCACTCCCTGGATTCACAGACAACTAATCACTGACTGATCTAACCTGCACTCCCTGGATTCACAGACAACTAATCACTGACTGATCTAACCTGCACTCCCTGGATTCGCAGACAACTAATCACTGACTGATCTAACCTGCACTCCCTGGATTCGCAGACAACTAATCACTGACTGATCTAACCTGCACTCCCTGGATTCGCAGACAACTAATCACTGACTGATCTAACCTGCACTCCCTGGATTCGCAGACAACTAATCACTGACTGATCTAACCTGCACTCCCTGGATTCGCAGACAACTAATCACTGACTGATCTAACCTGCACTCCCTGGATTCGCAGACAACTAATCACTGACTGATCTAACCTGCACTCCCTGGATTCGCAGACAACTAATCACTGACTGATCTAACCTGCACTCCCTGGATTCGCAGACAACTAATCACTGACTGATCTAACCTGCACTCCCTGGATTCGCAGACAACTAATCACTGACTGATCTATAGATAACATGTTAATCACTGACCCATCTATATATAACATGTTAATTACTGACCCATTTACAACAACAACAACGATAACAACAACAACAACAACAACAACAACAGAACAGATCATAAATATTACTGTGAGGAAGGAAAGTACACAGATAGCAACTTCTCTATATACATGCATATGTATATATATGTAAGCACACAGATAGCAACTTCTCTATATACATGCATATGTATATATATGTAAGCACACAGATAGCAACTTCTCTATATACATGCATATGTATATATATGTAAGCACACAGATAGCAACTTCTCTCTCTCTCTCTCTCTATATATATATATATATATATATGTGTATTTCCATCCATCATAATCAATGCAGTGTTTCTTAGAGACATTTTAACAAATCTCTGATCACTATTCAATTATTATAATTAATAATTCACATTGTTACCTCCCTTTATTAAATGCATTCCTAGATTTTCGTCTTGTGTTTGGCGAATCCTCATCAATTTGAATTAAAAGTTGTATAAAAAAACACTATTAAGTAAATTGTCGGACAATATTTCTACTGGTCCAAATATAGAGATCCGTCTTATTTAACTGTCTCCAAGCAACAATATGCACACACAATATCTAGCTTATTTCTATAACATGCAGGTCCATGCATTGTATACATATGAGTATATACTTTCTTCACTCACCATGAACGATATATGGCCGCAAAGGGCAACAAAATTTTCTACACCTATAACAGTTTTTTCGCGAGACCACAATGGAAGTGAAGCCATTGCTATAACCGTGACAATGGGGCCTGCCCAAAACCTGAAAATATTGCAAAACAGTGAATCTGGGACCACCCAAATACTGAAAATATTGCAAAACAGTGACTCTGGGACCTGCGTTAAACCTGAAAATATTGCAAAACAGTGACTCTGGGACCTGCGTTAAACCTGAAAATATTGCAAAACAGTGACTCTGGGACCTGCCCAAAACCTGAAAATAATAGGCTGTATTGCTATAAACCCACGATATTAGCTTCCCACTGTATCTATATACACTAGGCTGTATTGCTATAAACCCACAATATTAGCTTCCCACTGTATCTATATACACTAGGCTGTATTGCTATAAACCCACAATATTAGCTTCCCACTGTATCTATATACACTAGGCTGTATTGCTATAAACCCACAATATTAGCTTCCCACTATATATATATATACACTAGGCTGTATTGCTATAAACCCACAATATTAGCTTCCCACTGTATCTATATACACTAGGCTGTATTGCTATAAACCCACAATATTAGCTTCCCACTGTATCTATATACACTAGGCTGTATTACTATAAACCCACAATATTAGCTTCCCACTGTATCTATATACACTAGGCTGTATTGCTATAAACCCATGATATTAGCTTCCCACTGTATCTATATACACTAGGCTGTATTGCTATAAACCCATGATATTAGCTTCCCACTGTATCTATATACACTAGGCTGTATTGCTATAAACCCATGATATTAGCTTCCCACTGTATCTATATACACTAGGCTGTATTGCTATAAACCCACAATATTAGCTTCCCACTTTGTCTCAGATTTGCATGAGGTCACATTTGCATGTCTGACAAACTGACAGCCGGGAGACAGTAATAGGGCCATTGTCCTATGAATCAATACACCCCTAGGGATGGGTACACAAAATATTTAGGTAACTTGCATAATATTCATACAATTAACTCTTCAACAATAGCTTGATCTATCTATCCATGGATCTCATTCTTGTAGTCCATAATTATATTATAGTATGCATGTTTTAGTAAATTTCTTTAACTAAATATCTTGTACATGGAACAAACAATAGGATAGATAAACTGATGGACTGGTGATGCATTATTGTACAGATACATTTTATAACATTGTAGACAAGTGAAATGAACATGGTAGGCAACTTGAAATGTCATCAAATGTCAACAATGCAATTAAAGGCACAAGTAAATCTGTGTTTTCCTAACCTTCTAAATGCCTATTTTTTCTTTCAATGTACTGGTATTTTAATGGATATGTGATTATATTACAAAGGCAAATCATCTGAATGAGTGTATTATTTTTTACACATTTATGTTACTTTGATTGCGAAACAAGTTCCTGTAACATTAGACTAGTAGTTATCATGATAAAGAGAAGAGGTACCATGAGGGAGAAGAGGTACCACGAGGGAGAAGAGGTACCATGAGGGAGAAGAGGTACCATGAGGGAGAAGATGTATCATGAGGGAGAAGAGGCACTATGAGGGAGAAGATGTATCATGAGGGAGAAGAGGCACTATCAGGAGGAAGATTTATCATGAGGGAGAAGAGACACTATGAGGGAGAAGAGGTACCATGAGGGAGAAGAGGCACTATGAGGGAGACGATGTATCATGAGGGAGAAGAGGCACTATAAGGGAGAAGATGTATCATGAGGGAGAAGAGGAAATATGAGGGAGAAGAGGTACCATGAGGAGAAGAGGTATCATGAGGGAGAAGAGGCACTATGAGGGAGAAGAGGCACCATGAGTGAGAAGAGGTACTATGAGGGAGAAGAGATATCATGAGGGAGAAGAAGTACCATGAGGGAGAAGATGTATCATGAGGGAGAAGAGAGTACCATGAGGGAGAAGAGGAATCATGAGGGAGAAGAGGCACCATGAGGGAAAAGAGGCAAATGAGGTAGAAGATGTACCATGAGGGAGAAGAGGTACCATGAGGGAGAAGATGTATCATGAGGGAGAAGAGACTATCATGAGGGAGAAGAGGTGCCATGATGGAGAAGAGGCACCATGAGGGAGAAGAGGTATAATGAGAGAGAAGAGGTACCATGAGGGAGAAGATTTATCATGAGGGAGAAGAGGTACCATGAGGGAGAAGGTTCTACGTGTAGATGGGTGGTCTATGTGTAGAAGGGAGGTTCTACATGTAGATGGGAGGTTCTACGTGTAGATGGGAGGTTCTACGTGTAGATGGGATGTTCAGTGTGTAGATGGGAGGTTCTATTTTATGGGAGGTTCTACTTGTAGATGACAGGTTCTACATGTAGATGGGAGATTCTATGTGTAGATGGGAGGTTCTACATGTAGATGGGAGGTTCTACGTGTAGATGGGATGTTCTATGTGTAGATGGGAGGTTCTACGTGTGGACGGGAGGTTCTACTTGTAGATGAGAGGTTCTGTGTAGATGGGAGGTTCTACGTGTAGATGGGAGATTCTATGTGTAGATGGGAGGTTATACGTGTAGATGGGAGATTCTATGTGTAGATGGGAGGTTCTACGTGTAGATGGGAGGTTCAGTGTGTAGATGGGAGATTCCACATGTAGATGGGAGGTTCTATGTGTAGATGGGAGGTTCTATGTGTATATGGGGGGTTCTATGTGTAGATGGGAGGTTCTATGTGTATATGGGAGGTTCTATGTGTAGATGGGAGGTTCTACGTGTATATGGGAGGTTCTACGTGTATATGGGAGGTTCTACATGTATATGGGAGGTTCTACGTGTAGATAGGAGGTTCTATGTGTAGATGGGAGGTTCTATGTGTAGATGGGAGGTTCTACATGTATATGGGAGGTTTTATGTGTAGATGGGAGGTTCTATGTGTAGATGGGAGGTTCTGTGTAGATGGGAGGTTCTACATGTATATGGGAGGTTCTATGTGTAGATGGGAGGTTCTCTGTGTAGATGGGAGGTTCTACGTGTAGATGGGAGGTTTTATGTGTAGATGGGAGGTTCTATGTGTAGATGGGAGGTTCTATGTGTAGATGGGAGGTTCTATGTGTAGATGGGAGGTTCTACGTGTATATGTGAGGTTCTATGTGTATATGGGAGGTTCTACATGTAGATAGGTGGTTCTATGTGTAGATGGGAGGTTCTACGTGTATATGGGAGGTTCTATGTGTATATGGGAGGTTCTACATGTAGATAGGAGGTTCTATGTGTAGATGGGAGGTTCTATGTGTAGATGGGAGGTTCTATGTGTAGATGGGAGGTTTTATGTGTAGATGGGAGGTTCTATGTGTAGATGGGAGGTTCTACATGTATATGGGAGGTTCTATGTGTAGATGGGAGGTTCTATGTGTAGATGGGAGGTTCTACATGTATATGGGAGGTTCTATGTGTAGATGGGAGGTTCTATGTGTAGATGGGAGGTTCTATGTGTAGATGGGAGGTTCTATGTGTAGATGGGAGGTTCTACATGTATATGGGAGGTTCTATGTGTAGATGGGAGGTTCTACGTGTAGATGGGAGGTTCTACGTGAGACATCCTTAAGAAAGTCATCATTTTATGGATATATTTTGTACACTATATTACATATAACATACTGAAGGGAATATGGGATATTTAAGTAAGAAAATAGATCTGTATTTGCATGAAATGGGTGGTGTTTAGCAGGATAAAATCATCTTGTCCTTGTACAATAGGAGAGCAGATAGATAGAATAGATACGTTATATCTCTAAACATGATACATATCCTATCATACCGAAGTAAAACATGTACTTTAGATGTCAAAATTGTGAGCCCATTGTCGAGATGTTATTTCTGAAGCTATATTCTACACTATAATCCAATGCACATATAAAATAGAACACAACACAGAACATACAACATTAACTAGCCCACACATCCACACACAACACAGAACATACAACATTAACTAGCCCACCCATCCACACACAACACAGAACATACAACATTAACTATCCCACCCATCCACACACAACATAGAACATACAGCATTAACTAGCCCACCCATCCACACACAACACAGAACATACAGCATTAACTAGCCCACCCATCCACACACAACACAGAACATACAACATTAACTATTCCACCCATCCACACACAACACAGAACATAATACATTAACTATTCCACCCATCCACACACAATACAGAACATACAGCATTAACTAGCCCACCCATCCACACACAACACAGAACATACAACATTAACTAGCCCACCCATCCACACACAACACAGAACATAATACATTAACTATCCCACCTATCCACACACAACACAGAACATAACACATTAACTATCCCACCCATCCACACACAACATATAACATAACACATTAACTAGCCCACCCATCCACACACAACACAGAACATACAGCATTAACTAGCCCACCCATCCACACACAACATAGATCATACAACATTAACTAGCCCACCCATCCACACACAACACAGAACATACAGCATTAACTATCCCACCCATCCACACACAACACAGAACATACAACATTAACTAGCCCACCCATCCACACACAACACAGAACATACAACATTAACTATCCCACCCATCCACACACAACACAGAACATACAACATTAACTAGCCCACCCATCCACACACAACACAGAACATACAGGATTAACTAGCCCACCCATCCACACACAACACAGAACATACAACATTAACTATCCCACGCATCCACAAACAACACAGAACATACAACATTAACTATCCCACCCATCCACACACAACACAGAACATAATACATTAACTATTCCACCCTCCACACACAACACAGAACATACAACATTAACTATCCCACCCATCCACACACAACACAGAACATACAACATTAACTATCCCACCCTCCACACACAACACAGAACATAATACATTAACAATCCCACCCATCCACACACACAACACAGAACATAACACATTAACTAGCCCACCCATCCACACACAACACAGAACATAACACATTAACTAGCCCACCCATCCACACACAACACAGAACATAACACATTAACTAGCCCACCCATCCACACACAACACAGAACATAACACATTAACTAGCCCACCCATCCACACACAACACAGAACATAACACATTAACTAGCCCACCCATCCACACACAACACAGAACATAATACATTAACTATCCCACCCATCCACACACACAACACAGAACATAACACATTAACTAGCCCACCCATCCACACACAACACAGAACATAACACATTAACTAGCCCACCCATCCACACACAACACAGAACATACAACATTAACTATCCCACCCTTCAACACACAACACAGAACATAACACATTAACTAGCCCACCCATCCACACACAACACAGAACATACAACATTAACTATCCCACCCATCCACACACAACATAGAACATAACACATTAACTAACCCACCCATCTACACACAACACAGAACATAACACATTAACTAGCCCACCCATCCACACACAACACAGAACATAACACATTAACTATCCCACCCACCCATCCACACACAACACAGAACATAACACATTAACTATCCCTCCCATTCACACACAACACAGAACATAACACATTAACTATCCCACCCATCCACACACAATACAGAACATAACACATTAACTATCCCACCCATCCACACACAATACAGAACATAACACATTAACTAGCCCACCCATCCACACACAATACAGAACATAACACATTAACTAGCCCACCCATCCACACACAACACAGAACATAACACATTAACTATCCCTCCCATTCACACACAACAAATATTGATTGTATTGGATTGCATAGGGAGTCTGCACAGTACAGAAGATTGATTGTATTGGAATGCATAGGGAGACTGCACAGTAAAGAAGATTGATTGTATTGGATTGCATAGGGAGACTGCACAGTAAAGAAGATTGATTGTATTGGATTGCATAGGGAGACTGCACAGTAAAGACTATTGATTGTATTGGATTGCATAGGGAGACTGCACAGTAAAGAAGATTGATTGTATAGGAATGCATAGGGAGACTGCACAGTAAAGAAGATTGATTGTATTGGATTGCATAGGGAGACTGCACAGTAAAGAAGATTGATTGTATAGGAATGCATAGGGAGACTGCACAGTAAAGATTATTGATTGTATTGGATTGCATAGGGAGACTGCACAGTAAAGAAGATTGACTGTATTGGAATGCATAGGGAGACTGCACAGTAAAGAAGATTGAGTGTATTGGATTGCATAGGGAGTCTGCACAGTACAGAAGATTGATTGTATTGGATTGCATAGGGAGTCTGCACAGTACAGAAGATTGATTGTATTGGATTGCATAGGGAGACTGCACAGTACAGAAGATTGATTGTATAGGAATGCATAGGGAGACTGCACAGTACAGAAGATTGATTGTATTGGATTGCATAGGGAGACTGCACAGTACAGAAGATTGATTGTATAGGAATGCATAGGGAGACTGCACAGTACAGAAGATTGATTGTATTGGATTGCATAGGGAGACTGCACAGTAAAGAAGATTGATTGTATTGGATTGCATAGGGAGACTGCACAGTAAAGAAGATTGATTGTATAGGAATGCATAGGGAGACTGCACAGTAAAGAAGATTGATTGTATAGGAATGCATAGGGAGACTGCACAGTAAAGAAGATTGATTGTATTGGATTGCATAGGGAGACTGCACAGTAAAGAAGATTGATTGTATTGGATTGCATAGGGAGACTGCACAGTAAAGACTATTGATTGTATTGGATTGCATAGGGAGACTGCACAGTAAAGAAGATTGATTGTATTGGAATGCATAGGGAGACTGCACAGTAAAGAAGATTGATTGTATTGGATTGCATAGGGAGACTGCACAGTAAAGAAGATTGATTGTATTGGATTGCATAGGGAGACTGCACAGTAAAGAAGATTGATTGATGGTATTGCATAGGGAGACTGCACAGTAAAGAAGATTGATTGTATTGGATTGCATAGGGGAGACTGCACAGTAAAGACTATTGATTGTATTGGATTGCATAGGGAGACTGCACAGTAAAGAAGATTGATTGATTGTATTGGAATGCATAGGGAGACTGCACAGTAAAGAAGATTGATTGTATTGGATTGCATAGGGAGACTGCACAGTAAAGAAGATTGATTGATTGTATTGGAATGCATAGGGAGACTGCACAGTAAAGAAGATTGATTGTATAGGAATACATAGGGAGACTGCACAGTAAAGAAGATTGATTGTATAGGAATACATAGGGAGACTGCACATTAAAGACTATTGATTGTATAGGAATGCATAGGGAGACTGCACAGTAAAGACTATTGATTGTATTGGATTGCATAGGGAGACTGCACAGTAAAGGAGATTGATTGTATTGGATTGCATAGGGAGACTGCACATTAAAGGAGATTGATTGTATTGGATTGCATAGGGAGTCTGCACAGTAAAGGAGATTGATTGTATTGGAATGCATATGGAGTCTGCACAGTAAAGACTAATGATTGTATTGTATTGGAGTGCATAGGGAGACTGTACAGTAAAGAATATTGATTGTATTGGATTGCATAGGGAGACTGCACAGTAAAGACTATTGATTGATTGTATTGGATTGCATAGGGAGTCTGCACAGTAAAGACTATTGATTGTATTGTATTGGATTGCATAGTAAAGACTATTGATTGATTGTATTGGATTGCATAGGGAGACTGCACAGTAAAGAAGATTGATTGTATTGGATTGCATAGGGAGACTGCACAGTAAAGAAGATTGATTGTATTGGATTGCATAGGGAGACTGCACAGTAAAGACTATTGATTGTATTGGAATACATAGGGAGAATGCACAGTAAAGAAGATTGATTGTATTGGAATGCATAGGGTGACAACACTAGCAACTTACCATAAAGTATAAAACACAAACAGTGGGTAATAGAATTTTCCTTTCTCCGGGTAATGCTTTAATGTGAAGAAGATGGCATAACAGAACCATATAAATCCCAAAATACGCATTCCAATCAGCGCATAGCCTGGCGGGCTCTCGTATAGGTATAACACCAGACCAGGGTCAAATATCTGTAAACAAAAGGTAAGCTTAAATAATAGAATATTAAAATATAAATTTAAAAATTCACATTACGCTAATTTTTGTTTTTTATTAACCCATTTCATTCTGGATACATTTAAAGGCTTTTGCAAACAACATAGATCCAGATCAGACGGTACGTTCCGTGGCGGTTGATCTGGCTCTATGTTCTTTGCAGATACCGTTTGAACGGTATCCAGAATGAAATGGGTTAACCCTTTCAACACCACAGACCTCTAAATTGGCTTACAAAAAAGTGTAGATCCAGATGAGCCGGCTCGTGACGAGCCGTCTCATCAGGATCTGCACTTTTTTCAAGTAATATAACTATTTTTAGAATTTTTAAATACAATTATTTGCCTGGTTTCTTCTAGTGGAAAGAATATGACTATTCATGCTAGCATGAACATTAGTAAATCACTATTTACAAATTTATTGATCATTTTGTAAATAAATATTCATAAAGGGAGATAATTTAAGTTCAAACTTTGCGAAACAAGCTTTTACAACTTAACCACTATCAATAGCGTTCGAATGAAAGTACATTCATGTGGGAGGAAACCAAAGTACCCCGCCTGTACAATCTGGTGACAACTGTTCTATTGCATCATACAATATTACGGGGCCGCCTACATATAACGTATATTATACATGTGTTGACAAATCATATATGAGAAAGAACACAAAGCTTACAAATCAATTGTCCAAATTTATATTACTAGCAAATAATATTCCATGGACTGATAGATCACTTCTCACAGTTGATCAAAATTACAAGGTCACAGGTGGCGCTTCCATTATAAACATGTTTCATGATTTCTGCAAATAATTGTTTAACATCTACAAGAAAAGCATAATCTATATATAATATAGAAATTTATCAGTGAAATAAACTGGAGGCAATGGACAATAACACATTTGATTTCTCACTGCTTTTCACGTGCAGTACACTGCATGTTGAAATGTTGTTAACATGAACATATTCAGACTGAAGCCGTCAGCGACGTCACAAATGACATATATTATGGCATTTGTTTTGGTCATCTAAACACGACGTTCTAGCACCGTGTGCATCGTTTGCTATCATAAAAACACTTTTCTGCCTAAAATAATATTATTATTTGATTGCTAAAGTGAATGATCAGATAATATTGCCCCTATGAACATATAAAGCTTCACTTTGTCATATAATGTTCATACGGTGAAATATAATTTGATCATACACTGAAACAAACAACTATCCTCTTAATCTTCCTTAGATGTCAAACCCCTCACGGGGATAAAGTCATATTCCTTCTATAATGTCTATTTCAGTAATTCATTTTCACTTCAACCATTTATTGGAATTTCCCGTTGATATGTAGTGCCTATTTCATATTAAAATATTTACATTTTACAAAACCATTTTTCATTTGCAAACAAAGCTTCAAAATTGTACTCGGTTTACTACTAGAGATCCTGGAGCCTTCTGGGTCTAATAATTACAGTGTCCAATTTATAACCACCATGTTGCCTGGGCTCGATCCCGGTCAGAACCACGGTGCTGGTGTCATTAGGCAAGACACTTAAATCCACATTGCCTCTTTCCCTCATCTGTCCGATTAGCGCAGTGGTTAGCGCGCTCACTTCTCACCAATGCAACCCGGGTTCGATCATCGGACCAGGAAGTATGTGAGATGGTACGGTGGTCGCCAGATCATATAGGTGGGTTTTCTCCGGTTTCCTCCTACATGAATGACCACATTTACGCTGTCATCCGCCCCAATGAGAGTGATTACTATAAGTTGTTAAAACTTACTTCGCAATCGTTGTAAAATAAATAGTTTAAACTTAAAATCTTTCCCGCATGACATTGCATTCCACCAGTAATGAGATCTCGAGAGCGATTAATCTATATGTTGTAAAAACTTGTTTCACAATCAAGCTAAAATAAATTTGTATATACAAAAACAGTAATCCCAGTTTCTCATTCTCAGCTTGAATACTTCACAGCACATTATAAGTAAATATATAAACAGGGTTACACCCATTGCAACATAGAAGCAGCATTAATTGTATGCTTGTATGTAGTAACATGAATAACCAGGACAACATATGCTCACAAAACATGTTCTATGAAGAAATACCAGTAACCGTACACACGAGGTATTTCAACAAATGGTAAGTAAATCAAGTCATATGTTGTTTTGCAGCTAAAGGGAGAGTACTACAATACAATATTATGACCACATTAAATGTGGTTTTTAATCTTACTATTAAATGAAGTGCGTATCCAGGCATACACAAGTACGCAAATGGGTACAATTCATCGGTAAAACTAAAAAAGTAAAAGTCCCAAATATGCAACAAAAGCTGTATGTAGTATAAAAGTGACATGTAAATTGAGAGAAATTGCTCAATTATAGCAGAGTACAAATTTTCCATGTGGAGATCCCTCAAATGCCACCGATGGAAGAGGGGAAAACCCAATGCTACACCTACCCCCACCTCACTGCAACAAAGTTTGTTCTGCAGCTCCTGTGTTCATGTTTGCTGCACAATTAAAAACCGGCCAGGTATGTCTCTGACTGCAATTGTATGTTTGTCATACAGTTAAAAACCGGCCAGGTATGTCTCTGACTGCAATTGTATGTTTGCTGTACAGTTTAAAACCGGCCAGGTATGTCTCTGACTGCAATTGTATGTTTGCCGTACTGCTAAAAACCGGCCAGGTATGTCTCTGAGTGCAATTGTATGTTTGCCGTACAATTAAAAACTGGCCAGGTATGTCTCTGACTGCAATTGTATGTTTGCCATACAGTTAAAAACTGGCCAGGTATGTCTCTGACTGCAATTGTATGTTTGCCGTACAGTTAAAAACTGGCCAGGTATGTCTCTGACTGCAATTGTATGTTTGCCGTACAGTTAAAAACCGGCCAGGTATGTCCCTGACTGCAATTGTATGTTTGCCATACAGTTAAAAACTGGCCAGGTATGTCTCTGACTGCAATTGTATGTTTGTCATACAGTTAAAAACTGGCCAGGTATGTCTCTAACTGCAATTGTATGTTTGCCATACAATTAAAAACCGGCCAGGTATGTCTCTGAGTGCAATTGTATGTTTGCCGTACAATTAAAAACTGGCCAGGTATGTCTCTGACTACAATTGTATGTTTGCCATACAGTTAAAAGCCGGCCAGGTAAGTCTCTGACTGCAATTGTATGTTTGCCGTACAATTAAAAACCAGCCAGGTAAGACTCTGACTGCAATTGTATGTTTGCTGCACAGTTAAAAACCGGCCAGGTATGTCTCTGACTGCAATCATTTTATTGCTTACTGTCAATTATGTGTAATTGTAAATATGGAAGTCGTGGATGCGTGTTCGCTTCAAGTCCGAAATGTACGGAGTTCGAGCCCCGCTGGAGCCGTTACGATTGTGCCCTTTGGCAAGGCATTTAAATTACACATTGCCTCTTCTCTCTCCCTCGTGGCAATGGATTCCATCTGGAATGAGGCCTCGAGAGTGATTAATATAAGTTATCAGAACTTTTTCGCAATCGAGCTAAAATAAATTTGTATAAACTAAATTATGTGTAATTATGGTTTTATCTTTTGAAGAAAACACAGATAATTAAATGATTGATGATACTTACTATTGCTTCCCATATAAATATGACAATATATGTAATAGTATATAAAGTCATGAACACCGAGATCTTCATAGTAGACATCATGCTTAACCTCCCGCGTGTAATCGTGTATCCCTTGGCAATCAATATCAACATGAGCAGAAATACCATAATACTGACTGCCTCAAACGCTCTAGCTGCAACAAACATGAACAGAAATACCATAATACTGACTGCCTCAAACGCTCTAGCTGCAACAAACATGAGCAGATATACCATAATACTGACTGCCTCAAACGCTCTAGCTGCAACAAACGTGAACAGAAATACCATAATACTGACTGCCTCAAACGCTCTAGCTGCAACAAACATGAGCAGATATACCATAATACTGACTGCCTCAAACGCTCTAGCTGCAACAAACAACAGAAATACCATAATACTGACTGCCTCAAACGCTCTAGCTGCAACAAACATGAGCAGATATACCATAATACTGACTGCCTCAAACGCTCTAGCTGCAACAAACAACAGAAATACCATAATACTGACTGCCTCAAACGCTCTAGCTGCAACAAACATGAGCAGATATACCATAATACTGACTGCCTCAAACGCTCTAGCTGCAACAAACAACAGAAATACCATAATACTGACTGCCTCAAACGCTCTAGCTGCAACAAACATGAGCAGATATACCATAATACTGACTGCCTCAAACGCTCTAGCTGCAACAAACAACAGAAATACCATAATACTGACTGCCTCAAACGCTCTAGCTGCAACAAACATGAGCAGATATACCATAATACTGACTGCCTCAAACGCTCTAGCTGCAACAAACAACAGAAATACCATAATACTGACTGCCTCAAATGTTCTAATTGCAACAAACATGAATAATAATACATAGAGGTTATTTGTATGTTTCAGTGTGTATGATCATTCAATTTTATGCTGACAATTCTAAAAACAATTAGATTACAGTTAATTATAAAATATTACGTTCATTTGTGAATTTGTTTTGTCTGTCATTTTCAATTTGAACAGTAGACAGAAACTACCTTGAAAATTATAACGTTCACCCTGACATATAAATGGTTGTGCGGTTGTGTCTTGTAGTGAAATGAGGCTCCCAACAGAGTCAGTAAAATGACTAAAGGTGAATAAAAAATATATTAGCCAAACATTATTGGAAACCATGAAAGAAATAGAAGATTTGTGTTTATTTCACCTCATGAATAAGTGTAAGATGGGATTTCCCCTCGTGATTAAGGGTAAGATGGGATTTCCCCTCGTGATTAAGGGTAAGATGGGATTTCCCCTCGTGATTAATTGTAAGATGGGATTTCCCCTCGTGATTAAGTGTAAGATGGGATTTCCCCTCGTGATTAAGGGTAAGATGGGATTTCCCCTCGTGATTAAGTGTAAGATGGGATTTCCCCTCGTGATTAAGTATAAGATGGGATGTCCCCTCGTGATTAAGTATAAGATGGGATTTCCCCTCGTGATTAAGTATAAGATGGGATTTCCCCTCGTGATTAAGTATAAGATGGGATTTCACCTCGTGATTAAATATAAGATGGGATTTCACCTCGTGATTAAATATAAGATGGGATTTCCCCTCGTGATTAAGGGTAAGATGGGATTTCCCCTCGTGATTAAGGGTAAGATGGGATTTCACCTCGTGATCAGCGAAATAATGTTTTTCTACTTCTGAGTAATGCCACTCATGATAATACAAATTTCACTCACTGATCTTGAACGGTCAACTTCAATGTCATGTGGAATGGTGCTATGTGAATGGTCAACTTCAATGTCGTGTGGAATGGTGCCATGTGAACGGTCAACTTCAATGTCACGTGGAATGGCACTATGTGAACGGTCAACTTCAATGTCATGTGGAATGGCGCTATGTGACCGGTCAACTTCAATGTTGTGTGGGATGGCGCAATGTGAACGGTCAACTTCAATGTCGTGTGGAATGGCGCTATGTGAACGGTCAACTTCAATGTCGTGTGGAATGGCGCTATGTGAACGGTCAACTTCAATGTCGTGTGGAATGGCGCTATGTGAACGGTCAACTTCAATGTCGTGTGGAATGGCGCAATGTGAACGGTCAACTTCAATGTCATGTGGAATGGCGCAATGTGAACGGTCAACTTCAATGTCGTGTGGGATGGTGCAATGTGAATGGTCAACTTCAATGTCATGTGGAATGGCGCTATGTGAACGGTCAACTTCAATGTCATGTGGAATGGCGCTATGTGAACGGTCAACTTCAATGTCATGTGGAATGGTGCTATGTGAACGGTCAACTTCAATGTCGTGTGGAATGGCGCTATGTGACGGTCAACTTCAATGTCGTGTGGAATGGCGCTATGTGAAGTCAACTTCAATGTGTGGGTGGTGCTATGAGGTTTCAATGTCGTGTGGAATGGCGCTACGTGAACAACTTCAATGTCGTGTGGAATGGCGCTATGTGAACGGTCATACCAGGTTTCCTATAGATGTTCAATTGAAACTATATGTCTATCTGGCTTTGTTTTCAAGTTCTTCTTCTCTGTTAATGGCTAACAGTCAACAATTGAGCTATTATGGCCATGCGTGGAGGGTTAGAAAAGTGAGCTACCAGGCCTCCTCAGCTACTATAATTCCACCAAAGAGGACACTGGTAGTGTGATAAAAAAAGGTGCAACAACCTAACACCATAAAAGCCCTTAAGCCTACGATATGTACATATACTAGAAGTGTGCTAACTGAAGTTAGTAGTTTTTGAGAAATGTTATATTTGAGGGGTTTTATTCCACACATAAATAATTTCTGAAATCAGACTATTTTTGGTTATGCTTGGGACTTGTTATGGGGGGGGGGGAGACAACAACCCCTAGAAACAGTATGCAAGTTATCAAAGTATTATATATATAACCCTTCTATTCCAGAACCCTATATTCCAGAACCCCTCTATTCCAGAACCCCTCTATTCCAGAACCCCTCTATTCCAGAACTCCTCTATTCCAGAATCCCTCTATTCCAGAACCCCTCTATTCCAGAACCCCTCTATTCCAGAACCCCTCCATTCCAGAACCCCTCTATTCCAGAACCCTTCTATTCCAGAACCCCTCTATTCCAGAACCCCTCTAATCCGGAACCCCTCTATTCCAGAACCCCTCTATTCCAGAATCCCTCTATTCCAGAACCCCTCTATTCCAGAACCCCTCTATTCCAGAACCCCTCTATTCCAGAACCCCTCTATTCCAGAACCCCTCCATTCCAGAACCCCTCTAATCCGGAACCCCTCTATTCCAGAACCCCCCTATTTCTTATGTGTTTATCAATACAAAATGACACCTCTAAACCGGACATGCCAATTATGAAAGGAAGCAAGTTGTGTTCTGTCACAAAGTGACAACATTCCACCAGTGTTTACCAATTGTCGGCGCCTGTGTTTTTCGAGTGTGTTTTACGTTTATTTATCGTCGCTACCGGTTACCCATATGAGCGACGCCTCCTGAAGAGATTAGTAATTTTAGATTTTGGAGGATAGTGCAATGATACAGACAGAGACCCATTACAGAGTCTCCTCTGGTTCTTTTATGTGCACGATGTAAAGCATCAACACGAGACCTCGGTTTAACGTCCCATCTGAAAGACTGTTCATTTTATTAGGGTCAGACGGGGGATCAAACCTGCGATCCCTGGATTACCAGATCAGCGTGTTACCACTGGACTACAGATCCGTCTGTGTGTTTTTCGATAGTTATGAAATTGCTATTTATACTGTGTATAATTGGTGAGTAGCAGATATCACTTTCATCAATTGTTTGTAAACTGTTACTATTTAAAGTTGAGATTATATCAATTGGTCTTGATTGGAAACAAGATTGTAAAATAGCTCTGATTGGTCTTGATAGGACACAAGATTGTAAAATAGCTCTGATTGGTCTTGATAGGACACAAGATTGTAAAATAGCTCTGATTGGTCTTGATAGGACACAAGATTGTAAAATAGCTCTGATTGGTCTTGATAGGAAACACAATTGTAAAATAGCTGTGATTGGTCTTGATAGGAAACAAGATTGTAAAATAGCTCTGATTGGTCTTGATAGGAAACAAGATTGTAAAATAGCTCTGATTGGTCTTGATAGGACACAAGATTGTAAAATAGCTCTGATTGGTCTTGATAGGAAACAAGATTGTAAAATAGCTCTGATTGGTCTTGATAGGAAACAAGATTGTAAAATAGCTCTGATTGGTCTTGATAGGAAACAAGATTGTAAAATAGCTCTGATTGGTCTTGATAGGAAACAAGATTGTAAAATAGCTCTGATTGGTCTTGATAGGAAACAAGATTGTAAAATAGCTCTGATTGGTCTTGATAGGAAACACGATTGTAAAATAGCTGTGATTGGTCTTGATAGGAAACACTATTGTAAAATAGCTCTCATTGGTCTTGATAGGACACAAGATTGTAAAATAGCTCTGATTGGTCTTGATAGGAAACACGATTGTAAAATAGCTCTGATTGGTCTTGATAGGACACAAGATTGTAAAATAGCTCTGATTGGTCTTGATAGGACACAAGATTGTAAAATAGCTCTGATTGGTCTTGATAGGAAACAAGATTGTAAAATAGCTCTGATTGGTCTTGATTGGAAACAAGATTGTAAAATAGCTCTGATTGGTCTTGATAGGAAACAAGATTGTAAAATAGCTCTGATTGGTCTTGATAGGAAACAAGATTGTAAAATAGCTCTGATTGGTCTTGATAGGACACAAGATTGTAAAATAGCTCTGATTGGTCTTGATAGGAAACAAGATTGTAAAATAGCTCTGATTGGTCTTGATAGGACACAAGATTGTAAAATAGCTCTGATTGGTCTTGATAGGAAACAAGATTGTAAAATAGCTCTGATTGGTCTTGATAGGAAACACGATTGTAAAATAGCTCTGATTGGTCTTGATAGGACACAAGATTGTAAAATAGCTCTGATTGGTCTTGATAGGACACAAGATTGTAAAATAGCTCTGATTGGTCTTGATAGGACACAAGATTGTAAAATAGCTCTGATTGGTCTTGATAGGAAACAAGATTGTAAAATAGCTCTGATTGGTCTTGATAGGACACAAGATTGTAAAATAGCTCTGATTGGTCTTGATAGGACACAAGATTGTAAAATAGCTGTGATTGGTCTTGATAGGACACAAGATTGTAAAATAGCTCTAAAGCCTCAAGTAGTTCATGACTACATGTACATTACATGTATCTTTTATATGTAAGTTTTATTTTAATGTTGATAAATATTATGGTGTACATGTATTCAATATTAATATAAAATACAAAAAAACCTCTAAACCAGACTTTTTGTGGGATCCTTAAGAAGTTTGGATTAGAGGAATGTTACTGTATGTATTGTGTGTAAATAGCTGTAAGATTTGCTTAGAACCGGCTCATAGACCTCTGTGCTCCTTGCATGTGTAACATTACCTGCATATTTAGTAGATCTAAGCTTATAATCCACACCATCGTTTCCATATACACCATAACCAATACACATGAGCAGGAGATGAATCGTCCACATGACTACGCTAACCATGTACATCTTGTATGTTGTATGCCACAGTTGACGATTTCTCAACAGAACTGGAAAACCAAATGTACACAAATGCAGTATGACATGTATAATTGAAACTAACTTAATTAACCCATTATGTAAGATACAATATAGGCAGGCGAGAACATTCATCCAATCAATGAGAGGACCCGAGTTCTAGTTCTAAACTGGCTGCATTTTTTTTTATACCTGCGTTACAGTTTTCCTGTCACCTGAGTTCTGGGCTCTTGACAACTTTCATCCCATACCAAATATTCATCGAAAGACAACATTGACACCTGACCAAATATTTTAGTACAACCAGGTATATGCATTAAAACTGTTGTGCTGGTTTCACAGGTACATGCATTAAAACTGGTGTGCTGGTTTCACAGGTACATGCATTAAAACTGTTGTGCTGGTTTCACAGGTACATGCATTAAAACTGTTGTGCTGGTTTCACAGGTACATGCATTAAAACTGTTGTGCTGGTTTCACAGGTACATGCATTAAAACTGTTGTGCTGGTTTCACAGGTACATGAATTAAAACTGTTGTGCTGGTTTCACAGGTACATGCATTAAAACTGTTGTGCTGGTTTCACAGCACATGCATTAAAACGGTTGTGCTGGTTTCACAGGTACATGCATTAAAACTGTTGTGCTGGTTTCACAGGTATATGCATTAAAACTGTTGTGCTGGTTTCACAGGTACATGCATTAAAACTGTTGTGCTGGTTTCACATTTGGATTTACATGGAAACAAGAGTTTGTCCGATTAGCGCAGTGGTTAGCGTGCTCGCTTCTCACCAATGCGACCTGGGTTCGATCCTCGGAACGGGAAGTATGTGAGATGGTACGGTGGTCGCCAGATCGGACAGGTGGGTTTTCTCCGGGTACTCCGGTTTCCTCCCACATGAATGACCACATATACGCTTTCATCTGAGCCAACAAGAGTGATTAATATAAGTTGTTAAAACTTGCTTCGCAATCGTACAAGAGTTTGTACCAGTGTTACAGAAGTTCCCAAGCAAAATGCTTAGAAACAGAAACACTCTAATAATAGGTTCGAAGAAATATTGATGAAGATTATTATGTAACCATTAAACACTTGGACAAAGATTGAGGAATACTGGTGAGTGAGATAATGGGCAGACCCTAATGGGAAACTTGTAAAATTCAAGGGAAGTAACTGAAGAATAGAGTTATTGAAATGATAAAGGGGGTTATCGAACAAGACACTACACCAATAAACCTTGAGACAAAGATTGAAGAAGAATGGATAATAATTACTCCAGCTTGTGAGCAGACACCATCAACATGGAAATGTTTAATCATCCCAGGACTATGGGCAATCAGGTTATCGAACAACTATACTATGCAAAACAAAATTAGTGACCAAGATTTAATAAGATTGGATAGTAATAGTATCATAGTATTGAAGGACATGTTTTCATATATGCACTGTATTGTATGGTGCATATGAATATTCATTTTCGTGCCATGTGCAAAATTCACTAGTGGGGGGGGGGGGTGGGGGGGTCACCAACAATTTTCAAGTTGGTTTGATTTAACCCTTTCCCCATAGAAGCGCCTCTTGACGCCATTACCAATACCACATACATTAACCCTTTCCCTCATAGAAGCACCTCTTGACGCCATTACCAATACCACATACATTGACCTTTTCCCTCAGAGAAGCGCCTCTTGACGCCATTACCAATACCACATACATTAACCCTTTCCCTCATAGAAGCGCTTCTTGACGCCATTACAATACCACATACAGTGACCCTTTCCCTCATAGAAGCGCCTCTTGATGCCATTACCAATACCACATACATTAACCCTTTCCCTCATAGAAGAGCCTCTTGACGCCATTACCAATACCACATACATTAACCCTTTCACTCATAGAAGCGCCTCTTGACGCCATTACCAATACCACATACATTGACCCTTTCCCTCATAGAAGCACCTCTTGGCGCCATTATCAATACCACATACATTAACCCTTTCCCTCATAGAAGCGCCTCTTAACGCCATTACCAATACCACATACATTGACCCTTTCCCTCATAGAAGCACCTCTTGACGCCATTACCAATACAACATACATTAACCCTTTCCCTCATAGAAGCACCTCTTGATGCCATTACCAATACCACATACATTAACCCTTTCCCTCATAGAAGCACCTCTTGACGCCATTACCAATACCACATACATTGACCTTTTCCCTCATAGAAGCGCCTCTTGACGCCATTACCAATACCACATACATTAACCCTTTCCCTCATAGAAGCGCCTCTTGACGCCATTACCAATACCACATACATTGACCCTTTCCCTCATAGAAGCGCCTCTTGATGCCATTACCAATACCACATACATTAACCCTTTCCCTCATAGAAGCACCTCTTGACGCCATTACCAATACCACATACATTAACCCTTTCCCTCATAGAAGCGCCTCTTGACGCCATTACCAATACCACATACATTAACCCTTTCCCTCATAGAAGCGCCTCTTGACGCCATTACCAATACCACATACATTGACCCTTTCCCTCATAGAAGCACCTCTTGGCGCCATTACCAATACCACATACATTAACCCTTTCCCTCATAGAAGCACCTCTTGACGCCATTACCAATACAACATACATTGACCCTTTCCCTCATAGAAGCACCTCTTGACGCCATTACCAATACAACATACATTAACCCTTTCCCTCATAGAAGCACCTCTTGATGCCATTACCAATACCACATACATTAACCCTTTCCCTCATAGAAGCACCTCTTGATGCCATTACCAATACCACATACATTAACCCTTTCCCTCATAGAAGCGCCTCTTGATGCCATTACCAATACAACATACATTAATCCTTTTCCTCATAGAAGCGCCTCTTGACGCCATTACCAATACAACATACATTAACGCTTTCCCTCATAGAAGCGCCTCTTGACGCCATTACCAATACCACGTGCATTGACAATGTAGTGGCCAAACCAATGTTCATTAACCCTTTCCCCCATAGAAGCGCCTCTTGACGCCATTACCAATACCACGTACATTGACAATGTAGTGGCCAAACCAACATACATTAACCCTTTCCCTCATAGAAGCGCCTCTTGACGCCATTACCAATACCACATACATTAACCCTTTCCCTCATAGAAGCGCCTCTTGATGCCATTACCAATACCACATACATTAACCCTTTCCCTCATAGAAGCACTTCTTGCTGCCATTACCAATACAACATACATTAACCCTTTCCCTCATAGAAGCACCTCTTGATGCCATTACCAATACCACATACATTAACCCTTTCCCTCATAGAAGCGCCTATTGACGCCATTACCAATACAACATACAATAACCCTTTCCCTCATAGAAGCACCTCTTAATGCCATTACCAATACCACATACATTAACCCTTTCCCTCATAGAAGCGCCTATTGACACCATTACCAATACAACATACAATAACCCTTTCCCTCATAGAAGCACCTCTTGATGCCATTACCAATACTACATACATTAACCCTTTCCCTCATAGAAGCGCCTCTTGACGCCATTACCAATACAACATACATTAACCCTTTCCCCCATAGAAGCGCCTCTTGACGCCATTACCAATACCACGTACATTGACAATGTAGTGGCCAAACCAATGTTCATAAACCCTTTCCCTCATAGAAGCGCCTCTTGACGCCATTACCAATACCACGTACATTGACAATGTAGTGGCCAAACCAATGTTCATAAACCCTTTCCCTCATAGAAGCGCCTCTTGACGCCATTACCAATACCACATACATTGACAATGTAGTGGCCAAACCAATGTTCATTAACCCTTTCCCTCATAGAAGCTCCTCTTGACGCCATTACCAATACCACATACATTAACCCTTTCCCTCATAGAAGCACCTCTTGACGCCATTACCAATACCACATACATTAACCCTTTCCCTCATAGAAGCGCCTCTTGACGCCATTACCAATACCACATACATTAACCCTTTCCCTCATAGAAGCACCTCTTGATGCCATTACCAATACCACATACATTAACCCTTTCCCTCATAGAAGCACCTCTTGATGCCATTGCCAATACCACATTCATTAACCCTTTCCCTCATAGAAGCGCCTATTGACGCCATTACCAATACAACATACATTAACCCTTTCCCTCATAGAAGCACCTCTTGATGCCATTACCAATACCACATACATTAACCCTTTCCCTCATAGAAGCGCCTCTTGACGCCATTACCAATACAACATACATTAACCCTTTCCCTCATAGAAGCGCCTCTTGACGCCATTACCAATACCACGTACATTGACAATGTAGTGGCCACACCAATGTTCATTAACCCTTTCCCCCATAGAAGCGCCTCTTGACGCCATTACCAATACCACGTACATTGACAATGTAGTGGCCAAACCAATGTTCATAAACCCTTTCCCTCATAGAAGCGCTTCTTGACGCCATTACCAATACCACATACATTGACAATGTAGTGGCCAAACCAATGTTCATAAACCCTTTCCCTCATAGAAGCACCTCTTAATGCCATTACCAATACCACATACATTAACCCTTTCCCTCATAGAAGCGCCTATTGACACCATTACCAATACAACATACAATAACCCTTTCCCTCATAGAAGCACCTCTTGATGCCATTCCCAATACTACATACATTAACCCTTTCCCTCATAGAAGCGCCTCTTGACGCCATTACCAATACAACATACATTAACCCTTTCCCCCATAGAAGCGCCTCTTGACGCCATTACCAATACCACGTACATTGACAATGTAGTGGCCAAACCAATGTTCATAAACCCTTTCCCTCATAGAAGCGCCTCTTGACGCCATTACCAATACCACATACATTGACAATGTAGTGGCCAAACCAATGTTCATAAACCCTTTCCCTCATAGAAGCGCCTCTTGACGCCATTACCAATACCACATACATTGACAATGTAGTGGCCAAACCAATGTTCATAAACCCTTTCCCTCATAGAAGCGCCTCTTGACGCCATTACCAATACCACATACATTGACAATGTAGTGGCCAAACCAATGTTCATTAACCCTTTCCCTCATAGAAGCGCCTCTTGACGCCATTACCAATACCACATACATTAACCCTTTCCCTCATAGAAGCACCTCTTGACGCCATTACCAATACCACATACATTAACCCTTTCCCTCATAGAAGCGCCTCTTGATGCCATTACCAATACCACATACATTAACCCTTTCCCTCATAGAAGCACCTCTTGATGCCATTACCAATACCACATACATTAACCCTTTCCCTCATAGAAGCACCTCTTGATGCCATTGCCAATACCACATACATTAACCCTTTCCCTCATAGAAGCGCCTATTGACGCCATTACCAATACAACATACATTAACCCTTTCCCTCATAGAAGCACCTCTTGATGCCATTACCAATACCACATACATTAACCCTTTCCCTCATAGAAGCGCCTCTTGACGCCATTACCAATACAACATACATTAACCCTTTCCCTCATAGAAGCGCCTCTTGACGCCATTACCAATACCACGTACATTGACAATGTAGTGGCCAAACCAATGTTCATTAACCCTTTCCCCCATAGAAGCGCCTCTTGACGCCATTACCAATACCACGTACATTGACAATGTAGTGGCCAAACCAATGTTCATAAACCCTTTCCCTCATAGAAGCGCTTCTTGACGCCATTACCAATACCACATACATTGACAATGTAGTGGCCAAACCAATGTTCATAAACCCTTTCCCTCATAGAAGCGCCTCTTGACGCCATTACCAATACCACGTACATTGACAATGTAGTGGCCAAACCAATGTTCATAAACCCTTTCCCTCATAGAAGCACCTCTTAATGCCATTACCAATACCACATACATTAACCCTTTCCCTCATAGAAGCGCCTATTGACACCATTACCAATACAACATACAATAACCCTTTCCCTCATAGAAGCACCTCTTGATGCCATTACCAATACTACATACATTAACCCTTTCCCTCATAGAAGCGCCTCTTGACGCCATTACCAATACAACATACATTAACCCTTTCCCCCATAGAAGCGCCTCTTGACGCCATTACCAATACCACGTACATTGACAATGTAGTGGCCAAACCAATGTTCATAAACCCTTTCCCTCATAGAAGCGCCTCTTGACGCCATTACCAATACCACATACATTGACAATGTAGTGGCCAAACCAATGTTCATAAACCCTTTCCCTCATAGAAGCGCCTCTTGACGCCATTACCAATACCACGTACATTGACAATGTAGTGGCTAAACCAATGTTCATAAACCCTTTCCCTCATAGAAGCGCCTCTTGACGCCATTACCAATACCACATACATTGACAATGTAGTGGCCAAACCAATGTTCATTAACCCTTTCCCTCATAGAAGCGCCTCTTGACGCCATTACCAATACCACATACATTAACCCTTTCCCTCATAGAAGCACCTCTTGACGCCATTACCAATACCACATACATTAACCCTTTCCCTCATAGAAGCGCCTCTTGACGCCATTACCAATACCACATACATTAACCCTTTCCCTCATAGAAGCACCTCTTGATGCCATTACCAATACCACATACATTAACCCTTTCCCTCATAGAAGCGCCTATTGACGCCATTATCAATACAACATACATTAACCCTTTCCCTCATAGAAGCACCTCTTGATGCCATTACCAATACCACATACATTAACCCTTTCCCTCATAGAAGCGCCTCTTGACGCCATTACCAATACAACATACATTAACCCTTTCCCTCATAGAAGCGCCTCTTGACGCCATTACCAATACCGCGTACATTGACAATGTAGTGGCCAAACCAATGTTCATTAACCCTTTCCCCCATAGAAGCGCCTCTTGACGCCATTACCAATACCACGTACATTGACAATGTAGTGGCCAAACCAATGTTCATAAACCCTTTCCCTCATAGAAGCGCTTCTTGACGCCATTACCAATACCACATACATTGACAATGTAGTGGCCAAACCAATGTTCATAAACCCTTTCCCTCATAGAAGCGCCTCTTGACGCCATTACCAATACCACGTACATTGACAATGTAGTGGCCAAACCAATGTTCATAAACCCTTTCCCTCATAGAAGCACCTCTTAATGCCATTACCAATACCACATACATTAACCCTTTCCCTCATAGAAGCGCCTATTGACACCATTATCAATACAACATACAATAACCCTTTCCCTCATAGAAGCACCTCTTGATGCCATTACCAATACTACATACATTAACCCTTTCCCTCATAGAAGCGCCTCTTGACGCCATTACCAATACAACATACATTAACCCTTTCCCCCATAGAAGCGCCTCTTGACGCCATTACCAATACCACGTACATTGACAATGTAGTGGCCAAACCAATGTTCATAAACCCTTTCCCTCATAGAAGCGCCTCTTGACGCCATTACCAATACCACATACATTGACAATGTAGTGGCCAAACCAATGTTCATAAACCCTTTCCCTCATAGAAGCGCCTCTTGACGCCATTACCAATACCACGTACATTGACAATGTAGTGGCTAAACCAATGTTCATAAACCCTTTCCCTCATAGAAGCGCCTCTTGACGCCATTACCAATACCGCGTACATTGACAATGTAGTGGCCAAACCAATGTTCATTAACCCTTTCCCTCATAGAAGCGCCTCTTGACGCCATTACCAATACCACATACATTAACCCTTTCCCTCATAGAAGCACCTCTTGACGCCATTACCAATACCACATACATTAACCCTTTCCCTCATAGAAGCGCCTCTTGACGCCATTACCAATACCACATACATTAACCCTTTCCCTCATAGAAGCACCTCTTGATGCCATTACCAATACCACATACATTAACCCTTTCCCTCATAGAAGCGCCTATTGACGCCATTACCAATACAACATACATTAACCCTTTCCCTCATAGAAGCGCCTCTTGACGCCATTACCAATACCACGTACATTGACAATGTAGTGGCCAAACCAATGTTCATTAACCCTTTCCCCCATAGAAGCGCCTCTTGACGCCATTACCAATACCACGTACATTGACAATGTAGGGCAATGTTCATAAACCCTTTCCCTCATAGAAGCGCTTCTTGACGCCATTACCAATACCACATACATTGACAATGTAGTGGCCAAACCAATGTTCATAAACCCTTTCCCTCATAGAAGCGCCTCTTGACGCCATTACCAATATCACGTACATTGACAATGTAGTGGCCAAACCAATGTTCATAAACCCTTTCCCTCATAGAAGCGCCTCTTGACGCCATTATCAATACCACATACACTGACAATGTAGTGGCCAAACCAATGTTCATTAACCCTTTCCCTCATAGAAGCGCCTCTTGACGCCAATACCACATACATTGACAATGTAGTAGCCAAACCAATGTTCATTAACCCTTTCCCTCATAGAAGTGCCTCTTGACGCCATTACCAATACCACATACATTGACAATGTAGTAACCAATACCAATACCACATACATTGACAATGTAGTAGCCAAACCAATGCTCTAACCCTTTCCCCCATAGAAGCGCCTCTTGATGCCATTACCAATACCACATACATTGACAATGTAGTGGCCAAACCAATGTTCATTAACCCTTTCCCTCATAGAAGCAGGGAGATGGTATCGAAGCAGACAGTACTGCTCATCTGTCCCGGTCACTCCAGTGACCCATAATGACCCTGTCCAGCAGGGACGATTGTGAAACAAGCTTTAACAACTTACATATGAAAGCATATAATTAAGTAGTCATTCATGTGAGGTTGCATAGTATCACATAGAACGATAGTAGCAACCATACATACATACATACATACATACATACATACCTGCACATATAACAGAGAGGATGCATAGTATCACAAAGGCTATCAGAACACTAGTAGCATACATACATACATACCTATATACCTGCACATATAACAGAGAGGATGCATAGTATCACATAGTCTATCAGAACGCTAGTAGCATACATACATACCTGCACATATAACAGAGAGGATGCATAGTATCACATAGTCTATCAGAACGCTAGTAGCATACATACATACCTGCACATATAACAGAGAGGATGCATAGTATCACATAGGCTATCAGAAACGCTATATCTATTGGAAGGATGTCTGAAAATATATGAAATTTTATTAATGTATGTGTAAACAAGGACTCTTGAAGGGGGACATTCTGTCACATGTATGTGTAAACAAGGACTAATGTGTAAACAAGGACTCTTGAAGGGGGACATTCTGTCACATGTATGTGTAAACAAGGACTCTTGAAGGGGACATTCCTTCACATGTATGTGTAAACAAGGACTCTTGAAGGGGCCATTCTGTCACATGTATGTGTAAACAAGGACTAATGTGTAAACAAGGACTCTTGAAGGGGGACATTCTGTCACATGTATGTGTAAACAAGGACTCTTGAAGGGGGACATTCTGTCACATGTATGTGTAAACAAGGACTCTTGAAGGGGCCATTCTGTCACATGTATGTGTAAACAAGGACTCTTGAAGGGGGACATTCCATCACATGTATGTGTAAACAAGGACTATTGAAGGGGGACATTCTGTCACATGTATGTGTAAACAAGGACTATTGAAGGGGGCCATTCTGTCACATGTATGTGTAAACAAGGACTCTTGAAGGGGCCATTCTGTTGTGTGTACCGCAAACACCGGTTATATGAATGTCGTACCGGTATGTATTGTACAGTGTTATTGTATTGCAATATATTGGTGTACCAGTATACCGCAGCATTGCTGTATCCATGCCATAATAAGCGAGCTCCAAGCAAGCTTTATTGTAACGCGAGTTGGGCAAAAATAAATCCCGAAGTCTTTATCGGAAATCACGACCATCAAGTGACACAGATTCCGCAGTAAATTGGATAAAACATACCGGATGTGTGTTTATATGAGTGATATTAAATAGATACATCATCAAAAATAATTCTGAAGTAAGATTATTTCCATATCTACAAAATGGTACATTTCCTTATGAGTTACCAATCTGTCTTTGAAGTTGTGTATGTGTGTTTTACATTTATTTATCGTCGCTACCGGTTGCCCATATCCTGAAGAGATTAGTCATTTTAGATTTTTGGAGGATAGTGCAATGATACAGACAGAGACCCATTCCAGAGTCTCCTCTGGTTCTTTTACGTGCATGGTGTAAAGTACCGACACGAGGGCTTAAAGTCCCATCTGAGAGACTGTTAATTTTATTAGGGTCAGACGGGGGATCGAACCTGCGATCCCTGGATTACCAGTGCAGCGTGTTAACCACTGGACTACAGATCTGTCTGTTCTTTGAAGTTGATGGCAGGAATAAAGCCTACATAAGAAGATACAGCATACGTAAGAAGATAAGAAGATACTTACAGAATTCGTCAGCGGAGTATTCCCGATGTAGGTAGTCTCCCTCGGGACCATTTGTCATGTGAATCTTGTATTTTAAATTGATACCAATAGGCTAAAAACACAAAGAAATGCAGATTTACTGCAAATATTAGCAATATAATATGCATAAGACAACATGTACATAATAAACATGTACTTTGTAAACATGTACTATCAGGGTTCATTCTAGGTCAGAATTTTTGGGAGAAGTGAGAAAGCGCATGATCGCTTCCTTAAATGGTGTTCTTTAATATACTTCTGCAAAATAGGGTAAAAATGCACAGTACAACCAACCATTAAATACAACATTTGAATAGAAGGAGTGCTTTATAATGGGCCAGTGTATCTTACTAGACATAATTTTGTGTCAAAACCGTAAAAAACAAAAAAACAAATTTATTTTTTTAGGGAGAAGTGCGGCCCCCAGAGGGAGAAGTCAGGGTCCCTAGGGCGACAATATTGCCCACATCGCCCTCTAGAATGATCCCTGACTATTTTCTCAATTATATATTGCATAATTTATTTGAACATTTCTTTTCCAGAAATCGAACCAACATAAACCGTTTTTTCTTAAATATTTCAAATATATAATGAAACAAACAGTAATATCATATTTATTTAAAGCTAAAATAGATGTCTAGTAAACGTAATGAATTTATACAGTTAATTTCAACAACAGAGCTCATTGCTGTAGACAGACAAAAGCACCAGGAATGGTAAGCCAAACAGATGTGTATAGAACAGACATAAAACAGGATAGCAAGAAATATGCTGAAAACCCTTAGCCCATTTCATTCTGGATACATTTAAAGGCTTTTGCAAACAACATAGATCCAGATCAGCCGCAGCGTGATGCTGCATGCTGATCAGGATCTATGTTGTTTGCTACATAGCCAAGTTTCTTAGCAAAATCATCTGAATAGCAAACAACATAGAGCCTGATCAGACGGAACGTTCCATGGCGGCTGACCTGGCTCTATGTTCTTTGGAAATACTGTTTGAACAGTATCCAGAATGAAATGGGCTAAGATGCTGTAGAACTAGATATATTGTATGAAGTTATCTCTCTTGTCTTATCGCAATGGTGACTGGTCAATTGATATTGTCACTGTGATATATATAGAGGATATTTGTTTGTTTTGAGTGAATATGGAATATATCTCACTGAGAAGTGAGAACATTTCAAATATTTTCACGAGCGCGTAGCTTCGAGGTGAGATATATTCCATATTCACTCAAAACAAACAAATTTTCTTTTTATTTTATGCTAATTGGTGAAAAACAAACACAAAATGAAGAAATTAAAATAGTGCAAGAATAGTGTATTGGGAAGGGAGATAATAAAAAATAGTCCGGCAAAATACAGTGAGTGATATGCAGTGGTGATATGGATTATATCTCACTGATAGAACACTGTATTTCATCAATTAGCATAAAATAAAAATGATTATAAGTTTATAACTCACTGTAGTCAACCTGCATGCTCAAAGTGCCATGATCAAATTCATGAAGATATGCAAATTGTCTTAGGTGTCATATCACTAATAAAACTTATTTGTAAGTCAGGGGTTGTTAGTAACTCGAAGCATTCGCTATATTTAATGTAACAAATACGTTTAACACTTTCCCCCATAGAAGAACCTCTTGATGCCATTACCAATACGACATACATTGACAATGTAGTAGCCAAACCAATGTTCATAATAAAGGCCAGAATTTCATGTAGTCCCAGTAATATCTATGGAGGTGGGATAGATATGGCGACTACTTATCCACTGCATGATAACTAAATGGCTGTCGCTTGTATGAAGATATAATAGTATATTAACTTAAATCTCAATGGAGGAAAGGGTTAAGAGAGCACAATGACATGTTAGGCAATTTAACGATTCGCTAGTTTCATAACAGGAAGCATTCATTAAGCCATCATAAGCATTAGCGAAAGCAATCGTGGTGTGTAATTATATAATGAATACGTGCAATCATGTGGAATATGTGATATCACCGAATCGCAATAGATGATGCCATATCAATATCTAATCGATTTGATGATATCACATATTGAACAGGTGATATCACATATTGAACAGGTGATATCAACATATTGAACATGTGATATCACATATTGAACAGGTGATATCACATATTGAACAGGTGATATCACATATTGAACAGGTGATATCACATATTGAACAGGTGGTATCACATATTGAACAGGTGATATCACATATTGAACATGTGATATCACATATTGAACAGGTGATATCACATATTGAACAGGTGATATCACATATTGAACATGTGATATCAACATATTGAACATGTGATATCACATATTGAACAGGTGATATCACATATTGAACAGGTGATATCACATATTGAACAGGTGATATCACATATTGAACATGTGATATCACATATTGAACATGTGATATCACATATTGAACAGGTGATATCACATATTGAACAGGTGATATCACATATTGAACAGGTGATATCACATATTGAACAGGTGACATCACATATTGAACAGGTGACATCACATATCGATTTGATGATATCACATATTGAACAGGTGATATCACATATTGAACATGTGATATCACTTCTATGTTAATAAAAAACATAAAATGTTCCCCATATGCAGTCTATCATGCAATTCCACAGTATACATAATGATGACCCAACAGCAGACTACTGTTTATACAGGGTTCTATTTAAGAATAATATTTGTCTTTCAGCAATTCATTGGCGGATAAACCATGATTTGGAGTTGTGACACGTAGGATAAACCATGATTTGGAGTTGTGACACGTAGGATAAACCATGATTTGGAGTTGTGACACGTAGGATAAACCATGATTTGGAGTTGTGACATGTAGGATAAACCATGATTTGGAGTTGTGACACGTAGGATAAACCATGATTTGGAGTTGTGACACGTAGGATAAACCATGATTTCGAGTTGTGACACGTAGGATAAACCATGATTTCGAGTTGTGACACGTAGGATAAACCATGATTTGGAGTTGTGACATGTAGGATAAACCATGATTTGGAGTTGTGACACGTAGGATAAACCATGATTTGGAGTTGTGACATGTAGGATAAACCATGAGTTGGAGTTGTGACATGTAGGATAAACCATGATTTGGAGTTGTGACATGTAGGATAAACCATGAGTTGGAGTTGTGACACGTAGGATAAACCATGATTTGGAGTTGTGACACGTAGGATAAACCATGATTTCGAGTTGTGACACGTAGGATAAACCATGATTTGGAGTTGTGACACGTAGGATAAACCATGATTTCGAGTTGTGACACGTAGGATAAACCATGATTTCGAGTTGTGACACGTAGGATAAACCATGATTTGGAGTTGTGACATGTAGGATAAACCATGATTTGGAGTTGTGACACGTAGGATAAACCATGATTTGGAGTTGTGACATGTAGGATAAACCATGAGTTGGAGTTGTGACATGTAGGATAAACCATGATTTGGAGTTGTGACATGTAGGATAAACCATGAGTTGGAGTTGTGACATGTAGGATAAACCATGATTTGGAGTTGTGACACGTAGGATAAACCATGATTTGGAGTTGTGACACGTAGGATAAACCATGATTTGGAGTTGTGACATGTAGGATAAACCATGATTTGGAGTTGTGACATGTAGGATAAACCATGATTTGGAGTTGTGACATGTAGGATAAACCATGATTTGGAGTTGTGACACGTAGGAATTAACCATGCAGGCCATAACTCGACAGGCCCAAGGGGTTAATCCCGGTGCTCAGATCGGCAAGCCATGTTTTATTTGACTATAAATAAAGCAAATACAAATATTATTTTGATTCTAACATGAACAAATAATAGTAATAATCGCAAACATAGTTGTTGTTGGTGTTTAGAGTGCATAATAATGAATGATGTCACAAAACTACAAACCAGTGAGTAAAATATCACGTTTGATGTCTCTCGCTATAATGTTGATAGGACAACAAACTTACACTAGGACAACAAACTTACAAACTTACACTAGGACAACAAACTTACACTAGGACAACAAACTTACACTAGGACAACAAACTCACACTAGAACAACAAACTTACACCAGGACAACAAACTTACACTAGGACAACAAACTTACACTAGGACAACACACTTACACCAGAACAACAAACTTACACTAGGACAACAAACTTACACTAGGACAACGAACTTACACTAGGACATCAAACTTACACTAGGACAACAAACTTACTAGGACAACAAACTTACACTAGGACATCAAACTTACACTAGGACAACAAACTTACACTAGGACAACAAACTTACACTAGGACAACAAACTTACACTAGGACAACAAACTCACAGTAGGACAACAAACTTACACTAGGACAACAAACTTACACTAGGACAACAAACTTACACTAGGACAACAAACTTATACTAGGACAACAAACTTACACCATGACAACAAACTTACACCAGGACAACAAACATACACCAGGACAACAAACTTACACTAGGACAACAAACTTACACTAGGACAACAAACTTACACTAGGTCAACAAACTTACACTAGGACAACAAACTTACACTAGGTCAACAAACTTACACTAGGACAACAAACTTGCACTAGGACAACAAACTTACACTAGGACAACAAACTTACACTAGAACAACAAACTTGCAACTACAGAATTTGAAAGACCAAAATGACAAGTCTTAAACCACTACACTATGGGTTATATACATGTACCCCAGACGTTGTAAAAATAATTACTATAGCTATAATTCACGTGTATGGTTCCCATGGAAACCAATCACATTGTAAGCTTTATAATAATAATTATGTGATTTACCTGTTATCGTGAAATGGAATATTATGATAAAAATGACAGACTTTAATACAGGTGTTTGTTTCAGTGTACATGTATGATTGCATTATATTTCATCAACTGAACATTGAAAGCAATAAAAATGGCAACCAACAAAGGTTCTTTTTATTATAAACTTAGTGTTTTATGATGGAAAATATGTCCTAAAATGGCTGTAGAATATCGCTCGTAGATGACATCATAAATGACATCACTGATGGCTTCAGTTCGAAAACATTCAAGTTTGATAACATTTCAAACTACAGTGGCTGGAAACCATAAGGGCAAAGCAGTGAGAAATAAAATGTGTTATTCCTTTGCTTTCAACCAGACTGAACTTTAAACCGAGGTCTTGTGTCGGTGCTGTACACAATGCACGTAAAAGATCCAGAGGAGACTCTGGAATGGGTCTCTGTCTGTATCATTGCACTATCCTCCAAAATCTAATATAACTAAACTCTTCAGGAGGCGTCTCTCATATGGGCAACCGGTAGCGATGATAAATAACAATAAAACACACACGGTGGTCGTTTGAAGTTTATTGACAATTTAGTGCCTCGTGACATCTGTCTCGGATTAATGTATGGCTTCTAATTAACATGGATCAGTCAAGCAGTCGTATATCATCAAATTTTATTAGTTAATTGGATAATTGATAGTCATCAGAAACTTCAGCGGTGTTGTAAAGATACAAATATTGATAGTGTCAAAAATACGATTTTCAAAGCGCTTGCCCGACCGGGCTTGCCAGCAGGAAACCGTTGCTTGTCCAGCAGTCAATATTAGCACTTGTCCAGCAGTCAATATTAGCACTTATCCAGCAGTCAATATTAGCACTTGTCCAGCAGTCAATATTAGCACTTATCCAGCAGTCAATATTAGCACTTGTCCAGCAGTCAATATTAGCACTTATCCAGCAGTCAATATTAGCACTTATCCAGCAGTCAATATTAGCACTTATCCAGCAGTCAATATTAGCACTTATCCAGCAGTCAATATTAGCACTTGTCCAGCAGTCAATATTAGCACTTATCCAGCAGTCAATATTAGCACTTATCCAGCAGTCAATATTAGCACTTATCCAGCAGTCAATATTAGCACTTATCCAGCAGTCAATATTAGCACTTGTCCAGCAGTCAATATTAGCACTTATCCAGCAGTCAATATTAGCACTTATCCAGCAGTCAATATTAGCACTTATCCAGCAGTCAATATTAGCACTTATCCAGCAGTCAATATTAGCACTTGTCCAGCAGTCAATATTAGCACTTATCCAGCAGTCAATATTAGCACTTATCCAGCAGTCAATATTAGCACTTATCCAGCAGTCAATATTAGCACTTATCCAGCAGTCAATATTAGCACTTATCCAGCAGTCAATATTAGCACTTATCCAGCAGTCAATATTAGCACTTATCCAGCAGTCAATATTAGCACTTATCCCAGGCAGCCGGGCCATGGATTTGCCTATGCTCATGTATACATATGTTTCTACTGTTAGTGTCATCAACCCCCATACACTCCCATAAAAATCCCTCTAAACCGAAAACCCCTCCAAACCACTTCTCTAGTGTGCAGGCGGTTCGGTTTAGAGGGGTTTCATTGTACATGTATATAGTGCCGACCAGGAATGATATTCCCCCGAGTTTGCTGCCGGCTTGTCCATGTGATTCGCGAACGACAAAAAGAAGAAGATATTCCCTGAGCCGTAGATTGATTTGTTGCGGCTCAGAGAATATCACTCGTGTACAGCACTATATACTGATATACACTGTCAACAAACCAGATAATATTCTATCATTTTATTTTATCCTATGATATAGTGTGGTAGATGCTTATGGGTAATGCAATGTTATACTTGTATTACTGTCAATCCGAGTTATTGAACAGCTCAGCAGGAAGTGCATAGACTGGTGTGGCTACAAGTTACTTGATAAATGTATCTCAGTGGCCGAGTGGTCTAACATACTGTCATTAGAACTCGCCTCTTCCTGCACAATTACCAGGGTTGTGAGTTCAATCTCTATCAGGGAAATAAGCGATAAATGATGATATGTGAGAACATTTCCAGTCACTTATGGAGGTTGGAGAGCCGAGTACTGATTATTACACTATAAATGTGGGGGTTTCTCTCCACCACATAAAACCAAAATATCCAACCTCCAAATAATCAGAAAATTACGGTTGATGTAGAAATAGGAAATTACATAGGAAATACTGAACACATATAAGGGGCCTGCTGCAAGCAAAGAAACATCAAACACTGAACACATACAAGGGATAGGTCTGCTGCAAGCAAAGAAACACGAAACACTGAACACATACAAGGGCTAGGTCTGCTGCAAGCAAAGAAACATCAAACACTGAACACATACAAGGGCTACGTCTGCTGCAAGCAAAGAAACATCAAACACTGAACACATACAAGGGCTAGGTCTGCTGCAAGCAAAGAAACATCAACCACTGAACACATACAAGGGCTAGGTCTGCTGCAAGCAAAGAAACACGAAACACTGAACACATACAAGGGCTAGGTCTGCTGCAAGCAAAGAAACATCAACCACTGAACACATACAAGGGCTAGGTCTGCTGCAAGCAAAGAAACATGAAACACTGAACACATACAAGGGCTAGGTCTGCTGCAAGCAAAGAAACATCAAACACTGAACACATACAAGGGCTAGGTCTGCTGCAAGCAAAGAAACATCAAACACTGAACACATACAAGGGCTAGGTCTGGCTGCAAGCAAAGAAACACTGAACACATACAAGGGCTAGGTCTGCTGCAAGCAAAGAAACATCAAACACTGAACACATACAAGGGCTAGGTCTGCTGCAAGCAAAGAAACATCAAACACTGAACACATACAAGGGCTAGGTCTGCTGCAAGCAAAGAAACATCAAACATTGAACACATAAAAGGGCTAGGTCTGCTGCTAGCAAAGAAAGACACAAAGCAATGCAAAGAGAAACAATGCAACTTGCAAAAAGAGAAAACACTGATACATCTGAATGATTGAAGCCATTTGCTTCAACATTTATTGACAATTCTTGCGCTCAACAATGACATATATCGTATATACTATGCATAATTATACAAATGTGTTCTATAATATATAGAATGATAAATATGATTAAACTAATGATTGAAGCATATCAAAGGTAGAACTATTGACCCAGGCAGTGAACAGTGCAACTGTTCCACAACAAGGTAGGGTTGCAAGCAAAGAAACATTGAACACATACAAGGACTAGGTGTGGTTGAACACTGAAAGCAGAGAAACACTGAACTAATACAAGAACTATTGACCCAGGCAGTGAACAGTGCAACTGTTCCACAACCTAGGACAAAAGTAAGCAACATGACAGTCATAAATCAGTCAGAAGCTTAAAGCATGCAGCCTACTTGCAACTTATCAAGTGGTCATTCAAACCATTTCTGAAAGACATTGGGCCGACCTAGATTACGGTCAAGTCTGGCAGATGAACTTACAGCAATGCATGGGTTTTACTGTCAATACTAATAACAAATTGAGCCCTGAGGCAGGTTTATCGATAATCAATTAATTGTTAAGATAAATATGTTATATATAAACACCCATAAAGTTATATTATAAAATTAATCTGTCGGGGCCTCACAATATATACTGCAAATATTATAATCATTTAGAAGAGTTACAAGTGAGTTTATCATGTAGCATCAGGAAAGCAATCATAAGTATATACTCTTCCTTTTATCCGCATACATCACTCCCTTTCCCTCATAGAAGCACCTCTTTACGCCATTACCAATACGACATACATTGACAATGTAGTAGCCAAACCAATGTTCATAATAAAGGCCAGAATCTCATATAGTTGCAGTAATATCTATGGAGGTGGGATAAATTATGGCGACTGCTTATCGACTGCATAATAGCTAAATGGCCTTCGTTTGTATGGAGATATAATAGGATATTAACCTAAATCTCTATGAAAGAAAGGGTAACAAGGTAAATGTACTTAAGAGTATCATTTGAATCAGAATTTATTTTCGTGAGCACAAATGTTTTGGAAAGAGGTAAAAATAAAGAGCACCTTGAGAAACACTGTGGTCTTTATTTCTTTGTTCAATATAAATTTTAAAATGTACATTTAGAAAATAAAGAGTGGCACCACAAATATTGAAACTTTAAAATAGAGACTACTAATTTTTTTATACAGCAAACAAAGTACAATAAGCAAGAGAGACTTGCTGAGCCAGATTACCCAATCAAACAACTTCAATATATATATAGTAGGGATGGCAACAAATATTCGAATATTCGCTCGAACGTCCGAATATCCGAATACTATTCCAGTATTTGAATATTCAGAAAAAATATTATATTTGCAAAAATAAAATAAACTGTCATAAATCCTTCCAATACAAAAGAAATCGCCCCAGGATGTGTGAATAAACCATGTTGTGGTCACATGCATGGTTGGTGTTCGTAGCCTCATCCGGCCGAAATATCTCCAAACGAAACGTCTTTTCACAGTATATTAATTGACACTGTGCCATGCAATCGGATAATTACAATAGGCCTAGGTGCTAAGGTAGGTTTTATTTAATTATGATGTCAAAACTGATTAGATGCTAAAAATTCCTTTGAAATATTACAGACACTGCAACAACATCTTACAAGTGTACTATTTAAAGTACGATTTTTATGATATTGTCCTAAAAAATATCGCCCGCTGAGTCACACATTTGGAGAGACTTCAATAGCTCCGAGAATAAGAAAACTGCTAGGTGTAATCTATGCAAATTGGATTTAACATATTCGGGTACAATATCAATCTGAATAATTTGAGAAAAAGAAACACCCTTCAATGGAATGCAGTTCAAGTGACAATGGCTTTATTTGTGAAAACGCCCATGAATGTACAGTGACCGATAACAATAACTGAATGAGTCGTTGTCATATTACCATGGCCTTACAGGAAGATGACATGTACGCACGCGTATAACAGAAATTAGGTTAATTTGGCAATTTTTATAAGAGTTTGAGTGATTTTGAATATTTGAATACCTTCCGACCAAATATTCGAATAGCAAAATCACTATCCTACCGGTAATATATAGTGAATTAACAAACAACTTCAATATATATAGTGAAATAACAAACAACTTCAATATATATAGTGAAATAACAAACAACTTCGATATATATATAGTGAAATAACAAACAACTTCAATATATATATAGTGAAATAACAAACAACTTCAACATATATATACAGTGAAATAACAAACAACTGCAATATATATATATAGTGAAATAACAAACAACTTCAACATATATATACAGTGAAATAACAAACAACTTCAATATATATAGTGTGAAATAACAAACAACTTCAATATATATAATGTGAAATAACAAACAACTTCAACATATATATACAGTGAACTAACAAACAACTTCAATATATATATATAGTGAAATAACAAACAACTTCAACATATATATATAGTGAAATAACAAACAACTTCAATATATATATAGTGAAATAACAAACAACTTCAATATATATATATAGTGAAATAACAAACAACTTCAACATATATATATAGTGAAATAACAAACAACTTCAATATATATATAGTGAAATAACAAACAACTTCAATATATATATAGTGAAATAACAAACAACTTCAACATATATATACAGTGAAATAACAAACAACTGCAATATATATATATAGTGAAATAACAAACAACTTCAACATATATATACAGTGAAATAACAAACAACTTCAATATATATAATGTGAAATAACAAACAACTTCAACATATATATACAGTGAACTAACAAACAACTTCAATATATATAATGTGAAATAACAAACAACTTCAACATATATATACAGTGAACTAACAAACAACTTCAATATATATATATATAGTGAAATAACAAACAACTTCAACATATATATATAGTGAAATAACAAACAACTTCAACATATATATATAGTGAAATAACAAACAACTTCAATATATATATAGTGAAATAACAAACAACTTCAATATATATATAGTGAAATAACAAACAACTTCAATATATATATATAGTGAAATAACAAACAACTTCAATATATATATAGTGAAATAACAAACAACTTCAATATATATATATAGTGAAATAACAAACAACTTCAACATATATATAGTGAAATAACAAACAACTTCAACATATATATAGTGAAATAACAAACAACTTCAACATATATATATAGTGAAATAACAAACAACTTCAACATATATATATAGTGAAATAACAAACAACTTCAACATATATATATAGTGAAATAACAAACAACTTCAATATATATATAGTGAAATAACAAACAACTTCAACATATATATATAGTGAAATAACAAACAACTTCAACATATATATATATAGTGAAATAACAAACAACTTCAATATATATATAGTGAAATAACAAACAACTTCAATATATATATATAGTGAAATAACAAACAACTTCAATATATATATAGTGAAATAACAAACAACTTCAATATATATATAGTGAAATAACAAACAACTTCAATATATATATATATAGTGAAATAACAATTAACCTCAATATATATATAGTGACATAACAAACAACTTCAATATATATATATATATAGTGAAATAACAAACAACTTCAATATATATATATAGTGAAATAACAAACAACTTCAATATATATATATAGTGAAATAACAAACAACTTCATTAAATTTCAGTAATTATTTTGCATTCAGTAATAGTTTGCTCATTAGAAAGTGCATGTTCAACTGTTAATTAGAATGCAACCCAAAACATTAGCAAAATGAGTCAGTGACTGCAAAAGATAAACACACTATGCAGAAAGTTGATACTTCAGTTGCAGGTACTAAAAAGCAAGCAGCATAAATATTGAAAAAGCAAATCTATGTGTGCATAATTGTCTCCCTTGACAAACTTACGGTCTTGGGTCGACAATGTGAGACTGCAATATACCACCAACGTTCCCTAGCCGACGAGAACTTCCGACCTTGTGTGCAATAATATTTCTGTATACCATTGATAGTTTTCTGGAGACAGCCTGAGGAATCCGTGAAAGGTAGCAATCTAATAATCTGATTATTGCTCGGAACCATGACCAGCTCCCGTTCTGTACAGTTCTGTTGTCAGAAATAAATAGTGGAAACGTAAAATGAACTGTGAGTGACACAACATGGGGTTTACATACACTGTACACAGTTTTGTGACATTTACACAATTGCTTGCACGATCACAACGACTGATGGCAATATACCACCAACGTTCCCATGCCGAGCTAACCGTGACACAACATGGGGTATACATACCCTGTATAAAGTTTGTGAAACTTACAGAATTGTTTGCACGATCACAACGACTGACGGTAATATACCACCAACGTTCCCGTGCTGAGCTGAACCTACGTCCGCCGGTACATACGTATTTGTCTTCATGATCTACGGTCTGAATGGTGCATCCAGACAATGAGTACTGTGTAGTAAGGTATATAACCTGGTTGTTTATTGGGTTAAGCTTCGATACTTTCTCGGAACAAGTCTGTGGGGATTCAAAAATATCACACATCAACCAATGAGCTATCAAATAGACAGAACAAGGGTGGCCTAATAGCCCTAAATCACTCACCTAACCTTTGTTCACCGAGACCCCATGTCAACAAATTGGTAGAGGTATTGAAGGGAAACAGACTACAAACCTCCCAGTTTGGCAACATTCCTAGAATTGGTTTATGAGAAAAATGATCTTCTTGGTTTTCCTTTATTTACTGAGTGATGTAGATTATGACCCCAGACAACCCCATTTGAACATATTTGGTAGAGAATATTGCACGGATGCTACATACATTTATGCTATTAGTGTATGAGAAGAAGTTGTTCTAACTTTGTCCTTTAATTTCACCTACATTTTAGTAGTGATACTATTTGACCAAAAGATGTTAGACGTTGTTGCAAGAATGCTATTGATAAAATGTTGAGACATTCCTACTATTGGTTCATGAGAGTGACTGAAATTGTTGACAGATGGCAGACGTCGGACGACAAGTGACTGCAATTGTTGACAGACGGCAGACGTCGGACGACAAGTGACTGCAATTGTTGACAGATGACAAACGCCAGGATGACAAGTGACTGCAATTGTTGACAGGTGGCAGACGCCAGATGATAAGACTTAGTGACTGCAGACGACGGTTACTCCGTAACTCCATGGGTTAGGTGAGCAAAACATAAATAGTCATCAGCCAATGAGCTATCACAAAGCACATCAGCCAATGAGCTATCAACAAACACATCAGCCAATGAGTTACCAATAAAACACATCAGCCAATGAGTTACCAATAAAACACATCAGCCAATGAGCTATCAACAAACACATCAGCCAATGAGTTACCAATAAAACACATCAGCCAATGAGCTATCAACAAACACATCAGCCAATGAGTTACCAATAAAACACATCAGCCAATGAGCTATCAACAAACACATCAGCCAATGAGTTACCAATAAAACACATCAGCCAATGAGCTATCAACAAACACATCAGCCAATGAGTTACCAATACATGATTGAGCTGTCAATAAACAGAAATATATATGCAAAGCTAAGAAAGATAAACATAAGTTAATGTAAGTATACTGCAAATCTGAAACCAAGAACATTTTCTAGTCTGTTATATAATCTAAATTATCATAAAAGAGTTACTGCAAACATTAACCCTGCTTCTGCTACATTTCCATAAAGGAACAGTCCATTATTGACTCATGTCTGTGTATTTCTGGTAAAAAGAGAACTGTTTTAAGGCTGCTACAGAGCTGTACACTGAGGGCTAGAGTTATAAGCACCACCACCACCAGGAGAAGGTTGATGTGTCTCATGCATTTCTTACATCACCGGTAGTTTGATCACATCCACTCACAACAATAAACCACCAGCGTTCTCTCATTGATTTAAACATGCGTCCGCCTCGACAGACATAATTCTCAACACCTTCTATAACATCAGTTTTACATCCAGAAGTCACCTCCGCACTTGTAAGCTTGAGGTTCTGTTCGGGTGAGAGGGGTAGCAACCTTTCTGCGCAAGTCTAAGAAGAAATCAAGTTAGTGGTGAGTTTTCTGTTTATCTTTCTAAGACCATACATGCTTGCTTGTAAAAATGGGATTTGCCTGTAAGAATTGGATTTGCTTGTAAGAATGGGATTTGCCTGTAAGAATGGGATTTGCCTGTAAGAATGGGATTTTGCATGTAAGAATGGGATTTGCTTGTAAGAATGGGATTTGCCTGTTAGAATGGGATTTGCTTGTAAGAATGGGATTTGCCTGTAAGAATGGGATTTGCCTGTAAGAATGGGATTTGCTTGTAAGAATGGGATTTGCTTATAAGAATGGGATTTGCCTGTAAGAATGGGATTTGCCTGTAAGAATGGGATTTGCTTGTAAGAATGGGATTTGCTTGTAAGAATGGGATTTGCTTGTAAGAATGCGATTTGCCTGTAAGAATGGGATTTGCCTATAAGAATGTGATTTTGCCTGTAAGAATGGGATTTGCTTGTAAGAATGGGATTTGCCTATAAGAATGGGATTTGCTTGTAAGAATGGGATTTTGCCTGTAAGAATGGGATTTGCTTGTAAGAATGGGATTTTGCCTGTAAGAATGGGATTTGCTTGTAAGAATGGGATTTGCTTGTAAGAATGGGATTTGCCTGTAAGAATGGAATTTGCTTGTAAGAATGGGATTTGCTTGTAAGAATGGGATTTGTCTGTAAGAATGGGATTTGCTTGTAAGAATGGGATTTGCTTGTAAGAATGGGATTTGCTTGTAAGAATGGGATTTGCCTATAAGAATGTGATTTTGCCTTTAAGAATGGGATTTGCTTGTAAGAATGGGATTTGCCTATAAGAATGGGATTTGCTTGTAAGAATGGGATTTGCTTGTAAGAATGGGATTTGCTTGTAAGAATGGGAGTTTGCCTGTAAGAATGGGAGTTTGCCTGTAAGAATGGGAGTTACCTGTAAGAATGGGAGTTTGCCTGTAAGAATGGGAGTTTGCCTGTAAGAATGGGAGTTTGCCTGTAAGAATGGGAGTTACCTGTAAGAATGGGAGTTACCTGTAAGAATGGGAGTTTGCCTGAAAGAATTGGATGTTGCCTGTCTGTAAGAATGGGATGTGCCTGCAATAATGGGATTGTGCAAGTATTGATGATAAAGTAGGGTTCTATCTTAATAGATGAAAAAATGTAGATCAATACCAATATGACTTGACTTTAAATGAATTGTTACGCCAAATAAAACAGCATTGTTCTATCCTTTTGAACTGGGACAATTGCCATCATTTTGCCATGAATTGAAAAGTTTAGAGGAGAACCTATTAATTCAATAAGAGATGCTTGCCAAACAATTTCTATGCCACGTTCTGAATTGTATTAAACAGAGTTTAAAAGGTTTAAAAGATTGGATAAGGCATAAAATGTTGCACCCATTTCTCACTTTGTGAACAGGCATTATCTTGTACACATGGACCACTCAATATGGTGAACATGTGTGTTATTTTACAGGTATTTCTGACATGTGCCTCTATGGAGGTGGGGTACATTCCCAGTAACCTCTATGGAGGTGGGGTACGTTCCCAGTAACCTCTATGGAGGTGCGGTACATTCCCAGTAAACTCTAAGGAGGTGGGGTACGTTCCCAGTAACCTCTATGGAGGTGGGATACATTCCCAGTAAACTCTATGGAGGTGGGGTACATTCCCAGTAAACTCTATGGAGGTGGGGTACATTCCCAGTAATCTCTATAGAGGTGGGGTACATTCCCAGTAACCTATATGGAGGTGGGGTACATTCCCAGTAACCTCTATGGAGGTGGGGTACATTCCCAGTAAACTCTATGGAAGTGGGGTACATTCCCAGTAACCTCTCTGGAGGTGGGATACATTCCCAGTAACCTCTATGGAGGTGGGGTACATTCCCAGTAACCTCTATGGAGGTGGGGTACATTCCCAGTAACCTCTATGGAGGTGGTATACATTCCCAGTAAACTCTATGGAAGTGGGGTACATTCCCAGTAAACTCTATGGAGGTGGGGTACATTCCCAGTAATCTCTATAGAGGTGGGGTACATTCCCAGTAACCTATATGGAGGTGGGGTACATTCCCAGTAACCTCTATGGAGGTGGGGTACATTCCAAGTAAACTATATGGAAGTGGGGTACATTCTCAGTAACCTCTATGGAGGTGGGATACATTCCCAGTAACCTCTATGGAGGTGGGGTACATTCCCAGTAACCTCTATGGAGGTGGGGTACATTCCCAGTAACCTCTATAGAGGTGGGGTGCATTCCCAGTAACCTCTATGGAGACGGGGTACATTCCCAGTAACCTCTATGGAGGTGGGGTACATTCCCAGTAACCTCTATGGAGGTGGGATACATTCCCAGTAAACTCTATGGAGGTGGGGTATGTTCCCAGTAACCTCTATGGAGGTGGGGTACATTCCCAGTAACCTCTATAGAGGTGGGATACATTCCCAGTAACCTCTATGGAGGTGGGGTACATTCCCAGTAAACTCTATGGAAGTGGGGTACATTCCCAGTAAACTCTATGGAGGTGGGATACATTCCCAGTAAACTCTATGGAAGTGGGGTACATTCCCAGTAACCTCTATGGAGATGGGATACATTCCCAGTAACCTCTATGGAGGTGGGGTACATTCCCAGTAACCTCTATGGAGGTGGGGTACATTCCCAGTAACCTCTATGGAGGTGGGGTACATTCCCAGTAAACTCTATGGAAGTGGGGTACATTCCCAGTAACCTCTATGGAGGTGGGGTACATTCCCAGTAACCTCTATGGAGATGGGGTACATTCCCAGTAACCTCTATGGAGAAGGGGTACATTCCCAGTAACCTATATGGAGGTGGAGTACATTCCCAGAAAACTCTATGGAGGTGGGGTACATTCCCAGTAACCTCTATGGAGGTGGGGTACATTCCCAGTAACCTCTATGGAGTTGGGGTACATTCCCAGTAAACTCTATGGAGGTGGGGTACGTTCCCAGTAACCTCTATGGAGGTGGTATACATTCCCAGTAAACTCTATGGAAGTGGGGTACATTCCCAGTAAACTCTATGGAGGTGGGGTACATTCCCAGTAATCTCTATAGAGGTGGGGTACATTCCCAGTAACCTCTATGGAGGTGGGGTACATTCCCAGTAACCTCTATGGAGGTGGGGTACATTCCAAGTAAACTATATGGAAGTGGGGTACATTCCCAGTAACCTCTATGGAGGTGGGATACATTCCCAGTAACCTCTATGGAGGTGGGGTACATTCCCAGTAACCTCTATGGAGGTGGGGTACATTCCCAGTAACCTCTATAGAGGTGGGGTGCATTCCCAGTAACCTCTATGGAGATGGGGTACATTCCCAGTAACCTCTATGGAGGTGGGGTACATTCCCAGTAACCTCTATGGAGGTGGGATACATTCCCAGTAAACTCTATGGAGGTGGGGTATGTTCCCAGTAACCTCTATGGAGGTGGGGTACATTCCCAGTAACCTCTATAGAGGTGGGATACATTCCCAGTAACCTCTATGGAGGTGGGGTACATTCCCAGTAAACTCTATGGAAGTGGGGTACATTCCCAGTAAACTCTATGGAGGTGGGATACATTCCCAGTAAACTCTATGGAAGTGGGGTACATTCCCAGTAACCTCTATGGAGGTGGGATACATTCCCAGTAAACTCTATGGAGGTGGGGTACATTCCCAGTAACCTCTATGGAGGTGGGGTACATTCCCAGTAACCTCTATGGAGGTGGGGTACATTCCCAGTAAACTCTATGGAAGTGGGGTACATTCCCAGTAACCTCTATGGAGGTGGGGTACATTCCCAGTAACCTCTATGGAAGTGGGGTACATTCCCAGTAACCTCTATGGAGGTGGGGTACATTCCCAGTAACCTCTATGGAGATGGGGTACATTCCCAGTAACCTCTATGGAGAAGGGGTACATTCCCAGTAACCTATATGGAGGTGGAGTACATTCCCAGTAACCTCTATGGAGGTGGGGTACATTCCCAGTAACCTCTATGGAGGTGGGGTACATTCCCAGTAACCTCTATGGAGTTGGGGTACATTCCCAGTAAACTCTATGGAGGTGGGGTACGTTCCCAGTAACCTCTATGGAGGTGGTATACATTCCCAGTAAACTCTATGGAAGTGGGGTACATTCCCAGTAAACTCTATGGAGGTGGGGTACATTCCCAGTAATCTCTATAGAGGTGGGGTACATTCCCAGTAACCTATATGGAGGTGGGGTACATTCCCAGTAACCTCTATGGAGGTGGGGTACATTCCAAGTAAACTATATGGAAGTGGGGTACATTCCCAGTAACCTCTATGGAGGTGGGGTACATTCCCAGTAACCTCTATGGAGGTGGGGTACATTCCCAGTAACCTCTATGGAGGTGGGGTACATTCCCAGTAACCTCTATAGAGGTGGGGTACATTCCCAGTAACCTCTATGGAGATGGGGTACATTCCCAGTAACCTCTATGGAGGTGGGGTACATTCCCAGTAACCTCTATGGAGGTGGGGTACGTTCCCAGTAAACTCTATGGAGGTGGGGTACGTTCCCAGTAACCTCTATGGAGGTGGGGTACATTCCCAGTAACCTCTATAGAGGTGGGATACATTCCCAGTAACCTCTATGGAGGTGGGGTACATTCCCAGTAAACTCTATGGAAGTGGGGTACATTCCCAGTAAACTCTATGGAGGTGGTATACATTCCCAGTAAACTCTATGGAAGTGGGTTACGTTCCCAGTAACCTCTATGGAGGTGGGATACATTCCCTGTAACTTCTATGGATGTGGGGTACATTCCAAGTCAACTCTATGGAGGTGGGGTACATTCCCAGTCAACTCTATGGAGGTGGGGTACGTTCCCAGTAACCTCTATGGAGGTGGGGTACATTTCCCAGTAACCTCTATAGAGGTGGGATACATTCCCAGTAACCTCTATGGAGGTGGGGTACATTCCCAGTAAACTCTATGGAAGTGGGGTACATTCCCAGTAAACTCTATGGAGGTGGTATACATTCCCAGTAAACTCTATGGAAGTGGGGTACGTTCCCAGTAACCTCTATGGAGGTGGGGTACATTCCCTGTAACTTCTATGGATGTGGGGTACATTCCCAGTCAACTCTATGGAGGTGGGGTACATTCCCAGTCAACTCTATGGAGGTGGGGTACATTCCCAGTCAACTCTATGGAGGTGGGGTACATTCCCAGTAACCTCTATGGAGGTGGGGTACATTCCCAGTAACCTCTATGGAGGTGGGGTACATTCCCAGTAAGCTCTATGGAGGTGGGGTACATTCCCAGTAATCTCTATAGAGGTGGGGTACATTCCCAGTAACCTCTATGGAAGTGGGGTACATTCCCAGTAACCTCTATGGAGGTGGGATACATTCCCAGTAACCTCTATGGAGGTGGGGTACATTCCCAGTAACCTCTATGGAGGTGGGGTACATTCCCAGTAACCTCTATGGAGGTGGGGTACATTCCCAGTAACCTCTATGGAGATGGGGTACATTCCCAGTAACCTCTATGGAGGTGGGGTACATTCCCAGTAACCTCTATGGAGGTGGGATACATTCCCAGTAACCTATATGGAGGTGGGGTACATTCCCAGTAAACTCTATAGAGGTGGGGTACATTCCCAGTAAACTCTATGGAAGTGGTGTACATTCCCAGTAAACTCTATGGAGGTGGGATACATTCCCAGTAACCTGTATGGAGGTGGGGTACATTCCCAGTAACCTCTATGAAGATGGGGTACATTCCCAGGAACCTCTATGGAGATGGGGTACATTCCCAGTAACCTCTATGGAGGTGGGGGTATGTTCCCAGTAACCTCTCGGGAGGTACAGATGTTAACTGCTTATCCATTGACTACAATATGTAAATGGCTGCCAAAATTATGTATGAAGATACAGTAGAATATAAGCCCAGGTCTCATGTGGGAAATGGTAAAACTGAAGACACTTTAATCTCGTGCGATATACCCAGTGGTGGAGCTAGGATTGAAGGAAGACACTTTAATCTCGTGCGATATACCCAGTGGTGGAGCTTGGATTGAAGGAAGACACTTTAATCTTGTGCGATATACGCAGTGGTGGAGCTAGGATTGAAGGAAGACACTTGTGCAATATATCCAGTGGTGGAGCTAGGATTGAAGGAAGACACTTGTGCAATATATCCAGTGGTGGAGCTAGGATTGAAGGAAGACACTTGTGCAATATATCCAGTGGTGGAGCTAGGATTGAAGGAAGACACGTATGCAATATATCCTGTGGTGGAGCCAGGATTGAAGGAAGACACTTTAAACTTGTGTGATATATCCAGTGGTGGAGGTAGGATTGAAGGAAGACACTTTAAACTTGTGCGATATATCCAGTGGTGGAGCTAGGATTGAAGGAAGACACTTGAAACTTGTGTGATATATCCAGTGGTGGAGGTAGGATTGAAGGAAGACACTTTAAACTTGTGCAATATATCCAGTGGTGGCGCTAGGATTGAAGGAAGACACTTTACACTTGTGCAATATATCCAGTGGTGGAGCTAGGATTGAAGGAAGACACTTTAAACTTGTGCAATATATACAGTGGTGGGGCTAGGATTGAAGGAAGACACTTTAAACTTATGCAATATATACAGTGGTGGAGCTAGGATTGAAGGAAGACACTTTAAACTTGTGCGATATATCCAGTGGTGGAGCTAGGATTGAAGGAAGACACTTTAAACTTGTGCGATATATCCAGTGGTGGAGCTAGGATTGAAGGAAGACACTTTAAACTTGTGTGATATACCCAGTGGTGGAGCTAGGATTGAAGGAAGACACTTTAAACTTGAGCAATATATCCAGTGGTGGAGCTAGGATTGAAGGAAGACACTTTAAACTTGTGCGATATATCCAGTGGTGGAGCTAGGATTGAAGGAAGACACTTTAAACTTGTGCAATATATCCAGTGGTGGAGCTAGGATTGAAGGAAGACACTTTAAACTTGTGCAATATATACAGTGGTGGAGCTAGGATTAAAGGAAGACACTTGTGCAATATATCCAGTGGTGGAGCCAGGATTGAAGGAAGACACTTTAAACTTGTGTGATATATCCAGTGGTGGAGGTAGGATTGAAGGAAGACACTTTAAACTTGTGCGATATATCCAGTGGTGGAGCTAGGATTGAAGGAAGACACTTGAAACTTGTGCAATATATCCAGTGGTGGTGCTAGGATTGAAGGAAGACACTTTACACTTGTGCAATATATCCAGTGGTGGAGCTAGGATTGAAGGAAGACACTTTAAACTTGTGCATTATATACAGTAGTGGGGCTAGGATTGAAGGAAGACACTTTAAACTTATGCAATATATACAGTGGTGGAGCTAGGATTGAAGGAAGACACTTTAAACTTGTGCAATATATCCAGTGGTGGAGCTAGGATTGAAGGAAGACACTTTAAACTTGTGCAATATATCCAGTGGTGGAGCTAGGATTGAAGGAAGACACTTTAAACTTGTGCGATATATATCCAGTGGTGGAGCTAGGATTGAAGGAAGACACTTTAAACTTGTGCAATATATCCAGTGGTGGAGCTAGGATTGAAGGAAGACACTTTAAACTTGTGCAATATATCCAGTGGTGGAGCTAGGATTGAAGGAAGACACTTTAAACTTGTGCAATATATCCAGTGGTGGAGCTAGGATTGAAGGAAGACACTTTAAACTTGTGCAATATATACAGTGGTGGAGCTAGGATTAAAGGAAGACACTTGTGCAATATATCCAGTGGTGGAGGTAGGATTGAAGGAAGACACTTGTGCAATATATCCAGTGGTGGAGCTAGGATTGAAGGAAGACACTTGTGCAATATATACAGTGGTGGAGCTAGGATTGAAGGACGACACTTGTGCAATATATACAGTGGTGGAGCTAGTATTGAAGGAAGACACTTTAAACTTGTGTGATATATCCAGTGGTGGAGCTAGGATTGAAGGAAGACACTTTAAACATGTGCAATATATCCAGTGGTGGAGCTAGGATTGAAGGAAGACACTTTAAACTTGTGCAATATATACAGTGGTGGATTAAAGGAAGACACTTGTGCAATATATCCAGTGGTGGAGCCAGGATTGAAGGAAGACACTTTAAACTTGTGTGATATATCCAGTGGTGGAGGTAGGATTGAAGGAAGACACTTGTGCAATATATCCAGTGGTGGAGCTAGGATTGAAGGAAGACACTTTAAACTTATGCAATATATACAGTGGTGGAGCTAGGATTGAAGGAAGACACTTTAAACTTGTGCGATATATCCAGTGGTGGAGCTAGGATTGAAGGAAAACACTTTAAACTTGTGCAATATATCCAGTGGTGGAGCTAGCATTGAAGGAAGACACTTTAAACTTGTGCAATATATCAAGTGGTGGGGCTAGGATTGAAGGAAGACACTTTAAACTTGTGTGATATACCCAGTGGTGGAGCTAGGATTGAAGGAAGACACTTTAAACTTGTGCAATATATCCAGTGGTGGAGCTAGGATTGAAGGAAGACACTTTAAACTTGTGCAATATATCCAGTGGTGGAGCTAGGATTGAAGGAAGACACTTTAAACTTGTGCAATATATCCAGTGGTGGGGCTAGGATTGAAGGAAGACACTTTAAACTTGTGCAATATATCCAGTGGTGGAGCTAGGATTGAAGGAAGACACTTTAAACTTGTGCAATATATACAGTGGTGGAGCTAGGATTGAAGGAAGACACTTTAAACTTGTGCAATATATACAGTGGTGGAGCTAGGATTGAAGGAAGACACTTTAAACTTGTGCGATATATCCAGTGGTGGAGCTAGGATTGAAGGAAGACACTTTAAACTTGTGCGATATATCCAGTGGTGGAGCTAGGCTTGAAGGAAGACACTTGAAACTTGTGCGATATATCCAGTGGTGGAGCTAGGATTGAAGGAAACACTTGAAACTTGTGCAATATATCCAGTGGTGGAGCTAGGATTGAAGGAAGACACCTTAAACTTGTGCAATATATCCAGTGGTGGAGCTAGGATTGAAGGAAGATACTTTAAACTTGTGCAATATATCCAGTGGTGAAGCTAGGATTGAAGGAAGACACTTTAAACTTATGCAATATATACAGTGGTGGAGCTAGGATTGAAGGAAGACACTTTAAACTTGTGCGATATATCCAGTGGTGGAGCTAGGATTGAAGGAAGACACTTTAAACTTGTGCAATATATCCAGTGGTGGAGCTAGGATTGAAGGAAGACACTTTAAACTTGTGCAATATATACAGTGGTGGAGCTAGGATTGAAGGAAGACACTTTAAACTTGTGCAATATATCCAGTGGTGGAGCTAGGATTGAAGGAAGACACTTTAAACTTGTGCAATATATCCAGTGGTGGAGCTAGGATTGAAGGAAGACACTTTAAACTTGTGCGATATATCCAGTGGTGGAGCTAGGATTGAAGGAAGACACTTTAAACTTGTGTGATATACCCAGTGGTGGAGCTAGGATTGAAGGAAGACACTTTAAACTTGTGCAATATATCCAGTGGTGGAGCTAGGATTGAAGGAAGACACTTTAAACTTGTGCAATATATCCAGTGGTGGAGCTAGGATTGAAGGAAGACACTTTAAACTTGTGCAATATATCCAGTGGTGGAGCTAGGATTGAAGGAAGACACTTTAAACTTGTGCAATATATACAGTGGTGGAGCTAGGATTGAAGGAAGACACTTTAAACTTGTGCAATATATACAGTGGTGGAGTTAGGATTGAAGGAAGACACTTTAAACTTGTGCGATATATCCAGTGGTGGAGCTAGGATTGAAGGAAGACACTTTAAACTTGTGCGATATATCCAGTGGTGGCGCTAGGATTGAAGGAAGACACTTTTAAACTTGTGCGATATATCCAGTGGTGGAGCTAGGATTGAAGGAAGACACTTGTGTGATATATCCAGTGGTGGAGCTAGGCTTGAAGGAAGACACTTGTGTGATATATGCAGTGGTGGAGCTAGGATTGAAGGAAGAGCTGCGGGAATAAATACATGTATTATACATTGTAATTATACAAGTTTTATTTCAAACTTAACATTAGCAGAAAGAATTATTATTATTATTATATTTCGGGTTTTACGCCTGCATCAGCACCATTTTGGGCTATATCGCCGGCGGGCAGTTTACCTAACAACACCTTTCCTGGGCATGCTCCAGCGGTTAACCAGTACTTGGGTGCACCAACCTTCATAAGAAACTGCCAACTTTTTCATATAAATGAGACACGGCCTGAGCGGGGCTCGAACCCGTGACCTCAGCAGAAAGAAGTAAATTATTGTATATTACTTCTATTATTACATTCCACTTTCTAACTAGAAGAGACATTTACATTAACCCATTTCATTCTGGATACATTTAAAGGCTTTTGCAAACAACATAGATCCAGATCAGTCGCAATGTGACACTGGGTGCTGATCAGGATCTATGTTGTTTGCTACCTACATGGCCAAGTGTCTTAGCAAGATCATCTGAATAGCAAACAGCATAGAGCCTGATCAGACGGCATGTTCTGTGGTGGCTGATCTAGCTCTATGTTCTTTGCAAATACTGTTTGAACAATATCCAGAATCAAATTGGTTAAGAAGATATTTGTGATTTTCAGTGTAAGATTGGAATTTATCTCATCGAGTGAGCTCCAAAAATAGCGTATTTTCACTAGGCCATGAGGAGATAAATCCAATCTTTCACTGAAAAACACAAATTTTCTTTTTATTTGATATTTTCCAATGATAATTGCACATCTTAGTCATCTAAAGTGGATCACATGGTTTATTTCCGCCGCTGAGAGCCCCTAGCATTGATGCTGAAAAAGCACATTACTACCATTCAATATACACTTGAACTAGTTCATATTTAAAGTTTAGTTGACGTTAATTACTCATCAAGTTATGCACATTAAATTCCTGTAAATCTTCTTCATTTGATAAACAAATATTTGCAATAGCCTATACATATGACAACAATTTCCTGTCGGAAGCAGGTGCAATATTACAGTGACTGTTCTTTTTCAGCAATTTCTTGTCTGAAGCAGGGTGTAATATTACAGTGACTGTTCTTTTTCAGCAATTTCTTGTCTGAAGCAGGTGTAATATTACAGTGACTGTTCTTTTTCAGCAACTTTTTTCCATCCCCGACACATTTCCACCTGTGATTTTCTTTCCTAGAGTTTGTTTCTGTCTACGTAGAATAGTGATAGTTACCCGTAGAATGGTGATAGTTACCCGTAGAATGGTGATAGTTACCCGTGTGAAGCCTATTCAAGTGTATAAAGAGCAGCTAAATGCTTACTTATGTTCTATTCTTATTACTGGGCATGCATACATGGCATGCTAAATGGATATATAATTTCTGAAGGAGGTAGTTCCAACAAAAAGCAGTGAGAAAGAGGATGGGTTATTCCACTGCTTTCAACCATTGAAATAACACAGTTTAGTTCACTCATAAATTTCTTTAGACAACGACTAAGTCACATGGTCCAATGAAAAATCCACATTTCTCGCTTCTAAATCGCATAGATGCGACCTACTTATGTACGTTGTTGTCTTAAGTCAGATAGATCACCTCATTGGCCCGTCTTAACGAAATATACACCGAACGAAGCGAGGTGTATATTTCGTTAAGACGGGCCAATGAGTTGATCTATCCTATACATATTTCATTGGGAAGCATAAAGTAATGTAAAGTATAAAATATTTATTCAATGGTCACATGTGTTTTGTCTGGTGGGGTGAAGTACAGATGACCCAAATTCTGCTTCCAGCTCTGTGCATAAATAAATCATGATAAAAACGTGATCAAAGTATTCCAGACTGTACTACAAAGTAGGGGCTGATCCAGGAATTGGCATTAGGGGGGTGAGCTGCTGGCTATGGGGATCTGGGAATGAACAACAGAAAAAGTTTGGGTGAGTATTGCATTTGGTACATCATTTGTGCCAAATAACAGTGAAATATATATAATAATATGAATGGGTCTTGATTAGATGGAAAGCATAAACTTTTATAGTCTAGATTCTAATAAACTTTTATAGTCTAGATTCTAATAAACTTTTATAGTCTAGATTCTAATAAACTTTTATATTCTAGATTCTAATAAACTTCTATAGTCTAGATTCTAATAAACTTTTATAGTCTAGATTCTAATAAACTTTTATAGTCTAGATTCTAATAAACTTTTATAGTCTAGATTCTAATAAACTTTTATAGTCTAGATTCTAATAAACTTTTATAGTCTAGATTCTAATAATACCCATATAATATTATATACTACCGGTAAGTAAAATAAGCTTAGCAACACTTTGCTCTGCTATGAAAATGTTTGTGTACATGTACATTTAATGTGCTGGTAATATATTGATTAGCCTAGCATACAGGTGTATCACATGTGATGTTAGGCAATTGTACAGCTAGCCATTGTTTACATGTTTGGGTCACTGTGTTCTTTACATTTGTCATCGTATGCAACGCCCATGTAGCAGCAGGCCAAGGAAAACTACTGACGTTGAAGACCATTACATAAGAGTGACTTCTAGATGTAACAGATTCCTAGTGGCACCGAAGCTAGCGAATCATCTCGAAACAACATCGCACATTCTGGCACTTTTGTCATTTACCCCTACAATGTTGTCTGCTGTGTGGCATGCATAACAGATACTGACATTCTGGCACTTTTGTCGTATACCCGTACAATGTTGTCTGCTGTGTGGCATGCATAACAGATACGGACATTCTGGCACTTTTATCGTATACCCCTACAATGTTGTCTGCTGTGTGGCATGCATAACAGATACGGACATTCTGGCACTTTTATCGTATACTCCTACAATGTTGTCTGCTGTGTGGCATGCATAACAGATACGGACATTCTGGCACGTATACCCCTACCATGTTGTCTGCTGTGTGGCATGCATAACAGATACGGACATTCTGGCACGTATACCCCTACCATGTTGTCTGCTGTGTGGCATGCATAACAGATACGGACATTCTGGCACGTATACCCCTACCATGTTGTCTGCTGTGTGGCATGCATAACAGATACGGACATTCTGGCACGTATACCCCTACCATGTTGTCTGCTGTGTGGCATGCATAACAGATACGGACATTCTGGCACGTATACCCCTACCATGTTGTCTGCTGTGTGGCATGCATAACAGATACGGACATTCTGGCACGTATACCCCTACCATGTTGTCTGCTGTGTGGCATGCATAACAGATACGGACATTCTGGCACGTATACCCCTACCATGTTGTCTGCTGTGTGGCATGCATAACAGATACGGACATTCTGGCACGTATACCCCTACCATGTTGTCTGCTGTGTGGCATGCATAACAGATACGGACATTCTGGCACGTATACCCCTACCATGTTGTCTGCTGTGTGGCATGCATAACAGATACGGACATTCTGGCACGTATACCCCTACCATGTTGTCTGCTGTGTGGCATGCATAACAGATACGGACATTCTGGCACGTATACCCGTACCATGTTGTCTGCTGTGTGGCATGCATAACAGATATAGACATTCTGGCACGTATACCCCTACCATGTTGTCTGCTGTGTGGCATGCATAACAGATACTGACATTCTGGCACTTTTATCGTATACCCCTACCATGTTGTCTGCTGTGTGGCATGCATAACAGATACGGACATTCTGGCACGTATACCCCTACCATGTTGTCTGCTGTGTGGCATGCATAACAGATACAGACATTCTGGCACGTATACCCCTACCATGTTGTCTGCTGTGTGGCATGCATAACAGATACGGACATTCTGGCATGTATACCCCTACCATGTTGTCTGCTGTGTGGCATGCATAACAGATACGGACATTCTGGCACTTTTATCGTATACCCCTACAATGTTGTCTGCTGTGTGGCATGCATAACAGATACGGACATTCTGGCACGTATACCCCTACCATGTTGTCTGCTGTGTGGCATGCATAACAGATACGGACATTCTGGCACTTTTATCGTATACCCCTACAATGTTGTCTGCTGTGTGGCATGCATAACAGATACTGACATTCTGGCACTTTTATCGTATACCCCTACAATGTTGTCTGCTGTGTGGCATGCATAACAGATACGGACATTCTGGCACGTATACCCCTACCATGTTGTCTGCTGTGTGGCATGCATAACAGATAAGGACATTCTGGCACATATACCCCTACCATGTTGTCTGCTGTGTGGCATGCATAACAGATACTGACATTCTGGCACTTTTGTCGTATACCCCTACCATGTTGTCTGCTGTGTGGCATGCATAACAGATACGGACATTCTGGCACGTATACCCCTACCATGTTGTCTGCTGTGTGGCATGCATAACAGATACGGACATTCTGGCACGTATACCCCTACCATGTTGTCTGCTGTGTGGCATGCATAACAGATACGGACATTCTGGCACGTATACCCGTACCATGTTGTCTGCTGTGTGGCATGCATAACAGATACAGACATTCTGGCACGTATACCCCTATCATGTTGTCTGCTGTGTGGCATGCATAACAGATACGGACATTCTGGCACTTTTATCGTATACCCCTACCATGTTGTCTGCTGTGTGGCATGCATAACAGATACGGACATTCTGGCACGTATACCCCTACCATGTTGTCTGCTGTGTGGCATGCATAACAGATACGGACATTCTGGCACTTTTATCGTATACCCCTACAATGTTGTCTGCTGTGTGGCATGCATAACAGATACGGACATTCTGGCACGTATACCCCTACCATGTTGTCTGCTGTGTGGCATGCATAACAGATACGGACATTCTGGCACTTTTATCGTATACCCCTACAATGTTGTCTGCTGTGTGGCATGCATAACAGATACGGACATTCTGGCACTTTTATCGTATACCCCTACAATGTTGTCTGCTGTGTGGCATGCATAACAGATACTGACATTCTGGCACTTTTATCGTATACCCCTACAATGTTGTCTGCTGTGTGGCATGCATAACAGATACGGACATTCTGGCACGTATACCCCTACCATGTTGTCTGCTGTGTGGCATGCATAACAGATACAGACATTCTGGCACGTATACCCCTACCATGTTGTCTGCTGTGTGGCATGCATAACAGATACGGACATTCTGGCACTTTTATCGTATACCCCTACAATGTTGTCTGCTGTGTGGCATGCATAACAGATACGGACATTCTGGCACTTTTATCGTATACCCCTACAATGTTGTCTGCTGTGTGGCATGCATAACAGATACTGACATTCTGGCACTTTTATCGTATACCCCTACAATGTTGTCTGCTGTGTGGCATGCATAACAGATACGGACATTCTGGCACGTATACCCCTACCATGTTGTCTGCTGTGTGGCATGCATAACAGATACAGACATTCTGGCACGTATACCCCTACCATGTTGTCTGCTGTGTGGCATGCATAACAGATACTGACATTCTGGCACTTTTGTCGTATACCCCTACCATGTTGTCTGCTGTGTGGCATGCATAACAGATACGGACATTCTGGCACGTATACCCCTACCATGTTGTCTGCTGTGTGGCATGCATAACAGATACGGACATTCTGGCACGTATACCCATACCATGTTGTCTGCTGTGTGGCATGCATAACAGATACAGACATTCTGGCACGTATACCCCTACCATGTTGTCTGCTGTGTGGCATGCATAACAGATACGGACATTCTGGCACTTTTATCGTATACCCCTACCATGTTGTCTGCTGTGTGGCATGCATAACAGATACGGACATTCTGGCACGTATACCCCTACCATGTTGTCTGCTGTGTGGCATGCATAACAGATACGGACATTCTGGCACGTATACCCCTACCATGTTGTCTGCTGTGTGGCATGCATAACAGATACGGACATTCTGGCACGTATACCCCTACCATGTTGTCTGCTGTGTGGCATGCATAACAGATACGGACATTCTGGCACGTATACCCCTACAATGTTGTCTGCTGTGTGGCATGTATAACAGATACGGACATTCTGGTACGTAACCCCTACCATGTTGTCTGCTGTGTGGCATGCATAACAGATACGGACATTCTGGCACTTTTGTCGTATACCCGTACCATGTTGTCTGCTGTGTGATGAGTAATGATTTCTCACAGTGACAATAGAATTGCATAAAATGATTGCTTATACGCTAAACTTAATGTTGTACTATGTTGTGTAACTATATTTCATAAACCATGAACTATTTAGCTGTAAACTACAAGTGTTGCTAAACTTATTTTACTTAGTATATATATATATATATATAGTGTACAGAGGACAATTTTGGCAAATTGTAAAAAACCAAAATGCTTTGAGAGCTTTAATCATAGCCTGTATTGAACCTAGGCATGACATATTTTAGGGGGTGGGGAGGGGGCACATGGACTCTGGATCATCAAGTGCTATGTATTAGTTGGGTTCAATACCAAGATTTATCATGTAAGTTTGTATTTATGTACTTTATATTCAATATTATGACATATATGGAGATAATTTCACATATTTAGAATTTAGATACATATAGGTCACATGCAATGCGTTTTGACATAAACTAACTGGAAGTAATTGACAACATGACAGTCACTAACGTCCATCAGTCTGCCATCAGTCTCCCTGGTGTTTTAACAGACAGCCCGTAGTCCAGTGGTAAGGTGTTGGACTGGTAATCCAGGGATCGCAGGTTCGATCCCTCGTCTGACCCTAATAAAATGAACATTCTTTCAGAGGTTTTGTGTCCGGTGCTTTACACCATGCACGTAAAAGAACCAGTGGAGACTCTGGAATGGGTCTCTGTCTGTATCATTGCACTATCCTCCAAAAATCTAAAATGACTAATTTAATCTCTTCAGGAGGCGTCGCTCATATGGGCCCTGGAGTTGTATAATATATTGGGAAGAGATGTCATTCGAAGCAATTGTTAATGGATGGATGTAGGACATTGAACATTCAGAAAGGTTACTTGGTCCTTGCATTCCTGTTTTCTTCAAATTGGTGTAATACACCTTGCATACGATGACAAACGTAAAGAACACAGTGACCCAAACATGTAAACAAGGGCTAGCTGTACAAAACATCTTTGTTTTATCACATAGCGATACAGCTACATGTATGTAATGTAAATAATATACAAAATACTGCTTACTTTATCACGTCAATGTAATGTTAAATTCAAACAGCTATGTTCAAATATGGTAAACCCAAATACAATTTTCCATTTTTGTATGTCCAGCCCGAGGTTATAACACTTTTCTCAGATCTCAAACTCAAGCTCAAATGGTTTGATTGGTTGATTCTGAGTTTTACCTGCCAGCTGAACCAATCAGAAGCATGAGACTTGAGTTTGAGATAGGAGAAAAGTTTTATAACCTTGAGGCCGGACCAATGTATACTGGGTGATAGAATACTTGTCCCCACTTGGATACAACATCAAACTGCAAAAATGAATTATGTGATAAGCCTTCTGTGCTTTATACATATATATCTGTAATGCAACTCTCACCTTGTCAGACTTGTAGACAGCATCCCACTGATTGGGTGTGTCAAAGTAGAGCAGGACATGTTGTGGTCCATAATTCTGAAAGTAATACAGAGCATGTGCAAAATGTATTCTTATACACCAAAGGATGAAAAATATTGACGATCATATATTAACACTTTCCCTCACAGAATCACCTTGTGACGCCATTACCAATACCACATACATTGACATTAGTAGTAATCAAACATAATAAAGGCCAGAATCTCATGTAGTCCCAGTAATAGCTGTGGAGGTGGGATAGATATGGCGACTACTTATCCACTGTATGATAGCTAAATGACTGTCGTTCTTATGGAGATATAATAGTATATTAACCTAAATCTCTATGTAGTCCCAGTAATATCTATGGAGGTGGGATAGATCTGGCGACTACTTATCCACTGCATGATAGCTAAATGGCTGTCGTTCATATGGAGATATAATAGTATATTAACCTAAATCTCTATGAAGGAAAGGTTTAAATGGCATGTCGTTTGTATGAAGATATAATAGTATATTAACCTAAATCTCTATGAAGGAAAGGGTTAAATGTCTGTCGTTTGTATGCAGATATAATAGTATATTAACCTAAATCTCTATGAAGGAAAGGGTTAAATGGCTGTCGTTCATATGGAGATATAATAGTATATTAACTTAAATCTCTGTGAAGGAAAGGGTTAAATGGCTGTCGTTTTTATGCAGATATAATAGTATATTAACCTAAATCTCTGTGAAGGAAAGGGTTAAATGTCTGTCGTTTGTATGGAGATATAATAGTATATTAACCTAAATCTCTATGAAGGAAAGGGTTAAATGGCTGTCGTTTTTATGCAGATATAATAGTATATTAACCTAAATCTCTATGAAGGAAAGGGTTAAATGGCTGTCGTTCATATGGAGATATAATAGTATATTAACCTAAATCTCTATGAAGGAAAGGGTTAAATGGCTGTCGTTTGTATGCAGATATAATAGTATATTAACCTAAATCTCTATGAAGGAAAGGGTTAAATGGCTGTCGTTTGTATGGAGATATAATAGTATATTAACCTAAATCTCTATGAAGGAAAGGGTTAAATGGCTGTCGTTTATATGGAGATATAATAGTATATTAACCTAAATCTCTATGAAGGAAAGGGTTAAATGGCTGTCGTTTTTATGCAGATATAATAGTATATTAACCTAAATCTCTATGAAGGAAAGGGTTAAATGGCTGTCGTTTTTATGCAGATATAATAGTATATTAACCTAAATCTCTATGAAGGAAAGGGTTAAATGGCTGTCGTTTTTATGCAGATATAATAGTATATTAACCTAAATCTCTATGAAGGAAAGGGTTAAATGGCTGTCGTTTATGCAGATATAATAGTATATTAACCTAAATCTCTATGAAGGAAAGGGTTAAATGGCTGTCGTTCATATGGAGATATAATAGTATATTAACCTAAATCTCTATGAAGGAAAGGGTTAAATGGCTGTCGTTTTTATGCAGATATAATAGTATATTAACCTAAATCTCTATGAAGGAAAGGGTTAAATGGCTGTCGTTCATATGGAGATATAATAGTATATTAACTTAAATCTCTGTGAAGGAAAGGGTTAAATGGCTGTCGTTCATATGGAGATATAATAGTATATTAACCTAAATCTCTATGAAGGAAAGGGTTAAATGGCTGTCGTTTTTATGCAGATATAATAGTATATTAACCTAAATCTCTATGAAGGAAAGGGTTAAATGGCTGTCGTTTTTATGCAGATATAATAGTATATTAACCTAAATCTCTGTGAAGGAAAGGGTTAAATGTCTGTCGTTTGTATGGAGATATAATAGTATATTAACCTAATCTCTATGAAGGAAAGGGTTAAATGGCTGTCGTTTTTATGCAGATATAATAGTATATTAACCTAAATCTCTATGAAGGAAAGGGTTAAATGGCTGTCGTTCATATGGAGATATAATAGTATATTAACCTAAATCTCTATGAAGGAAAGGGTTAAATGGCTGTCGTTTTTATGCAGATATAATAGTATATTAACCTAAATCTCTATGAAGGAAAGGGTTAAATGGCTGTCGTTCATATGGAGATATAATAGTATATTAACTTAAATCTCTGTGAAGGAAAGGGTTAAATGGCTGTCGTTCATATGGAGATATAATAGTATATTAACCTAAATCTCTATGAAGGAAAGGGTTAAATGGCTGTCGTTTTTATGCAGATATAATAGTATATTAACCTAAATCTCTATGAAGGAAAGGGTTAAATGGCTGTCGTTCATATGGAGATATAATAGTATATTAACCTAAATCTCTATGAAGGAAAGGGTTAAATGGCTGTCGTTCATATGGAGATATAATAGTATATTAACCTAAATCTCTATGAAGGAAAGGGTTAAATGGCTGTCGTTTTTATGCAGATATAATAGTATATTAACCTAAATCTCTATGAAGGAAAGGGTTAAATGGCTGTCGTTCATATGGAGATATAATAGTATATTAACTTAAATCTCTGTGAAGGAAAGGGTTAAATGGCTGTCGTTCATATGGAGATATAATAGTATATTAACCTAAATCTCTATGAAGGAAAGGGTTAAATGGCTGTCGTTTTTATGCAGATATAATAGTATATTAACCTAAATCTCTATGAAGGAAAGGGTTAACGGCATGACAAAGATATATTATAGTGTATACAAATTAATTTTAGCTTGATTACGAAATATGTTTTTATAACATTAGTTAAATTGCTCTCGAAACATAATTCCTGATGGAATCCATCGCCACCTGGGAGAGAAAAAAGTAAATGTTGTTTTAAATGCCTTGCCTAAGGGTACAATCGTAATGGCTACAACTGTACACAAACTCTGAGCCTGTCATACCTAAAGCGAACGTGCTACCACTGAGCTATTACGACTTCCACATAGTTGTTCAGCTAAGCATAGAGACTTGGTTTGAGGTGCATCCGGTGTCTTGGGAGATACCCTCTCCCGAGCTGTGTCATTTCTCGCTATTGTCAACGCAAGGAGAACTTGCCAGTGGTAAGATGAAGTTTGGACTGATATCAGCCTTTGTGTAGAATCTATCTACATCAAACACACGATATATGTATATTGCAAAATCTACACTAATTGACACAATGTCAGCTTCAGCCACACGTATGCAACCATTCCGTGTTCAACCAATGATGATGGTCAGTGCTGCCATCACATGGCACAAACTATACAATTAAGTGGAACGCACTGTACATGACAGATTACAAACAAGCCAAGTACATGTATATGTTTACTCCGGATTGCTTGCCTACAAGTGTAACATTGGTACAGGTATTCATCTTGCCTACAAGTGTAACATTGGTACAGGTATTCATCTTGCCTACAAGTGTAACATTGGTACAGGTATTCATCTTGCCTACAAGTGTAACATTGGTACAGGTTCATCTTGTCTACAAGTGTAACATTGGTACAGGTTCATCTTGTCTACAAGTGTAACATTGGTACAGGTTCATCTTGTCTACAAGTGTAACATTGGTACAGGTTCATCTTGTCTACAAGTGTAACATTGGTACAGGTATTCATCTTGCCTACAAGTGTAACATTGGTACAGGTTCATCTTGTCTACAAGTGTAACATTGGTACAGGTATTCATCTTGCCTACAAGTGTAACATTGGTACAGGTTCATCTTGTCTACAAGTGTAACATTGGTACAGGTATTCATCTTGCCTACAAGTGTAACATTGGTACAGGTATTCATCTTGTCTACAAGTGTAACATTGGTACAGGTATTCATCTTGCCTACAAGTGTAACATTGGTACAGGTATTCATCTTGCCTACAAGTGTAACATTGGTACAGGTTCATCTTGTCTACAAGTGTAACATTGGTACAGGTATTCATCTTGCCTACAAGTGTAACATTGGTACAGGTATTCATCTTGCCTTTTGGCTTCCACCTGTTGGAAACAATGTTTGTGTGTGTTTTACGTTTATTTATTGTCGCTACCAGTTTCCCATATGAGCGATGCCTCCTGAAGATATTAGTCATTTTATATTTTGGAGGATAGTGCAATGATACACACAGAGACCCATTCCAGAGTCTCCTCTGGTTCTTTTACGTGCGCGGTGTAAAGCACCGACACGAGACCTCGGTTTAACGTCCCATCTGAAAGACTGTTAATTTTATTAGGGTCAGCCGGAAACAACTGATAACTAACAAATTTATAATAATAATCCAGCAGTATGTGGCATTCACACCTCCTACTGACACACAAGTATGACAATTGAGACATTGATTTTGTCATCATAAATAATTCAACATGCCATATTTTGCTATGTTTGTATATTAATTAGGACGTTGGGGGAGGTGTGATGGTGCTGGCATGATCATTATACAGAACATTATATGTCAGGAGGTGTGATGGTGCTGGCATGATCATTATACAGAACATTATATGTCAGGAGGTGTGATGGTGCTGGCATGATCATTATACAGAACATTATATGTCAGGAGGTGTGATGGTGCTGGCATGATCATTATACAGAACATTATATGTCAGGAGGTGTGATGGTGCTGGCATGATCATTATACAGAACATTATATGTCAGGAGGTGTGATGGTGCTGGCATGATCATTATACAGAACATTATATGTCAGGAGGTGTGATGGTGCTGGCATGATCATTATACAGAACATTATATGTCAGGAGGTGTGATGGTGCTGGCATGATCATTATACAGAACATTATATGTCAGGAGGTGTGATGGTGCTGGCATGATCATTATACAGAACATTATATGTCAGGAGGTGTGATGGTGCTGGCATGATCATTATACAGAACATTATATGTCAGGAGGTGTGATGGTGCTGGCATGATCATTATACAGAACATTATATGTCAGGAGGTGTGATGGTGCTGGCATGATCATTATACAGAACATTATATGTCAGGAGGTGTGATGGTGCTGGCATGATCATTATACAGAACATTATATGTCGGGAGTGGTGGTGGTTTTACGTTTATTTATCGTCGCTACCGGTTACCCATATGAGCGACGCCTCCTGAAGAGATTAGTCATTTTAGATTTTTGGAGGATAGTGCAATGTGTAAAGCACCGACACGAGACCTCGGTTTAACGTCCCATCTGAAAGACTTGTTAATTTTATTATGGTCAGACTGGGGATCGAACCTGCGATCCCTGGATTACCTGTCCAGCGTGTTACCACTGAGCTACAGATCCGTCTGTATATGTCAGGACAAATATAGAAGGTCTAAATACTGGCTGCACAATATGCTTCCAGTACATTATATATGCACAAGTGCCTCTAATCTAGGGTATTGAAATAAACACTACAACTATATCCCATATCAATCAAATCAAATTATGAAGGTAGAAAATAAACAAATGAATGAAATGTCAAGTGAATGTAGGAACCTGTTGCAAAGATATCAGATATATAATGCAAAATGTTGACATAAATTTCTATGACATTTGACTGTGACCTTGCTTGCAGCATGTACTTAGCACAACATGAATGGTGGTAAGAAAACATATGAAATTTCAAGTATTGACAACTTGCCAAAGTGATGTACATTTCAAATAAGAAGAAATTGATTGTTCTTGTTGGGCATGAAGGCCGCATGGGTGGGCGATAGATAATATAGGCTTTATTCTAGAGTGGAATGGGTGGGCGATAGATAATATAGGCTTTATTCTAGAGTGGAAAAATGGGCAGGGTGGGTTAGAAAATTGGCAGGGTGGGTCAGAAAATGGGCATTTTGAGAAATAAAAAGTGGGTAGGTGTGGGAGGGGATATTTGGGGGTTTCCTGCATTAGAAAATTGTTCCAAATTAGTGAATTGACAGCTTAATTATGTTTGATCAACTATGCAGTAGGAACATATCCGGCAAAAGGGTGGACAAGTGCGAGTATATGAAGGTCTGCTTGAGGCTTTAAAATAAATAAAAATCACAAAATAAATAATAACGGCAAAAGGGCAAAGGGGTGGGGCTCAAAAGGGGCGGGGCACCATGTCATTCTGCTCTAGAAAAAACCCTAGATAATAAATATAATAATAAATAAAATAGGGTTGCTTATCACTAATTATATGAAGTTTCAAGTTAGAATTATGCTTGCAGAGGAAATGGGTACCGCAGAGAAAATGGGTACCGCAGGGAAAATGGGTACCGCAGAGAAAATGGGTACTGCAGAGAAAATCCAGGCATGTTTGGTTACAGGGATATGGCTGTGGTGTAGCAGACTATAATACAGGCATGTTTGGTTACAGAGATATGGTTGTAGTGTAGCAGACTAAAATCCAGGCATGTTTGGTTACAGGGATATGGTTGTGGTGTAGCAGACTAAAATACAGGCATGTTTGGTTACAGGGATATGGTTGTAGTGTAGCAGACTATACTACAGGCATGTTTGGTTACAGGGATATGGTTGTAGTGTAGCAGACTAAAATCCAGGCATGTTTGGTTACAGATATGGTTGTAGAGTAGCAGACTAAAATCCAGGCATGTTTGGTTACAGGGATATGGTTGTGGTGTAGCAGACTAAAATCCAGGCATGTTTGGTTACAGAGATATGGCTGTAGTGTAGCAGACTAAAATCCAGGCATGTTTGGTTACAGGGATATGGTTGTAGAGTAGCAGACTAAAATCCAGGCATGTTTGGTTACAGGGATATGGTTGTAGTGTAGCAGACTAAAATACAGGCATGTTTGGTTACAGGGATATGGCTGTGGTGTAGCAGACTATAATACAGGCATGTTTGGTTACAGGGATATGGTTGTGGTGTAGCAGACTAAAATCCAGGCATGTTTGGTTACAGAGATATGGTTGTAGTGTAGCAGACTAAAATCCAGGCATGTTTGGTTACAGGGATATGGTTGTAGAGTAGCAGACTAAAATCAAGCATGTTTGGTTACAGGGATATGGTTGTAGAGTAGCAGACTAAAATCCAGGCATGTTTGGTTACAGGGATATGGTTGTAGAGTAGCAGACTAAAATCCAGGCATGTTTGGTTACAGGGATATGGTTGTAGAGTAGCAGACTAAAACAAGGCATGTTTGGTTACAGGGATATGGTTGTGGTGTAGCAGACTAAAATCCAGGCATGTTTGGTTACAGGGATATGGTTGTGGTGTAGCAACTAAAATCAGCATGTTTGGTTACAGGGATATGGTGTTGGGTAGCAGACTAAAATCCAGGCATGTTTGGTTACAGGGATATGGTGTGGTGTAGCAAACTAAAATACAGGCATGTTTGGTACAGGAATAGGTTGTGGTGTAGCAAACTAAAATACAGGCATGTTTGGTTACAGGGATATGGTTGTGGTGTAGCAAACTAAAATACAGGCATGTTTGGTTACAGGGATATGGTTGTGGTGTAGCAAACTAAAATACAGGCATGTTTGGTTACAGGGATATGGTTGTGGTGTAGCAAACTAAAATACAGGCATGTTTGGTTACAGGGATATGGTTGTGGTGTAGCAAACTAAAATACAGGCATGTTTGGTTACAGGGATATGGTTGTGGTGTAGCAAACTAAAATACAGGCATGTTTGGTTACAGGGATATGGTTGTGGTGTAGCAAACTAAAATACAGGCATGTTTGGTTACAGAGATATGGTTGTAGTGTAGCAGACTAAAATACAGGCATGTTTGGTTACAGGATATGGTTGTGTGTAGCAGACTAAAATCCAGGCATGTTTGGTTACAGAGATATGGTTGTAGTGTAGCAGACTAAAATCAGGCATGTTTGGTTACAGGATATGGTTGTGTGTAGCAACTAAAATCAGGCATGTTTGGTTACAGGGATATGGTTGTGGTGTAGCAACTAAAATACAGGCATGTTTGGTTACAGTGATATGGTTGTGGTGTAGCAAACTAAAATGCAGGCATGTTTGGTTACAGTGATATGGTTGTGGTGTAGCAAACTAAAATACAGGCATGTTTGGTTACAGTGATATGGTTGTGGTGTAGCAAACTAAAATACAGGCATGTTTGGTTACAGTGATATGGTTGTGGTGTAGCAAACTAAAATACAGGCATGTTTGGTTACAGAGATATGGTTGTAGTGTAGCAGACTAAAATACAGGCATGTTTGGTTACAGAGATATGGTTGTAGTGTAGCAGACTAAAATCCAGGCATGTTTGGTTACAGAGATATGGTTGTAGTGTAGCAGACTAAAATCCAGGCATGTTTGGTTACAGAGATATGGTTGTAGTGTAGCAGACTAAAATACAGGCATGTTTGGTTACAGAGATATGGTTGTAGTGTAGCAGACTAAAATACAGGCATGTTTGGTTACAGAGATATGGTTGTAGTGTAGCAGACTATAATACAGGCATGTTTGGTTACAGGGATATGGTTGTAGTGTAGCAGACTAAAATACAGGCATGTTTGGTTACAGTGATATGGCTGTGGTGTAGCAGACTATAATACAGGCATGTTTGGTTACAGGGATATGGTTGTAGTGTAGCAGACTATAATACAGGCATGTTTGGTTACAGAGATATGGTTGTAGTGTAGCAGACTAAAATACAGGCATGTTTGGTTACAGGGATATGGTTGTAGTGTAGCAGACTATAATCCAGGCATGTTTGGTTACAGAGATATGGCTGTAGTGTAGCAGACTAAAATCCAGGCATGTTTGGTTACAGGGATATGGTTGTGGTGTAGCAGACTAAAATACAGGCATGTTTGGTTACAGGGATATGGTTGTAGAGTAGCAGACTAAAATCAGGCATGTTTGGTTACAGAGATATGGTTGTAGAGTAGCAGGCTAAAATACAGGCATGTTTGGTTACAGGGATATGGTTGTAGAGTAGCAGACTAAAATCCAGGCATGTTTGGTTACAGGGATATGGTTGTAGTGTAGCAGACTAAAATACAGGCATGTTTGGTTACAGGGATATGGCTGTGGTGTAGCAGACTATAATACAGGCATGTTTGGTTACAGGGATATGGTTGTGGTGTAGCAGACTAAAATCCAGGCATGTTGGTTACAGAGATATGGTTGTAGTGTAGCAGACTAAAATCCAGGCATGTTTGGTTACAGGGTTATGGTTGTAGTGTAGCAGACTAAAATCCAGGCATGTTTGGTTACAGGGATATGGTTGTAGAGTAGCAGACTAAAATCCAGGCATGTTTGGTTACAGGGATATGGTTGTAGAGTAGCAGACTAAAATCCAGGCATGTTTGGTTACAGGGATATGGTTGTGGTGTAGCAAACTAAAATACAGGCATGTTTGGTTACAGGGATATGGTTGTGGTGTAGCAGACTAAAATACAGGCATGTTTGGTTACAGTGATATGGTTGTGGTGTAGCAAACTAAAATACAGGCATGTTTGGTTACAGGGATATGGTTGTGGTGTAGCAGACTAAAATCCAGGCATGTTTGGTTACAGGGATATGGTTGTGGTGTAGCAGACTAAAATACAGGCATGTTTGGTTACAGGGATATGGTTGTGGTGTAGCAGACTAAAATCCAGGCATGTTTGGTTACAGGGATATGGTTGTAGTGTAGCAGACTAAAATCCAGGCATGTTTGGTTACAGGGATATGGTTGTGGTGTAGCAGACTAAAATCCAGGCATGTTTGGTTACAGGGATATGGTTGTGGTGTAGCAAACTAAAATACAGGCATGTTTGGTTACAGGGATATGGTTGTGGTGTAGCAAACTAAAATACAGGCATGTTTGGTTACAGTGATATGGTTGTGGTGTAGCAAACTAAAATACAGGCATGTTTGGTTACAGAGATATGGTTGTAGTGTAGCAGACTAAAATACAGGCATGTTTGGTTACAGAGATATGGTTGTAGTGTAGCAGACTAAAATACAGGCATGTTTGGTTACAGAGATATGGTTGTAGTGTAGCAGACTAAAATACAGGCATGTTTGGTTACAGAGATATGGTTGTAGTGTAGCAGACTAAAATACAGGCATGTTTGGTTACAGAGATATGGTTGTAGTGTAGCAGACTAAAATACAGGCATGTTTGGTTACAGAGATATGGTTGTAGTGTAGCAGACTAAAATACAGGCATGTTTGGTTACAGAGATATGGTTGTAGTGTAGCAGACTAAAATACAGGCATGTTTGGTTACAGAGATATGGTTGTAGTGTAGCAGACTAAAATACAGGCATGTTTGGTTACAGAGATATGGTTGTAGTGTAGCAGACTAAAATACAGGCATGTTTGGTTACAGAGATATGGTTGTAGTGTAGCAGACTATAATACAGGCATGTTTGGTTACAGGGATATGGTTGTAGTGTAGCAGACTAAAATACAGGCATGTTTGGTTACAGTGATATGGTTGTAGTGTAGCAGACTATAATACAGGCATGTTTGGTTACAGGGATATGGTTGTAGTGTAGCAGACTATAATACAGGCATGTTTGGTTACAGAGATATGGCTGTAGTGTAGCAGACTAAAATCCAGGCATGTTTGGTTACAGGGATATGGTTGTGGTGTAGCAGACTAAAATACAGGCATGTTTGGTTACAGGGATATGGTTGTAGAGTAGCAGACTAAAATCAGGCATGTTTGGTTACAGAGATATGGTTGTAGAGTAGCAGGCTAAAATACAGGCATGTTTGGTTACAGGGATATGGTTGTAGAGTAGCAGACTAAAATCCAGGCATGTTTGGTTACAGGGATATGGTTGTAGTGTAGCAGACTAAAATACAGGCATGTTTGGTTACAGGGATATGGCTGTGGTGTAGCAGACTATAATACAGGCATGTTTGGTTACAGGGATATGGTTGTGGTGTAGCAGACTAAAATCCAGGCATGTTGGTTACAGAGATATGGTTGTAGTGTAGCAGACTAAAATCCAGGCATGTTTGGTTACAGGGATATGGTTGTAGAGTAGCAGACTGAAATCCAGGCATGTTTGGTTACAGGGATATGGTTGTAGAGTAGCAGACTAAAATCCAGGCATGTTTGGTTACAGGGATATGGTTGTAGAGTAGCAGACTAAAATCCAGGCATGTTTGGTTACAGGGATATGGTTGTGGTGTAGCAGACTAAAATCCAGGCATGTTTGGTTACAGATATGGTTGTAGAGTAGCAGACTAAAATCCAGGCATGTTTGGTTACAGGGATATGGTTGTGGTGTAGCAAACTAAAATACAGGCATGTTTGGTTACAGGGATATGGCTGTGGTGTAGCAGACTAAAATCCAGGCATGTTTGGTTACAGGGATATGGTTGTGGTGTAGCAGACTAAAATACAGGCATGTTTGGTTACAGGGATATGGCTGTGGTGTAGCAGACTAAAATCCAGGCATGTTTGGTTACAGGGATATGGCTGTGGTGTAGCAAACTAAAATACAGGCATGTTTGGTTACAGGGATATGGTTGTGGTGTAGCAAACTAAAATACAGGCATGTTTGGTTACAGGGATATGGTTGTGGTGTAGCAAACTAAAATACAGGCATGTTTGGTTACAGTGATATGGTTGTGGTGTAGCAAACTAAAATACAGGCATGTTTGGTTACAGTGATATGGTTGTGGTGTAGCAAACTAAAATACAGGCATGTTTGGTTACAGTGATATGGTTGTGGTGTAGCAAACTAAAATACAGGCATGTTTGGTTACAGAGATATGGTTGTAGTGTAGCAGACTAAAATCCAGGCATGTTTGGTTACAGAGATATGGTTGTAGTGTAGCAGACTAAAATCCAGGCATGTTTGGTTACAGAGATATGGTTGTAGTGTAGCAGACTAAAATCCAGGCATGTTTGGTTACAGAGATATGGTTGTAGTGTAGCAGACTAAAATACAGGCATGTTTGGTTACAGAGATATGGTTGTAGTGTAGCAGACTAAAATACAGGCATGTTTGGTTACAGAGATATGGTTGTAGTGTAGCAGACTAAAATACAGGCATGTTTGGTTACAGGGATATGGTTGTAGTGTAGCAGACTAAAATACAGGCATGTTTGGTTACAGTGATATGGTTGTGGTGTAGCAGACTATAATACAGGCATGTTTGGTTACAGGGATATGGTTGTAGTGTAGCAGACTATAATACAGGCATGTTTGGTTACAGGGATATGGTTGTAGTGTAGCAGACTAAAATACAGGCATGTTTGGTTACAGGGATATGGTTGTAGTGTAGCAGACTATAATACAGGCATGTTTGGTTACAGGGATATGGTTGTGGTGTAGCAGACTAAAATACAGGCATGTTTGGTTACAGGGATATGGTTGTGGTGTAGCAGA
>CM026386.1:38474677-38494324 GCA_014843695.1 Archivesica marissinica | reverse complement strand
GTAATCACATATATCCCTACAGTCGTAATCACATATATCCCTACGGTCGTAATCACATCTATATCTACAGTCGTAATCACATATATCCTTACAGTCGTAATCACATATATCCTTACAGTCGTAATCACATATATCCCTACAGTCGTAATCACATATATCCCTACAGTCGTAATCACATCTATCCCTACAGTCGTAATCACATATATCCCTACAGTCGTAATCACATATATCCCTACGGTCGTAATCACATCTATATCTACAGTCGTAATCACATATATCCTTACAGTCGTAATCACATATATCCTTACAGTCGTAATCACATATATCCCTACAGTCGTAATCACATATATCCCTACAGTCGTAATCACATCTATCCCTACAGTCGTAATCACATATATCCCTACAGTCGTAATCACATCTATACCCTACAGTCGTAATAACATATATCCCTACACTCGTTATCACATATATCCCTACAGTCGTAATCACATCTACACCTACAGTCGTATTCACATATATCCCTACAGTCGTAATCACATATATCCCTACAGTCGTAATCACATATAACCCTACCGTCATAATCACATCTATATCTACAGTCGTAATCACATATATCCCTACAGTCGTAATCACATCTATCCCTACAGTCGTAATCACATATATCCCTACAGTCGTAATCACATCTATCCCTACAGTCGTAATCACATATATCCTTACAGTCGTAATCACATCTATCCCTATGGTCGTAATTACATCTATATCTACAGTTGTAATCATATATATCCCTACAGTCGTAATCACATCTATCCCTACAGTCGTAATCACATCTATCCCTACAGTCGTAATCATATCTATATCTACAGTCGTAATCACATCTATATCTACAGTCGTAATCACATATATCCCTGCAGTCGTAATCACATCTATCCCTACAGTCGTAATCACATCTATCCCTACAGTCGTAATCACATCTATATCTACAGTCGTAATCACATCTATCCCTACAGTCGTAATCACATCTATATCTACAGTCGTAATCACATATATCCCTACAGTCGTAATCACATCTATCCCTACAGTCTTAATCACATCTATCCCTACAGTCGTAATCACATCTATCCCTACAGTCGTAATCACATATATCCCTACAGTCGTAATCACATCTATCCCTACAGTCGTAATCACATATATCCCTACAGTCGTAATCACATCTATATCTACAGTCGTAATCACATCTATCCCTACAATCGTAATTACATCTATATCTACAGTCGTAATCACATCTATATATACAGTCGTAATCACATCTATATCTACATTCGTAATCACATCTATATCTACAGTCGTAATCACATCTATATCTACAGTCGTAATCACATCTATCCCTACAGTCGTAATCACATCTATCTCTACAGTCGTAATCACATCTATCCCTACAGTCGTAATCACATCTATATCTACAGTCGTAATCACATCTATCCCTACAATCGTAATCACATCTATATCTACAGTCGTAATCACATCTATATCTACATTCGTAATCACATATATGTCTAGAGTCGTAATCACATCTATATCTACAGTCGTAATCACATCTATATCTACAGTCGTAATCACATCTTTCCCTACAGTCGTAATCACATCTATCCCTACAGTCGTAATCACATCTATCCCTACAGTCGTAATCACATCTATCCCTACAGTCGTAATCACATTTATATCTACACTCGTAATCACATCTATCCCTACAGTCGTAATCACATATATCCCTACAGTCGTAATCACATCTATCCCTACAGTCGTAATCACATCTATATCTACACTCGTAATCACATATATCCCTACAGTCGTAATCACATCTATCCCTACAGTCATAATCACATATATCCCTACAGTGGTAATCACATATATCCCTACAGTCGTAATCACATATATCCCTACAGTCGTAATCACATCTATATCTACAGTCGTAATCACATCTATATCTACAGTCGTAATCACATCTATATCTACAGTCGTAATCACATCTATATCTACAGTCGTAATCACATATATCCCTACAGTCGTAATCACATCTATATCTACAGTCGTAATCACATCTATATCTACAGTCGTAATCACATCTATATCTACAGTCGTAATCACATCTATCCCTACAGTCGTAATCACATATATCCCTATAGTCGTAATAACATCTATCCCTACAGTCATAATCACATATATCCCTACAGTCGTAATCACATCTATCCCTACAGTCGTAATCACATATATCCCTACAGTCGTAATCACATCTATATCTACAGTCGTAATCACATCTATCCCTACAATCGTAATTACATCTATATCTACAGTCGTAATCACATCTATATCTACATTCGTAATCACATCTATATCTACAGTCGTAATCACATCTATATCTACAGTCGTAATCACATCTATCCCTACAGTCGTAATCACATCTATCTCTACACTCGTAATCACATCTATCCCTACAGTCGTTATCACATCTATATCTACAGTCGTAATCACATCTATCCCTACAGTCGTAATCACATATATCCTTACAGTCGTAATCACATCTATCTCTACAGTCGTAATCACATCTATATATACAGTCGTAATCACATATATCCTTACAGTCGTAATCACATCTATCCCTACAGTCGTAATCACATCTATCCCTACAGTCGTAATTACGTATATATCTACAGTCGTAATCACATCTATATCTACAGTCGTAATCACATATATCCTTACAGTCGTAATCACATATATCCTTGCAGTCGTAATCACATATATCCCTACAGTCGTAATTACATATATCCCTACAGTCGTAATCACATCTATCCCTACAGTCGTAATCACATATATCCCTACAGTCGTAATCACATATATCCCTACAGTCGTAATCACATCTATTTCTACAGTCGTAATCACATCTATACCCTACAGTCGTAATAACATATATCCCTACACTCGTTATCACATATATCCCTACAGTCGTAATCACATATATCCCTACAGTCGTAATCACATATATCCCTACAGTCGTAATCACATATATCCCTACAGTCGTAATCACATCTATCCCTACAGTCGTACTCACATCTATATCTACACTAGTAATCACATATATCCCTACAGTCGTAATCACATCTATCCCTACAGTCGTAATCACATCTATATCTACAGTCGTAATCACATCTATATCTACAGTCGTAATCACATCTATATCTACAGTCGTAATCACATCTATCCCTACAGTCGTAATCACATATATCCCTACAGTCGTAATCACATCTATATCTACAGTCGTAATCACATCTATCCCTACAATCGTAATTACATCTATATCTACAGTCGTAATCACATCTATATCTACATTCGTAATCACATCTATATCTACAGTCGTAATCACATCTATATCTACAGTCGTAATCACATCTATCCCTACAGTCGTAATCACATCTATCTCTACAGTCGTAATCACATCTATCCCTACAGTCGTAATCACATATATCCCTACAGTCGTAATCACATCTATATCTACAGTCGTAATCACATCTATATCTACATTCGTAATCACATCTATATCTACAGTCGTAATCACATCTATATCTACAGTCGTAATCACATCTTTCCCTACAGTCGTAATCACATCTATCCCTGCATTCGTAATCACATCTATCCCTACAGTCGTAATCACATATATCCTTACAGTCGTAATCACATCTATCTCTACAGTCGTAATCACATCTATATATACAGTCGTAATCACATATATCCTTACAGTCGTAATCACATCTATCCCTACAGTCGTAATCACATCTATCCCTACAGTCGTAATTACGTATATATCTACAGTCGTAATCACATCTATATCTACAGTCGTAATCACATATATCCCTACAGTCGTAATCACATATATCCCTACGGTCGTAATCACATCTATATCTACAGTCGTAATCACATATATCCTTACAGTCGTAATCACATATATCCTTACAGTCGTAATCACATATATCCCTACAGTCGTAATCACATATATCCCTACAGTCGTAATCACATCTATCCCTACAGTCGTAATCACATATATCCCTACAGTCGTAATCACATATATCCCTACAGTCGTAATCACATCTATTTCTACAGTCGTAATCACATCTATACCCTACAGTCGTAATAACATATATCCCTACACTCGTTATCACATATATCCCTACAGTCGTAATCACATCTACACCTACAGTCGTATTCACATATATCCCTACAGTCGTAATCACATATATCCCTACAGTCGTAATCACATATAACCCTACCGTCATAATCACATCTATATCTACAGTCGTAATCACATATATCCATACAGTCGTAATCACATATATCCCTACAGTCGTAATCACATATATCCCTACAGTCGTAATCACATCTATCCCTACAGTCGTAATCACATCTATATCTACAGTTGTAATCATATATATCCCTACAGTCGTAATCACATCTATCCCTACAGTCGTAATCACATCTATCCCTACAGTCGTAATCACATATATCCTTACAGTTGTAATCACATATATCCCTACAGTCGTAATCACATATATCCCTACATTCGTAATCACATCTATCCCTACAATCGTAATCACATATATCCCTACAGTTGTAATCACATATATCCCTACAGTCGTAATCACATCTATCCCTACAGTCGTTATCACATCTATCCCTACAGTCGTAATCACATATATCCCTACATTCGTAATCACATATATCCCTACAGTCGTAATCACATCTATCCCTACAGTCGTAATCACATCTATATCTACACTCGTAATCACATCTATCCCTACAGTCGTAATCACATCTATCCCTACAGTCGTAATCACATCTATATCTACACTCGTAATCACATATATCCCTACAGTCGTAATCACATCTATCCCTACAGTCGTAATCACATCTATCCCTACAGTCGTAATCACATATATCCCTACAGTCGTAATCACATCTATCCCTACAGTCGTAATCACATCTATATCTACACTCGTAATCACATATATCCCTACAGTCGTAATCACATCTATCCCTACAGTCGTAATCACATCTATCCCTACAGTCGTAATCACATATATCCCTACAGTCGTAATCACATCTATCCCTACAGTCGTAATCACATCTATATCTACACTCGTAATCACATATATCCCTACAGTCGTAATCACATCTATCCCTACAGTCGTAATCACATCTATCCCTACAGTCGTAATCACATATATCCCTACAGTCGTAATCACATCTATCCCTACAGTCGTAATCACATCTATATCTACACTCGTAATCACATATATCCCTACAGTCGTAATCAACATTATCTACAGTCGTAATCACATTATCCCTACATTCGTAATCACATATATCCCTACAGTCGTAATCACATCTATCCCTACAGTCGTATCACATCTATATCTACAGTCGTATCACATCTATTCTACAGTCGTAATCACATCTAACAGTCGTCACATCTATTCTACAGTCGTAATCACATCCCTACAGTCGTAATCACATCTATTCTACAGTCGTAATCACATCTATCCCTACAGTCGTAATCACATCATATATCCCTACAGTCGTAATCACAATCACATCTATCCCTACAGTCGTAATCACATCTATCCCTACTACAGTCGTACATATACATCTATATCTACAGTCGTAATCACATCTATATATACATTCGTAATCGTAATCACTCTATATCTACAGTCGTAATCACATCTATATCTACAGTCGTAATCACATCTATCCCTACATATAATTACAGTCGTAATCACATCTATCCCTACAGTCGTAATCACATCTATCCCTACAGTCGTAATCACATATATCCCTACAGTCGTAATCACATCATATATATCTACAGTCGTAATCACATCTATACAGTCTACATTCGTACATCACATCTATATCTACAGTCGTAATCACATCTATATCTACATAATCCCTACAGTCGTAATCTTTCCCTACAGTCGTATCTACAGTCGTAATCACTGCCTACAGTCGTAATCACACATCTATCCCTACAGTCGTAATCACATCATATATATCCCTACAGTCGTAATCACATCTATCTCTACAGTCGTAATCACATCTACCCTACGTCGTCGTAATCACTACACTCGTTATTACAGTCGTAATCACATCTATCCCTACAGTCGTCATATATCCCTACAGTCTATCCCTACAGTCATATATCCTACAGTCGTATATATCTACAGTCGTAATCATATCTACAGTCGTAATCTACAGTCGTAATACAGTCATATACCCTACAGTCGTAATCACATCTAAATCTACCTACGGTCGTAATCACCCTACATATCTACAGTCGTAATCACATATCCCTACAGTCGTAATTACAGTCGTAATCATATCTACATATCCTTACAGTCGTAATCACTATATCTACATATAATCTACAGTCTATATCTACAGTCACATCACATATCCCTACAGTCGTATATCATCATCTATCCCTACAGTCGTATATCACATATATCCCTACAGTCGTAATCACATATATCCCTACAGTCGTAATCACATCTATCCCTACAGTCGTAATCATTTCTACAGTCGTAATCTACAGTCGTAATCTACAGTCTATATCTACAGTCGTAATCACATATATCCCTACACTCGTTATACATCATATATCCCTACAGTCGTATATCACATCTACACCTTCGTAATCACATCTAATATCTACAGTCGTAATCACATCTATATCTACAGTCGTAATCACATCCTACAGTCGTAATCACATCTATATCTACAGTCATATATCCCTACAGTCGTAATCTACATATAACCCTACCTAATATCCCTACAGTCGTAATCACATCTATATCTACAGTCGTAATCACATCTATATCTACATTCGTAAATCACATCTATATCTACAGTCGTAATCACATCTATCTACAGTCGTAATCACATCTTCCCTACAGTCGTAATCATCTATCCCTGCATTCATCACATCTATCCCTACAGTCGTAATCACATATATCCTACAGTCGTAAACATCTATCTCTACAGTCGTAATCACATCTATATATACAGTCGTAATCATATATCCTTACAGTCGTAATCACATCTATCCCTACAGTCGTAATCACATCTATCCCTACAGTCGTAATTACGTATATATCTACAGTCGTAATCACATCTATATACAGTCGTAATCACTATCCCTACAGTCGTAATCACATCCCTACGGTCGTAATCACATCTATATCTACAGTCGTAATCACATATATCCTTACAGTCGTAATCACATATCCTTACAGTCGTAATCACATATCCCTACAGTCGTAAACATATATCCCTACAGTCGTAATCACATCTATCCCTACAGTCGTAATCACATAATCCCTACAGTCGTAATATATCCCTACAGTCGTAATCACATCTATTTCTACAGTCGTAATCACATCATACCTACAGTCGTAATAAAATATACCTACACTCGTTATCACATATATCCCTACAGTCGTAATCACATCTACACCTACAGTCGTATTCACATATATCCCTACAGTCGTAATCACATATATCCCTACAGTCGTAATCACATATAACCCTACGTTTTTTTAGTCGTAATCACATATATCCTACAGTCGTAATCACATTTTTCTATCCCTACAGTCGTAATCACATATATCCCTACATTCGTAATCACATATATCCCTACAGTCGTAATCAGTGTTTTTTGTGTTTTTTTTGTGTTTTTGTGTTACATTCGTAATCACATATATCCCTACAGTCGTAATCACATCTATCCCTACAGTCGTAATCACATCTATATCTACAGTCGTAATCACATATATCCCTACAGTCGTAATCACATCTATCCCTACAGTCGTAATCACATCTATATCTACACTCGTAATCACATATATCCCTACAGTCGTAATCACATCTATCCTACAGTCGTAATCACATCTATCCCTACAGTCGTAATCACATATATCCCTACAGTCGTAATCACATCTATCCCTACAGTCGTAATCACATCTATATCTACACTCGTAATCACATATATCCCTACAGTCGTAATCACATCTATCCCTACAGTCGTAATCACATCTATCCCTACAGTCGTAATCACATATATCCCTACAGTCGTAATCACATATATCCCTACAGTCGTAATCACATCTATATATACAGTCGTAATCACATCTATATCTACAGTCGTAATCACATCTATATATACAGTCGTAATCACATCTATATCTACAGTCGTAATCACATCTATATCTACAGTCGTAATCACATCTATATCTACAGTCGTAATCACATCTATCCCTACAGTCGTAATCACATCTATCCCTACAGTCGTAATCACATATATCCTTACAGTCGTAATCACATCTATCTCTACAGTCGTAATCACATCTATATCTACAGTCGTAATCACATCTATCCCTACAGTCGTAATTACGTATATATCTACAGTCGTAATCACATTTATCCCTACAGTCGTAATCACATCTATATCTACAGTCGTAATCACATATATCACTACAGTCGTAATTACGTATATATCTACAGTCGTAATCACATTTATCCCTACAGTCGTAATCACATCTATATCTACAGTCGTAATCACATCTATCCCTACAGTCGTAATCACATCTATCCCTACAGTCGTAATCACATATATCCCTACAGTCGTAATCACTTATATCCCTACAGTCGTAATTACGTATATATCTACAGTCGTAATAACATAATTATATATGTAAGATTGTGAAATATTTAGCAACAGAGTTACTGCATTTGCTGATCGTTATGATGAAAGCATTCGCTACAAGTGCTTCGACAGACATGATACTGCCAAGCATTTGCACCCGGGACTGGGACGGGGACCCTGCTTTCGTAGTCCCATATTGTTCTGCTCTACCCACATTGTATTACGTCACGTGTTTGCAAACAAACACGGAGGATAATGCCACTACAGTCGTGTCTGTTTGTTCTCGGCCCCTGTGCACATCCGACCAATATTCAAACACGGAGGATAATGCCACTAGAGTCCTGTCTGTTTGATCTCGGCCCCGGGTGCTAGTCCGATCAGTATTCAGGCACGGAGGATAATGCCACTACAGTCATGTCTGTTTGTTTTCGGCCCCGGTGCACATCCGACCAGTATTCAAACACGGAGGATAATGCCACTAGAGTCATGTATGTTTGTTCTCGGCCCCGGTGCACATCCGACCAGTATTCAGGCACGGAGGATAATGCCACTACAGTCATGTCTGTTTGTTTTCGGCCCCGGTGCACATCCGACCAGTATTCAAACACGGAGGATAATGCCACTAGAGTCATGTCTGTTTGTTTTCGGCCCCGGTGCACATCAGACCAGTATTCAGGCACGGAGGATAATGCCACTACAGTCAAGTCTGTTTGTTTTCGGCCCCGGTGCACATCCGACCAGTATTCAGGCACGGAGGATAATGCCTCTACAGTCATGTATGTTTGTTCTCGGCCCCGGTGCACATCCGACCAGTATTCAGGCGCGGAGGATAATGCCACTAGAGTCCTGTCTGTGTGTTCCCGGCCCCGGTGCACATCCGACCAGTATTCAGGCACGGACGGGCACCCGGGAAGAATCACCGACCTTTCGCAAGCCAGCTGGATAACTACCTCAAATGGAGGGTTTCGACATCCCCACGGTGGGATTCAAACCCATAGCGGTGATGTACAAGTTATTTGAAGTCAACGAACCTAACCACTCGATCATGGAGCCCGCCCCCCCCCCCCCCACTCCACTAGTGATAACATCGTTTCTCCTAAAACGTATATACATATTGAGTTAAAATATTGATATAGAACAAGGAAGACAAGCAAATAAAGGGTATGAACAACCTTAAGCAGCTGCAATGAATTTGTTTATTAGCATATACACACATAACTGTGTCGTCTTGTGCTGACAATATCAACATAAAGCTGTATGTTGAACATTTAAAGTTTGCATAACTGTTGTCGTGACCGTATAGCCATACATTATGTATGACTGCTGTCTTGAAAATATAACCATAAATGATGTATGTCTGCTGTCTTGAAAAAATAATACGAGGTGAACATGTCATACATCGGAGGATCAACAAACTATCCGGGTGGTGGAATCGTTGATTATAACAGTATTTCAGTTACGAGGCGAACATGTCATACACGGGAGGATCAACAAACTATCGGGTGGTGGAATCGTTGATTATAACAGTGTTTCAGTTACGAGGCGAAAATTATGTTATGTTATTTCCTCTGTCCCCGCGTATTATTTCCTCTGTCCCCACGTGTTATTTCCTCTGTCCCCGCGTGTTATTTCCTCTGTCCCCGTGTGCTATTTCCTCTGTCCCCGCGTGTTATTTCCTCTGTCCCCGTGTGTTATTTCCTCTGTCCCCGTGTGCTATTTCCTCTGTCCCCGCGTGTTATTTCCTTTGTCCCCGCGTGTTATATCCTCTGTCCCCGTGTGTTATTTCCTCTGTCCCCGTGTGTTATTTCCTCTTCCCTGCGTGTTTATGCTCTTTCCCCGGTGTTATTTCCTCTATCCCCGCGTGTTATTTCTCTGTCCCCGTGTTCTATTTCCTCTGTCCCGCGTGTTATTTTTCTGCCCCGTGTGTTTTTTCCTCTGTCCCCGCGTGTTATTTCGTTTGTCCCCGCGTGTTATTTCCTCTGTCCCTGTGTTTTATTTCCTCTGTCCACGTGTGCTATTTCCTCGTCCCTGTGTTTTTTTTCCTCTGTCCCCGCGTGTTATTTCCTCTGTCCCCGTGTGTTATTTCCTCTATCCCCGCATGTTATTTCTCTGTCCCCGTGGCTATTTCCTCTGTCCCCGCGTGTTATTTCCTCTGTCCCATCGTGTTATTTCTCTGTCCCCGTGTGTTATTTCCTCTGTCCCCGCGTGTTATTTCATCTGTCCCCGCGTGTTATTTCCTCTGTCCCCATGTGTTATTTCCTCTGTCCCCGTGTGTTATTTCCTCTGTCCCGTGTGTTATTTCCTCTGTCCGTGTGTTATTTCCTCTGTCCCCGTGTGTTATTTCCTCTGTATTTCCTCTGTCCCCGCGTGTTATTTCTCTGTGTGCCCCTGTGTGTTTTTGTTTCCTGTGTCCTGTTATTCCTCTGTCCCCGTGTGTATATCCTCTGTCCCCGTGTTTTATTTCCTCTGTCCCCGTGTGTTATTTCCTCTGTCCCCGCGTGTTATTTCCTCGTCCCCGCGTGTTATTTCTCTGTCCCCGTGTGCTATTTCCTCTGTCCCCGTGTGCTATTTCCTCTGTCCCCGCGTGTTATTTCCTCTCCCCCGCGTGTTATTTCTCTGTCCCCGTGTGCTATTTCCTCTGTCCCCGCGTGTTATTTCCTCTGTCCCTGCGTGTTATTTCCTCTGTCCCCGCGTGTTATTTCCTCTGTCCCTGTGGTTATTTCCTCTGTCCCTGTTGTTATTTCCTCTGTCCCCGCGTGTCATTTCCTCTATCCCCGCGTGTTATTTCTCTGTCCCCTGTGCTATTTCCTCTGTTCCCCGTGTGCTATTTCCTCTGTCCCCGCGTGTTATTTCCTCTCCCCCGCGTGTTATTTCTCTGTCCCCGTGTGCTATTTCCTCTGTCCCCGCGTGTTATTTCCTCTGTCCCTGCGTGTTATTTCCTCTGTCCCCGCGTGTTATTTCCTCTGTCCCCGTGTGCTATTTCCTCTCTCCCGATGGTTTGTGTATCCAGCGGGTACAAGTAATATTGAACTGGATAGTAACCGATGGTTTGTGTATCCAGCGGGTACAAGTGCCATTTTACATTGGTCAGCAAGTATTCTATGTGTCATATTACATTGGTCAGCGAGAATTATATTCGGTCTCCGAGTATTATATGCCGTCAGCGGGTATTATATGCTGTCAGCGGGTATTCTATGCTGTCAGCGGGTGTTATATGCGGTCAGCGAGTATTATGTTCTGTTAGCGAGTAGTCTCTGTGGTCAGCAGGTATTGTATGCGGTCAGCAGGTATTATCTGCGGTCAGCGGGTATTCTCTGCGGTCAGCAGGTATTATATGCGGTCAGCGGGTATTCTCTGCGGTCAGCAGGTATTATATGCGGTCATCAGGTATTCTCTGTGGTCAGCAGGTATTATATGCGGTCAGCGGGTATTTTCTGCGGTCAGCGGGTATTCTCTGCGGTCAGCGGGTATTATATGCGGTCAGCGGGCATTCTCTGAGGTCAGCGAGTATTATATGCGGTCAGCGGGTATTCTCTGCGGTCAGCAGGTATTATCTGCGGTCAGCGGGTATTCTCTGCGGTCAGCAGGTATTATATGCGGTCAGCGGGTATTCTCTGCGGGCAGCAGGTATTATATGCGGTCATCAGGTATTCTCTGGGGTATTCTATGCGGTCTGCGAGTATTCTATGCTGTCATTTTACAGCGGTCAACGGGTATTCTATGCGGTCAGTCAGTGTGCTCATATTCACGATGACTCATTTCCGGTTATCCAGCGGACAGCTCCAAATTTATAAGAAACATATTTGTTAATCTTCAAAAATCAATTATCTATAACATTTACATGCATGGACATTTGAAGTTCGAAACCTGCTGTGGGTTATTCTCATGTGGCCGGTTGGTGAGTCACCAGCTATTTAAATAATGATTAACGACTGCCTGGCGTCGGAGAGTACTAAATGTTCTCGATTAGAGATGTGTCGTAAGCCAGACATAACAGAACCTCTCGACAGAAGCAAACACGTTACTAGTCTATATGTGCTTTATCATTATTCGTAAAATGTTTATTATTACGTTATGTTCGTTTGTCATAATGCAAAATAAATGATAACATTATTTGAGTGACTTTGATCCGACAGCATGATGTTGAAAACAGACGTTTAAGCTTCAAGATGGTGGCTTGTTTCTGATGTACACAATTATAGACAGAGGCACCTGCACACAACGACAATGGAGTCTGGGGCGAGTACAATAAAACATTGAAACTGTTTAATCATTGGAGCAAACATTATGTTTATAAGAGGAGAATAAACCGGTGAGTAGTGTGAGAAGATGCGGCCATGACTAATGCTCAAGGTTAAGGAGCATGCCCCAGCAATTAATCTCTCCAATGAAGTTTGAATTATTGCCTTCAATGGTGCAATGGTGGATTGTTCCAAATGTACAAAAAAAACGGGAGGATGTAACTTCCTGGACATAAATATGTCCTAGAGGGACTGTTGTACGCTGGTTGTATGTTCCTGGGGTACGAGGTACGGTAGACGGACTGTACGACTGGTTGTATGTTCCTGGGGAACGAGGTAGGGTAGACGGACTGTACGGCTGGTTGTATGTTCCTGGGGAACGACGTACGGTATACGGACTGTACGACTGGTTGTATGTTCCTGGGGAACGAGGTACGGTAGACGGACTGTACGACTGGTTGTATGTTCCTGTGTTACGAGGTACGTTATACGACTGGCGACTGGTTGTATGTCCTGGGGAACGAGGTACGGTATACGGACGGTACGACTGGTTGTATGTTCCTGGGTACGAGGTACGGGATACGGACTGTACGACTGGGTGTTGTTAGTTCCTGGGGTACGAGGTACGGTATACGGACTGTACGACTGGTTGTATGTTCCGGGAACAGGTACGGTATACGGACTGTACGACTGGTTGTATGGTCCTGGGGAACGAGGTACAGTAGACCGGACTGTTACGCTGGTTGTATGTTCCTGGGGTACGAGGTACGGTAGACGGACTGTACGGCTGGTTGTATGTTCCTGGTGTACAAGGTACGGTATACGGACTGTACGGCTGGTTGTATGTTCCTGGGGAACGAGGTACGGTATACGGACTGTACGACTGGTTGTATGTTCCTGTGGAACGAGGTACGGTAGACGGACTGTACGGCTGCGTGTATGTTCCTGGGGTACGAGGTACTGACTGTACGACTGGTTGTATGTTCCTGGGGAACGAGGTACAGTAGACGGACTGTACGGCTTCGTGTATGTTCCTGGGGTACGAGGTACGGTATCGGACTGTACGGCTGTTTGTATGCTCCTGGGGAACGATGTACTGTAGACTGACTGTACGGCTGCGTGTATGTTCCTGGGGTACGAGGTACGGACTGTACGACTGGTTGTATGTTCCTGGGGTACGAGGTACGGTAGACGGACTGTACGACTGGTTGTATGTTTCTGGGGAACGAGGTACGGTAGACGGACTATACGGATGGTTGTATGTCCCTGGGGTACGAGGTACGGACTGTACGGCTGGTTGTATGTTCCTGGGGTACGAGGTACGGACTGTACGGCTAGTTGTATGTTCCTGGGGAACGAGGTACGGACTGTACGACTGGTTGTATATTCCTGGGGAACGAGGTACGGTATACGGACTGTACGTCTGGTTGTATTTTCCTGGGGTACGAGGTACGGTATACGAACTGTACGGCTGGTTGTATGTTCCTGGGGTACGAGGTACGGTAGACGGACTGTACGGCTGGTTGTGTTTTCCTGGTGTACAAGGTACGGTATAAGGACTGTACTACTGGTTTTATGTTCCTGGGGTATGAGGTACGGTAGACTGACTGTACGGCTGCGTGTATGTTCCTGGGGTAACGAGGTACGGTAGACGGACTGTACGACTGTTTGTATGTTCTGGGGAACGAGGTACGGTAGAGGACTGTACGGCTGCGTGTATGTTCCAGGGGGGACGATGTACGATAGACGGACTGTACGGCTGGTTGTATGTTCCTGGGGGTACGAGGTACGGTAGACGGACTGTCGGTGCGTGTTTGTTCCAGTGGGGACGAGGTAGATAGACGTACTGTACGGGTTGTTGTATGTTCCTGGGGGTACGAGGTACGGTAGACTGACTGTACGGCTGCGTGTATGTTCCAGGGGGGACGAGGTACGGTTGACGGACTGTACGACTGGTTATATGCTCCTGGGGAACGAGGTATGGTAGACGGACTGTACGGTGGTTGTATGTTCCTGGGGAACGAGGTACGGTAGACGGACTGTACGGCTGAGTGTGTGTTCCTGGGAAACTAGGTACGGTAGACTGACTATGTTAACACGATAGATAATTAATTTATGAATGTTAAAGAAAATACATGTATTCTACTCTAGACTACTTGTTTGCTTGCTAGGCAAATGCTAACTGGATGACAAGCGATTAGTTTCTGTCCTGGACATATTTTTGGAATAATCTAGTTGCAAGAGTATTACATACAGTCGTGGTGGTACCACATACTTCTCATTGGTGGTACTGTTGTTTGTACGACTTCTCATTGGTGGTACTGTTGTTTACCGACTGTTGTACCGACTTCTCATTGGTGGTACTGTTGTTTGTACCGACTTCTAATTGGTGGTACTGTTGTTTACCGACTGTTGTGTTTTTGGTGGTTGTTGTTTGTGTTGTACCGACTTCTCATTGGTGGTACTGTTGTTTACCGACTGTTGTACCGACTTCTCATTGGTGGTACTGTTGTTTGTTTAAATTCGCACCAACAGCTTAGATCATATAGCCACTCTCCATCTATCATTGGTTGAGGAAGACCCCAGGTGCTCCTCCTCGCGATATGATAGGCACGGACGGGCAACCGGTTAGAACCACCGACTGTCCGCGAGTCAGTTGGATAGCTTCTTCACGGAAATGAATTCAGCATATACAGTGAGATACGAACCTACAACGGTTTGGGACAAGTAGTTTGAAGTTAACGACCTTAACCACTCGGCCACGGGCCTCCCCTCCTGAGTGTACTGATACCTAAACATGTTTCCCGCGACTGTATATATATATATATAGCTGTAATGTGGTGGATCTATGTAAATATATGTGCTGCCCTCCTTACACATAGAAATAGTAACTTCACAAGAATAAGTTTTATTTTGGGTCAATAGTTGGCACATCTTAGAAATGGGGGCCCTTAGTTGAATTGGCATACATTACACTTCACAGTACCGTAGCCAGAGGCACATATCAGCCGAAGCAATCTAGGTCGTCCGGGGGCATGTCCCCCTTAAAAGTGTTGGTGTACAGAAGAGAGTTCCTTCGTTTTCTGATTTTAGACGTATAATTATATACTGACCGTTCAGCTCTCTAGCAACATTTTATACAGCAAAGGGATATTTTTGATATTTTATTTATTTAATTTTTTTTTTGCTTTGGACATTTTAACCGAGACAGCTGCCCTGGTGTGCCTCAGTGTGGCTACGAGCCTGCTTCAATTCAAATAAAACTATATATTATAACGTACAGTATGTGTGTTGTTCCTTATTTTAGCTTTTCTAGCAATTAATTTAGAACGTGTTTCTGACATTTTAGAACTACCCTTGTAAAATAATTTACACATAATATTTCGTAGATGTGTTTCGACGCATCAATATGTTTTCTTAGTGTGTTTTCGACGCATCAATATTTTTTCTTAGTGTGTTTTCGACGCATCAATATGTTTTCTTAGTGTGCTTTCGGCCCACCAATATGTTTTCTTAGTGTGTTTTCGGCCCACCAATATGTTTTCTTAGTGTGTTTTCGGCCCACCAATATGTTTTCTTAGTGTGTTTTCGGCCCACCAATATTTATTCGAAGTACGATTTCGGCTCAAATAATGAATTGATTATAACATAATTATACTCAGTGTGCTCAACTAAAATTAAAATTAATTAATTCATTGTTTAATTTTTTTAATAATATAATATAAAATTCCGTAATCGTTAATTAATCCGAAACGCCTAGAAAATCATCTTGTGTCGTTTAATTGCACTTATTTTTACAAGTTATTTTGTAAATAGATCATATGCGCATAATTATGATATTTAATTAGTACATATGATATTTAATTAGTATATATTATAATTATTTAGTACATATGATATTTAATTAGTACATATTATATTTAATTAGTATATATTATAATTATTTAGTACATATGATATTTAATTAGTATATATTATATTTAATGAGCACATATGATATTTAATTAGTATATATTATATTTATTTAGTACATATGATATTTAGCTCGTACATATGATATTTAATTAGTACATATGATATTTAGCTCGTACATATGATATTTAATTAGTACATATGCTATTCAATTAGTATATATTATATTTATTTAGTACATATGATATTTAATTAGTATATATTATATTTAATTAGTACATATGCTATTCAATTAGTATATATTATATTTATTTAGTACATATGATATTTAATTAGTATATATTATAATTATTTAGTACATATGATATTTAGCTCGTACATATGATATTTAATTAGTACATATGCTATTCAATTAGTATATATTATATTTAATTAGCACATATGATATTTAATTAATGCCGTCGTGTGTTGCATACACTTGCTCACATCGTGCGCCTTTTCATAGATTTAATCTTTATTTCAGTCTAATCGTTGTACAATACATATATTAGGTAATAACTTAATTTTTAATAAAACTTGCCAATTACGACACATTATACTGCCAGTTGAGACACAGTATAGTGATACTTGTGCCAGTAACCCTCTTTTACCTTCTTTTAAAATGTATGTGGTATTGTAATGTGGTTTTTACAGTAAACACTGGTTTTTAAGTAATATTGTCACAAGATTAACACAAGTGACTAGATGGGCAAGGTTTGTCTTTGAATTTTAATGTACAGTATTATGATAACAATTGTCTGTGATGATACCATGTGTCTAGTCCCTTGTAATACTGATATAATGGCTATGTACTATGATATATTATATGTGTAGTATGCATAGATGAGACTGAAATAAATAAATAAATAAATATGAAATATACATAAAATATACACAACAAATGTGGCAAAGTACAACACCATTCATTATAAAAGAATTATAACACACTAATACAATCACAGATAATCAAACGACCACAGTCTACTAACATATTATTATATTTACATATAAAACCGAGGAACAGTTGTTAATTGAAGATTAACTAAAATCTTAAAAACAGAAATTTTGAAATACTGAAATGTAAATGAAACACTAATGCGCAATTAAGAAATGTTTTTAAAAAAATCAGTTATCAACCTCGATCAGATCGCGGTTGAACTAATTAGCAGCTGTTTCTCGGAATGGATAAGAGACACACAATTAATAAAAGAAATGGATACATTTACATAATAATACACGCAGGTGCAGCTGTTAAACGTTAATATAAATTATGCTTTGTGAATGGTTTTTGTGAGGAGGAGAAGAATGGGTTGATCATACAGTGCACATGTAAGTAAGTAAGCAAGTAAGTTTTTATTAAAGTGACATGTGCACCATTCAACAAATATATATAGCAAATATTAAAGACGCACCCGGCCCCGTGGGCCTATAAGTCACCTACTAATATGCATTCAATAATAATTATATAGTGTGAACAGAAGTGATCTGAGAGTTTTTACGTTTATTTACCGTCGCTACCGGTTACCCATATGAGCGACGCCTCCTGAAGAGATTAGTCATTTTTAGATTTTGGAGGATAGTGCAATGATACAGACATAGACCCATTCCAGAGTCTCCTCTGGTTCTGTTACGTGCAGGGTGTAAAGCACCGACACGAGCCCTCGTTTAACGTCCCATCTGAAAGACTTAATTTTATTAGGTCAGACGTGGGATCGAACCTGCGATCCCTGGATTACCAATCCAGCGTGTTACCACTGGACTACATATCCGTCTGTAAGTGATCTGATCATATGCGTTCAACAATTATACATGTATTGCATACATGATAGTCGTGTGCTTGTAGCAAATACATAGCCTGGGTTCCAGTCTGTCGATTGTTCACTTTTTAACTTCTGGCAAAAATGTTGATATAATCAGAAGCTCAATACGGCCCAATTAATAGTCTCGGTGTTAAAATAAATTATTTGACTGACCAGACAAAATGTATCGACGCCTGTTCCCAGGCTAGCAAATACACAAAATACAAGAGTACACAGTGATGCATTTACAGATACGATCAATCATATTGATTGTGTAATTAACACAGTTTTACTAATAATGACTGATTCGTATGTTAAAATGTTGCTCATTGTAAGGTAGGACATGCAAAATACATGTTAAAATACGTATGTCTTAAAGACACACCCGACCTACTGTCAAATCACACAAATAGCATGTCGCACTTCATATACGCTTACCTATCATGTGTGTGCATGCTTACCTGTAAGGTCGACGAACAATCAACTGCTTAGAATTTATCACTTTTCATGTTAAACATATTGCTACCCCTCCCCCTCCTCTCATCTCGAGCATGTCTTTAACTCTGTGCGATCTAGCGGTGAAAACAACAGTAAACAGTCAAATATGTACGGCCATTACTTGATCTTGTATTTTCAACAGGGGCAATATAAAACGGACCTGTGGTGTAAGTAAACTCATACAGGCGGATCTGTAGTCCAGTTGTAACACGCTGGACTGGTAATCCAAGGATCGCAGGTTCGATCCCCCGTCTGACCCTAATAAAATTAACAGTCTTTCAGATGGGACGTTAAACCGAGGTCTCGTGTCGGTGCTTTACACCGTGCACGTAAAAGAACCAGAGGAGACTCTGGAATGGGTCTCTGTCTGTATCATTGCACTATCCTCCAAACTCTAAAATGACTAATC
>CM026386.1:38370262-38473677 GCA_014843695.1 Archivesica marissinica | reverse complement strand
GAATACCCTACTCACTGCTGGAATACCCTACTCACTGCTTGAATACCCTACTCACTGCTGGAATACCCTACTCACTGCTTGAATACCCTACTCACTGCTGGAATACCCTACTCACTGCTTGAATACCCTACTCACTGCTGGAATACCCTACTCACTGCTGGAATACCCTACTCACTGCTGGAATACCCTACTCACTGCTGGAATACCCTACTCACTGCTGGAATACCCTACTCACTGCTTGAATACCCTACTCACTGCTGGAATACCCTACTCACTGCTGGAATACCCTACTCACTGCTGGAATACCCTACTCACTGCTGGAATACCCTACTCACTGCTGGAATACCCTACTCACTGCTGGAATACCCTACTCACTGCTGGAATACCCTACTCACTGCTGGAATACCCTACTCACTGCTGGAATACCCTACTCACTGCTGGAATACCCTACTCACTGCTGGAATACCCTACTCACTGCTGGAATACCCTACTCACTGCTGGAATACCCTACTCACTGCTGGAATACCCTACTCACTGCTGGAATACCCTACTCACTGCTGGAATACCCTACTCACTGCTGGAATACCCTACTCACTGCTGGAATACCCTACTCACTGCTGGAATACCCTACTCACTGCTGGAATACCCTACTCACTGCTGGAATACCCTACTCACTGCTGGAATACCCTACTCACTGCTGGAATACCCTACTCACTGCTGGAATACCCTACTCACTGCTGGAATACCCTACTCACTGCTGGAATACCCTACTCACTGCTGGAATACCCTACTCACTGCTGGAATACCCTACTCACTGCTGGAATACCCTACTCACTGCTGGAATACCCTACTCACTGCTGGAATACCCTACTCACTGCTGGAATACCCTACTCACTGCTGGAATACCCTACTCACTGCTGGAATACCCTACTCACTGCTGGAATACCCTACTCACTGCTGGAATACCCTACTCACTGCTGGAATACCCTACTCACTGCTGGAATACCCTACTCACTGCTGGAATACCCTACTCACTGCTGGAATACCCTACTCACTGCTGGAATACCCTACTCACTGCTGGAATACCCTACTCACTGCTGGAATACCCTACTCACTGCTGGAATACCCTACTCACTGCTGGAATACCCTACTCACTGCTTGAATACCCTACTCACTGCTTGAATACCCTACTCACTGCTGGAATACCCTACTCACTGCTGGAATACCCTACTCACTGCTGGAATACCCTACTCACTGCTGGAATACCCTACTCACTGCTGGAATACCCTACTCACTGCTGGAATACCCTACTCACTGCTTGAATACCCTACTCACTGCTGGAATACCCTACTCACTGCTTGAATACCCTACTCACTGCTGGAATACCCTACTCACTGCTGGAATACCCTACTCACTGCTTGAATACCCTACTCACTGCTGGAATACCCTACTCACTGCTGGAATACCCTACTCACTGCTTGAATACCCTACTCACTGCTTGAATACCCTACTCACTACTTGAATACCCTACTCACTACTGGAATACCCTACTCACTGCTGGAATACCCTACTCACTGCTGGAATACCCTACTCACTGCTGGAATACCCTACTCACTGCTGGAATACCCTACTCACTGCTGGAATACCCTACTCACTGCTGGAATACCCTACTCACTGCTGGAATACCCTACTCACTGCTGGAATACCCTACTCACTGCTGGAATACCCTACTCACTGCTGGAATACCCTACTCACTGCTGGAATACCCTACTCACTGCTGGAATACCCTACTCACTGCTGGAATACCCTACTCACTGCTGGAATACCCTACTCACTGCTGGAATACCCTACTCACTGCTGGAATACCCTACTCACTGCTGGAATACCCTACTCACTGCTGGAATACCCTACTCACTGCTGGAATACCCTACTCACTGCTGGAATACCCTACTCACTGCTGGAATACCCTACTCACTGCTGGAATACCCTACTCACTGCTGGAATACCCTACTCACTGCTGGAATACCCTACTCACTGCTTGAATACCCTACTCACTACTGAATACCCTACTCACTGCTGGAATACCCTACTCACTGCTGGAATACCCTACTCACTGCTGGAATACCCTACTCACTGCTGGAATACCCTACTCACTGCTGGAATACCCTACTCACTGCTGGAATACCCTACTCACTGCTTGAATACCCTACTCACTGCTGGAATACCCTACTCACTGCTGGAATACCCTACTCACTGCTGGAATACCCTACTCACTGCTGGAATACCCTACTCACTGCTGGAATACCCTACTCACTGCTGGAATACCCTACTCACTGCTTGAATACCCTACTCACTGCTGGAATACCCTACTCACTGCTGGAATACCCTACTCACTGCTTGAATACCCTACTCACTACTTGAATACCATACTCACTACCTGAATACCCTACTCACTGCTGGAATACCCTACTCACTGCTGGAATACCCTACTCACTGCTTGAATACCCTACTCACTGCTGGAATACCCTACTCACTGCTGGAATACCCTACTCACTGCTGGAATACCCTACTCACTGCTGGAATACCCTACTCACTGCTGGAATACCCTACTCACTGCTTGAATACCCTACTCACTGCTGGAATACCCTACTCACTGCTGGAATACCCTACTCACTGCTTGAATACCCTACTCACTGCTGGAATACCCTACTCACTGCTTGAATACCCTACTCACTGCTGGAATACCCTACTCACTGCTTGAATACCATACTCACTGCTGGAATACCCTACTCACTTCTTGAATACCCTACTCACTGCTGGAATACCCTACTCACTGCTTGAATACCCTACTCACTGCTGGAATACCCTACTCACTGCTAGAATACCCTACTCACTGCTAGAATACCCTACTCACTGCTGGAATACCCTACTCACTGCTGGAATACCCTACTCACTGCTGGAATACCCTACTCACTGCTGGAATACCCTACTCACTGCTTGAATACCCTACTCACTACTGGAATACCCTACTCACTGCCGGAATACCCTACTCACTGCTGGAATACCCTACTCACTGCTGGAATACCCTACTCACTGCTGGAATACCCTACTCACTGCTGGAATACCCTACTCACTGCTGGAATACCCATCTCACTGCTGGAATACCCTACTCACTGCTGGAATACCATACTCACTGCTGGAATACCCTACTCACTGCTGGAATACCCTACTCACTGCTGGAATACCCTACTCACTGCTGGAATCCCACTCACTGCTGGAATACCCTACTCACTGCTGGAATACCCTACTCACTGCTGGAATACCCTACTCACTGCTGGAATACCCTACTCACTGCTGGAATACCCTACTCACTGCTGGAATACCCTACTCACTGCTGGAATACCCTACTCACTGCTGGAATACCCTACTCACTGCTGGAATACCCTACTCACTGCTGGAATACCCTACTCACTGCTGGAATACCCTACTCACTGCTGGAATACCCTACTCACTGCTGGAATACCCTACTCACTGCTGGAATACCCTACTCACTACTTGAATACCCTACTCACTACTTGAATACCCTACTCACTGCTGGAATACCTACTCACTGCTGGAATACCCTACTCACTGCTGGAATACCCTACTCACTGCTGGAATACCCTACTCACTGCTGGAATACCCTACTCACTGCTGGAATACCCTACTCACTGCTTGAATACCCTACTCACTGCTGGAATACCCTACTCACTGCTGGAATACCCTACTCACTGCTGGAATACCCTACTCACTGCTGGAATACCCTACTCACTGCTGGAATACCCTACTCACTGCTGGAATACCCTACTCACTGCTGGAATACCCTACTCACTGCTTGAATACCCTACTCACTACTTGAATACCCTACTCACTACCTGAATACCCTACTCACTGCTGGAATACCCTACTCACTGCTGGAATACCCTACTCACTGCTGGAATACCCTACTCACTGCTGGAATACCCTACTCACTACTTGAATACCCTACTCACTACTTGAATACCCTACTCACTACTTGAATACCCTACTCACTACCTGAATACCCTACTCACTGCTGGAATACCCTACTCACTGCTTGAATACCCTACTCACTGCTGGAATACCCTACTCACTGCTGGAATACCCTACTCACTGCTGGAATACCCTACTCACTGCTGGAATACCCTACTCACTGCTGGAATACCCTACTCACTGCTGGAATACCCTACTCACTGCTGGAATACCCTACTCACTGCTGGAATACCCTACTCACTGCTGGAATACCCTACTCACTGCTTGAATACCCTACTCACTCTGATACCCTACTCACTGCTGGAATACCTACTCACTGCTGGAATACCCTACTCACTGCTTGAATACCCTACTCACTGCTGGAATACCCTACTCACTGCTTGAATACCCTACTCACTGCTGGAATACCCTACTCACTGCTTGAATACCCTACTCACTGCTGGAATACCCTACTCACTGCTGGAATACCCTACTCACTGCTGGAATACCCTACTCACTACTTGAATACCCTATTCACTACTTGAATACCCTACTCACTACTTGAATACCCTACTCACTACCTGAATACCCTGCTCACTGCTGGAATACACTACTCACTGCTGGAATACCCTACTCACTGCTTGAATACCCTACTCACTGCCGGAATACCATACTCACTTCTAGAATACCATACGCACTACTTTAATACCCTAATCACTACCTGAATACCATACTCACTACTTGAACACCCTACTCACTACCTGAATACCCTACTCACTGCTGGAATACCCTACTCACTAAATGAATACCCTACTCACTAATTGAATACCATACTCACTAATTGAATACCCTATTCACTACTTGAATACCCTACTCACTGCTGGAATACCCTATTCACTACTTGAATACCCTACTCACTACCTGAATACCCTACTCACTGCTGGAATACCCTACTCACTGCTGGAATACCCTACTCACTGTTGGAATACCCTACTCACTGCTGGAATACCCTACTCACTAATTGAATAACCTACTCCCTAATTGAATACCCTATTCACTACTTGAATACACCACTCACTGCTGGAATACCCTATTCACTACTTGAATACCCTACTCACTACCTAAATACCCTACTCACTACTTGAATACCCTACTCACTGCTTGAATACCCTACTCACTAATTGAATACCCTATTCACTAATTGAATACCCTATTCACTGCTAGAATACCCTACTCACTGCTGTAATACCCTACTCACTAATTGAATACCCTTATCACTACTTGAATACACTACTCACTAATTGAATACCCTACTCACTAATTGAATACCCTACTCACTGCTGGAATACCCGACTCACTAATTGAATACCCTACTCTCTACTTGAATACACTACTCTCTAATTGAATACCCTACTCACTAAATGAATACCCTACTCACTGCTGGAATACCCTACTCACTAATTGAATACCCTACTCACTGCTTGAATACCCTACTCACTGCTTGAATACCCTAATCACTAATTGAATGCCCTATTCACTGCTTGAATACCCTACTCACTGCTTGAATACCCTATTCACTAATTGAATATCCTACTCACTGCTTGAATACCCTACTCACTGCTTGAATACCATATTCACTAATTGAATACCCTACTCACTGCTGGAATACCCGACTCACTAATTGAATACCCTACTCACTACTTGAATACACTACTCACTAATTGAATACCCTACTCACTAATTGAATACCCTACTCACTGCTGGAAAACCCGACTCCCTAATTCAATACCCTACTCACTACTTGAATACACTACTCACTAATTGAATACCCTACTCACTAATTGAATACCCTATTCACTACATGAATACCCTACTCACTGCTGGAATACCCTACTCACTAATTGAATCTCCTACTCACCAATTGAATACCCTACTCACTACTTGAATACCATACTCACTGCTGGAATAACCTACTCACTGCTGGAATACCCTACTCACTAATTGAATACCCTACTCACTAATTGAATACTCTATTCACTACTTGAATACCCCACTCACTGCTGGAAATCCTACTCACTGCTGGAATACCATACTCACTGCTGGAATACACTACTCACTGCTTGAATACAATACTCACTGCTGGAATACCCTACTCACTGCTTGAATACCATACTCACTTCTAGAATACCATACGTACTACTTGAATACCCTATTCACTACTTGAATACCCTACTCACTAATTGAATACCCTACTCACTAATTGAATACCCTACTCACTAATTGAATACCCTATTCATTACTTGAATACCCTACTCACTACTTGAATACCCTATTCATTACTTGAATACCCTAATCACTACATGAATACCCTACTCACTGCTGGAATACCCTACTCACTAATTGAATCTCCTACTCACCAATTTAATACCCTACTCACTACTTGAATACCATACTCACTGCTGGAATGACCTACTCACTGCTGGAATACCCTACTCACTAATTGAATACCCTACTCACTAATTGAATACTCTATTCACTACTTGAATACCCAACTCACTGCTGGAAATACTACTCACTGCTGGAATACCATACTCACTGCTGGAATACCCTACCCACTGCTTGAATACAATACTCACTGTTGGAATACCCTACTCACTGCTTGAATACCATACTCACTTCTAGAATACCATACGTACTACTTGAATACCCTATTCACTACTTGAATACCCTACTCACTAATTGAATACCCTACTCACTAATTGAATACCCTACTCACTAATTGAATACCCTATTCATTACTTGAATACCCTACTCACTACTTGAATACCCTATTCATTGCTTGAATAACCTACTCACTACCTGAATACCCTACTCACTACCTGAATACCCTACTCACTGCTTGAATACCCTACTCACTAATTGAATACCCTACTCACTACCTGAATACCATACTCACTGCTGGAATACCCTACTCACTGCTGGAATAACATACTCACTACATGAATACACTACTCACTGCTGGAATATCCTACTCTCTGCTGGAATAACATACTCATTACCTGAATACCCTACTCACTGCTGGAATACCCTACTCACTGCTGGAATACCCTACTCACTGCTGGAATACCCTACTCACTGCTGGAATACCCTACTCACTGCTGGAATACCCTACTCACTGCTGGAATACCCTACTCACTGCTGGAATACCCTATTCACTACTTGAATACCCTAATCACTACCTGATTACCCTACTCTCTGCTGGAATACCTACTCACTTCTGAAATACCCTACTCACTGCTGGAATACCCTACTCACTGCTGGAATACCCTACTCACTGCTGGAATACCCTACTCACTGCTGGAATACCCTACTCACTGCTGGAATACCCTACTCACTGCTGGAATACCCTACTCACTGCTGGAATACCCTACTCACTGCTGGAATACCCTACTCACTGCTTGAATACCCTACTCACTGCTGGAATACCCTACTCACTGCTGGAATACCCTACTCACTGCTGGAATACCCTACTCACTGCTGGAATACCCTACTCACTGCTGGAATACCCTACTCACTGCTGGAATACCCTACTCACTGCTTGAATACCCTACTCACTGCTGGAATACCCTACTCACTGCTGGAATACCCTACTCACTGCTTGAATAACCTACTCACTACTTGAATACCATACTCACTACCTGAATACCCTGCTCACTGCTGGAATACACTACTCACTGCTGGAATACCCTACTCACTGCTTGAATACCCTACTCACTGCCGGAATACCATACTCACTTCTAGAATACCAAACGCACTACTTTAATACCCTAATCACTACCTGAATACCATACTCACTACTTGAACACCCTACTCACTACCTGAATACCCTACTCACTGCTGGAATACCCTACTCACTAAATGAATACCCTACTCACTAATTGAACACCATACTCACTAATTGAATACCCTATTCACTACTTGAATACCCTACTCACTGCTTGAATACCCTAATCACTAATTGAATGCCCTATTCACTGCTTGAATACCCTACTCACTGCTTGAATACCCTATTCACTAATTGAATATCCTACTCATTGCTTGAATACCCTACTCACTGCTTGAATACCATATTCACTAATTGAATACCCTACTCACTGCTGGAATACCCGACTCACTAATTGAATACCCTACTCACTACTTGAATACACTACTCACTAATTGAATACCCTACTCACTAATTGAATACCCTACTCACTGCTGGAAAACCCGACTCACTAATTGAATACCCTACTCACTACTTGAATACACTACTCACTAATTGAATACCCTACTCACTAATTGAATACCCTATTCACTACTTGAATACCCTACTCACTAATTGAATCTCCTACTCACCAATTGAATACCCTACTCACTACTTGAATACCATACTCACTGCTGGAATAACCTACTCACTGCTGGAATACCCTACTCACTAATTGAATACCCTACTCACTAATTGAATACTCTATTCACTACTTGAATACCCCACTCACTGCTGGAAATCCTACTCACTGCTGGAATACCATACTCACTGCTGGAATACCCTACTCACTGCTTGAATACAATACTCACTGCTGGAATACCCTACTCACTGCTTGAATACCATACTCACTTCTAGAATACCATACGTACTACTTGAATACCCTATTCACTACTTGAATACCCTACTCACTAATTGAATACCCTACTCACTAACTGAATACCCTACTCACTAAATGAATACCCTATTCATTACTTGAATACCCTACTCACTACTTGAATACCCTATTCATTACTTGAATACCCTAATCACTACCTGAATACCATACTCACTGCTGGAATACCCTACTCACTAAATGAATCTCCTACTCACCAATTTAATACCCTACTCACTACTTGAATACCATACTCACTGCGGGAATGACCTACTCACTGCTGGAATACCCTACTCACTAATTGAATACCCTACTCACTAATTGAATACTCTATTCACTACTTGAATACCCAACTCACTGCTGGAAATCCTACTCACTGCTGGAATACCATACTCACTGCTGGAATACCCTACCCACTGCTTGAATACAATACTCACTGCTGGAATACCCTACTCACTGCTTGAATACCATACTCACTTCTAGAATACCATACGTACTACTTGAATACCCTATTCACTACTTGAATACCCTACTCACTAATTGAATACCCTACTCACTAATTGAATACCCTACTCACTAATTGAATACCCTATTCATTACTTGAATACCCTACTCACTACTTGAATACCCTATTCATTGCTTGAATAACCAACTCACTACCAGAATACCCTACTCACTACCTGAATACCCTACTCACTGCTTGAATACCCTACTCACTAATTGAATACCCTACTCACTACCTGAATACCATACTCACTGCTGGAATACCCTACTCACTGCTGGAATAACATACTCACTACATGAATACACTACTCACTGCTGGAATATCCTACTCTCTGCTGGAATAACATACTCATTACCTGAATACCCTACTCACTGCTGGAATACCCTACTCACTGCTGGAATACCCTACTCACTGCTGGAATACACTACTCACTGCTGGAATACACTACTCACTGCTGGAATACCCTACTCACTGCTGGAATACCCTACTCACTGCTGGAATACCCTATTCACTACTTGAATACCCTAATCACTACCTGATTACCCTACTCTCTGCTGGAATACCTACTCACTTCTGAAATACCCTACTCACTGCTGGAATACCCTACTCACTGCTGGAATACCCTACTCACTGCTGGAATACCCTACTCACTGCTGGAATACCCTACTCACTGCTGGAATACCCGACTCACTGCTGGAATACCCGACTCACTGCTGGAATACCCTACTCACTGCTGGAATACCCGACTCACTGCTGGAATACCCTACTCACTGCTGGAATACCCTACTCACTGCTGGAATACCCTACTCACTGCTGGAATACCCTACTCACTGCTGGAATACCCTACTCACTGCTGGAATACCCTACTCACTGCTTGAATACCCTACTCACTGCTGGAATACCCTACTCACTGCTGGAATACCCTACTCACTGCTTGAATAACCTACTCACTACTTGAATACCATACTCACTACTGAATACCCTACTCACTGCTGGAATACACTACTCACTGCTGGAATACCCTACTCACTGCTTGAATACCCTACTCACTGCCTGGAATACCATACTCACTTCTAGAATACCAAACGCACTACTTTAATACCCTAATCACTACCTGAATACCATACTCACTACTTGAACACCCTACTCACTACCTGAATACCCTACTCACTGCTGGAATACCCTACTCACTAAATGAATACCCTACTCACTAATTGAACACCATACTCACTAATTGAATACCCTATTCACTACTTGAATACCCTACTCACTGCTTGAATACCCTAATCACTAATTGAATTCCCTAGTCACTGCTTGAATACCCTACTCACTGCTTGAATACCCTATTCACTAATTGAATATCGTACTCACTGCTTGAATACCCTACTCACTGCTTGAATACCATATTCACTAATTGAATACCCTACTCACTGCTGGAATACCCGACTCACTAATTGAATACCCTACTCACTACTTGAATACACTACTCACTAATTGAATACACTACTCACTAATTGAATACCCTATTCACTACTTGAATACCCTACTCACTAATTGAATCTCCTACTCACCAATTGAATACCCTACTCACTACTTGAATACCATACTCACTGCTGGAATAACCTACTCACTGCTGGAATACCCTACTCACTAATTGAATACGCTACTCACTAATTGAATACTCTATTCACTACTTGAATACCCCACTCACTGCTGGAAATCCTACTCACTGCTGGAATACCATACTCACTGCTGGAATACCCTACTCACTGCTTGAATACAATACTCACTGCTGGAATACCCTACTCACTGCTTGAATACCATACTCACTTCTAGAATACCATACGTACTACTTGAATACCCTATTCACTACTTGAATACCCTACTCACTAATTGAATACCCTACTCACTAATTGAATACCCTACTCACTAATCGAATACCCTATTCATTACTTGAATACCCTACTCACTACTTGAATACCCTATTCATTACTTGAATACCCTAATCACTACCTGAATACCCTACTCACTGCTGGAATACCCTACTCACTAATTGAATCTCCTACTCACCAATTTAATACCCTCCTCACTACTTGAATACCATAATCACTGCTGGAATGACCTACTCACTGCTGGAATACCCTACTCACTAGTTGAATACCCTACTCACTAATTGAATACTCTATTCACTACTTGAATACCCTAATCACTACCTGATTACCCTACTCTCTGCTGGAATACCTACTCACTTCTGAAATACCCTACTCACTGCTGGAATACCCTACTCACTGCTGGAATACCCTACTCACTTCTGGAATACCCTACTCACTGCTGGAATACCCTACTCACTGCTGGAATACCCGACTCACTGCTGGAATACCCGACTCACTGCTGGAATACCCTACTCACTGCTGGAATACCCGACTCACTGCTGGAATACCCTACTCACTGCTGGAATACCCTACTCACTGCTGGAATACCCTACTCACTGCTGGAATACCCTACTCACTGCTGGAATACCCTACTCACTGCTGGAATACCCTACTCACTGCTTGAATACCCTACTCACTGCTGGAATACCCTACTCACTGCTGGAATACCCTACTCACTGCTTGAATACCCTACTCACTACTTGAATACCCTACTCACTACCTGAATACCCTGCTCACTGCTGGAATACACTACTCACTGCTGGAATACCCTACTCACTGCTTGAATACCCTACTCACTGCCGGAATACCATACTCACTTCTAGAATACCAAACGCACTACTTTAATACCCTAATCACTACCTGAATACCATACTCACTACTTGAACACCCTACTCACTACCTGAATACCCTACTCACTGCTGGAATACCCTACTCACTAAATGAATACCCTACTCACTAATTGAATACCATACTCACTAATTGAATACCCTATTCACTACTTGAATACCCTACTCACTGCTTGAATACCCTAATCACTAATTGAATACCCTAGTCACTGCTTGAATACCCTACTCACTGCTTGAATACCCTATTCACTAATTGAATATCGTACTCACTGCTTGAATACCCTACTCACTGCTTGAATACCATATTCACTAATTGAATACCCTACTCACTGCTGGAATACCCGACTCACTAATTGAATACTCTACTCACTACTTGAATACACTACTCACTAATTGAATACACTACTCACTAATTGAATACACTATTCACTACTTGAATACCCTACTCACTAATTGAATCTCCTACTCACCAATTGAATACCCTACTCACTACTTGAATACCATACTCACTGCTGGAATAACCTACTCACTGCTGGAATACCCTACTCACTAATTGAATACGCTACTCACTAATTGAATACTCTATTCACTACTTGAATACCCCACTCACTGCTGGAAATCCTACTCACTGCTGGAATACCATACTCACTGCTGGAATACCCTACTCACTGCTTGAATACCATACTCACTTCTAGAATACCATACGTACTACTTGAATACCCTATTCACTACTTGAATACCCTACTCACTAATTGAATACCCTACTCACTAATTGAATACCCTACTCACTAATTGAATACCCTATTCATTACTTGAATACCCTACTCACTACTTGAATACCCTATTCATTACTTGAATACCCTAATCACTACCTGAATACCTTACTCACTGCTGGAATACCCTACTCACTAATTGAATCTCCTACTCACCAATTTAATACCCTACTCACTACTTGAATACCATAATCACTGCTGGAATGACCTACTCACTGCTGGAATACCCTACTCACTAATTGAATACCCTACTCACTAATTGAATACTCTATTCACTACTTGAATACCCAACTCACTGCTGGAAATCCTACTCACTGCTGGAATACCATACTCACTGCTGGAATACCCTACCCACTGCTTGAATACAATACTCACTGTTGGAATACCCTACTCACTGCTTGAATACCATACTCACTTCTAGAATACCATACGTACTACTTGAATACCCTATTCACTACTTGAATACCCTACTCACTAATTGAATACCCTACTCACTAATTGAATACCCTACTCACTAATTGAATACCCTATTCATTACTTGAATACCCTACTCACTACTTGAATACCCTATTCATTACTTGAATAACCTACTCACTACCTGAATACCCTACTCACTACCTGAATACCCTACTCACTGCTTGAATACCCTACTCACTAATTGAATACCCTACTCACTACCTGAATACCATACTCACTGCTGGAATACCCTACTCACTGCTGGAATACCATACTCACTACTTGAATACACTACTCACTGCTGGAATACCCTACTCTCTGCTGGAATAACATACTCACTACTTGAATACCCTACTCACTGCTGGAATACCCTACTCACTGCTGGAATACCCTACTCACTGCTGGAATACCCTACTCACTGCTGGAATACCCTACTCACTGCTGGAATACCCTACTCACTACTTGAATACCCTACTCACTGCTTGAATACCCTACTCACTGCTGGAATACCTACTCACTGCTGGAATACCCTACTCACTGCTGGAATACCCTACTCACTGCTGGAATACCCTACTCACTGCTGGAATACCCTACTCACTGCTGGAATACCCTACTCACTGCTGGAATACCCTACTCACTGCTGGAATACCATACTCACTTCTAGAATACCATACGCACTACTTGAATACCCTACTCACTACTTGAATACCATACTCACTACCTGAATACCCTACTCACTGCTGGAATACACTACTCACTGCTGGAATACACTACTCACTGCTGGAATACACTACTCACTGCTGGAATACCCTACTCACTACTTGAATACCCTATTCACTATTTGAATACCCTACTCACTACTTGAATACCCTACTCACTACCTGAATACCCTGCTCACTGCTGGAATACACTACTCACTGCTGGAATACCCTACTCACTGCTTGAATACCCTACTCACTGCCGGAATACCATACTCACTTCTAGAATACAATACGCACTACTTTAATACCCTAATCACTACCTGAATACCATACTCACTACTTGAACACCCTACTCACTACCTGAATACCCTACTCACTGCTGGAATACCCTACTCACTAAATGAATACCCTACTCACTAATTGAATACCATACTCACTAATTGAATACCCTATTCACTACTTGAATACCCTACTCACTGCTGGAATACCCTATTCACTACTTGAATACCCTACTCACTACCTGAATACCCTACTCACTGCTGGAATACCCTACTCACTGCTGGAATACCCTACTCACTGCTTGAATACCCTACTCACTGCTGGAATACCCTACTCACTGCTTGAATACCCTATTCACTGCTTGATACTACTCCTGGAATACCCTACTCACTGCTGGAATACCCTACTCACTGCTTGAATACCTTGAATACCCTACTCACTATTGAACCCTACTCACTGCGAATACCCTACTCACTGCTGGAATACCCTACTCACTACCTGAATACCCTACTCACTACTTAAATACCCTACTCACTGCTTGAATATCCTACTCACTAATTGAATACCCTATTCACTAATTGAATACCCCATTCACTACTTGAATACCCTACTCACTTCTGAAATACCCTATTCACTACTTGAATACCCTACTCACTACCTGAATACCCTACTCACTACTTAAATACCCTACTCACTGCTTGAATATCCTACTCACTAATTGAATACCCTATTCACTAATTGAATACCCTTATCACTACTTGAATACACTACTCACTAATTGAATACCCTACTCACTAATTGAATACCCTATTCACTAATTGAATACCCTTCTCACTGCTTGAATACCCTACTCACTGCTGGAATACCCTAATCACTACCTAAGTACCCTACTCACTGCTGGAATAACCTATTCACTGCTGGAATACCCTAATCACTACTTGAATACACTACTCACTAATTGAAAACCCTACTCACTAATTGAATACCCTACTCACTGCTAGAATACCCGACTCACTAATTGAATACCCTACTCACTAATTTAATACCCTACTCACTGCTGGAATACCCGACTCACTAATTGAATACCCTACTCACTGCTGGAATACCCTACTCACTACTTGAAACACTACTCACTACTTGAATACCCTACTCACTACTTGAATACTCTACTCACTAATTGAATACCCTACTCACAGCTAGAATACCCTACTCATTGCTGGAATACCCTACTCACTACTTGAAACACTACTCACTACTTGAATAAGCTACTCACTACTTGAATACCCTACTCAATAATTGAATACCCTACTCACTACTTGAATACCCTACTCACTGCTGGAATACCCTAATCACTGCTGGAATAACATACTCACTACATGAATACACTACTCACTGCTGGAATACCCTACTCACTGCTGGAATATCCTACTCACTGCTGGAATAACATACTCACTACCTGAATACCCTACTCACTGCTGGAATAACCTACTCACTGCTGGAATATCCTACTCACTACTTGAAACACTACTCACTACTTGAATACCCTACTCACTACTTGAATACTCTACTCACTAATTGAATACCCTACTCAATGCTAGAATACCCTACTCATTGCTGGAATACCCTACTCACTACTTGAAACACTACTCACTACTTGAATACTCTACTCACTATTTGAATACCCTACTCACAGCTAGAATACGCTACTCACTGCTTGATTACACTACTCACTGCTAGAATACTCCATCACTGCTAGACTACCGTACTCACTACTACAAAACCCTACTCACTGCTTGAATACTCTGCTCACTGCTTGAATACCCTACTCACTGCTGCGTTACTCACTGCTCACTGCAACGTACTGCTCATGGCAACTCACTGCAAATCACTGCCTACTCACCGCAAATCACTGCCTACTCACTACAAATCACTGCTCACTGCCAACGTATTGCTCACTGCTAACTCACTGCTCACTGCTAACTCACTGCTCACTGCTAACGCACTGCTCACTGCTAACTCACTGCCAACGTATTGCTCACTGCTAACTCACTGCTCACTGCTAACTCACTGCTCACTACTAACGCACTGCTCACTGCCAACTCACTGCTCACTGCTAACTCACCACTCACTGCTAACGCACTGCTCACTGCTAACTCACTGCCAACTCACTGTTCACTGCTGACGCACTGCTCACTGCTAACTCACTGCCAACTCACTGCTCACTGCCAACTCACTGCTCACTGCTAAGTCACGGCTAACTCACTGCCAACTCACTGCCAACTCACTGCTCACTGCTAACTCACTGGCCACTACTAACTCACGCTCACTGCTAACTCACTACTCACTGCCAACTCACTGCTCACTGCTAGCTCACTGCTCAGTGCTAACTCACTGCTCACTGCTAACTCACGCTCACTGCTAACTCACTACTCACTGCCAACTCACTGCTCACTGCTAACTCACTGCTCACTGCCAACTAACTGCTCACTGCTAACTCATCGCTCACTGCAACTCGCTGCTCACTGCTAACTCACTGCTAACTCATTGCTCACTGCCAACTCACTGCTCACTGCTAACTCATCGCTCACTGCAACTCGCTGCTCACTGCTAGCTCACTGCAAATGCACTGCTCACTGCCAACTCACTGATCACTGCCAACTCACTGCTCACTGCTAACTAACTGGTCACTGCTAACTCACTGCTCACTACTAACTCACTGCTCACTGCCATCTCACTTCACTGCTAACTCACTGCTCACTGCCAACTCACTGCTCACTGCTAACTCACTGCTCACTGCCAACTCACTGTTCACTGCTAACTCAATGCTCAATGCCAACTCACTGCTCACTGCTAACTCACTGCTCACTGCTAACGCACTGTTCACTGCTAACTCACTGCCAACTCACTGTTCACGGCTAACGCACTGCTAACTCACTGCCAACTCACTGCTAACTGCTAAGTCACTGCTAACTAACTGCTCACTGCCAACTCACTACTCACTGCTAACTCACTGGCCACTGCTAGCGCACGCTCACTGCTAACTCACTCCTCACTGCCAACTCACTGCTCACTGCTAACTCACTGCTCACTGCTAACTCACTGCTCATTGCAACGCACTGCTCACTACTAATTCACTGCTCACTGCCAACTCACTGCTCACTGCTAACTCATCGCTCACTGCAACTCGCTGCTCACTGCTAACTCACTGCTCACTGCCAACTCACTGCTCACTGCTAACTCATCGCTCACTGCAACTCGCTGCTCACTGCTAACTCACTGCAAACTCACTGCTCACTGCCAACTCACTGCTAACTCACTGGCCACTCACTGCTCACTGCTAGCTCACTCTCACTGCCAACTCACTGTTCACTGCCAACTCACTGCTCACTGCCAACTCACTGCTCACTGCTAACTAACTGGTCACTGCTAACTCACTGCTCACTGCTCACTGCTAACTCACTGGCCACTGCTAACTCACGCTCACTGCTAACTCACTACTCACTGCCAACTCACTGCTCACTGCTAACTCATTGCTCACTGCCAACTCACTGCTCACTGCTAACTCACTGCTCACTGCTAACTCACTACTCACTGCCAACTCATTGCTCACTGCCAATTCACTGCTCAATTCCAACGTACTGCTAACTCACTGCCAACTCACTGCTCACTGCTAACTCACTGCTAACTCACTGCTCACTGCTAACTCACTGCTCACTGCCAACTCACTGCTCACTGCTAACTCACTGCTCACTGCTAAGTCACTGCTCACTGCCAACTCACTGCTCACTGCCAACTCACTACTCACTGCCAACTCACTGATCACTGCTAACTCATCGCTCACTGCAGCTCACTGCTCACTGCTCACTGCCAACTCACTGCTCACTGCCAACTCACTGCTCACTGCCAACTCACTGCTCACTGCCAACGTACTGCACATGTGAACTCATTGCTCACTGCTAACTCACTGCCAACTCACTGCTCACTGCCAACTCACTGCCAACGTACTGCACATGTGAACTCATTGCTCACTGCTAACTCACCGCTCACTGCCAACGCACTGCTCACTGCAAATTCACTGCTCACTGCTAACTCACTGTTCACTGCCAACGTACTGCACATGTGAACTCACTACTCACTGCCAACTCACTGCTCACTGCCAACTCACTGCTCACTGCCAACTCACTCCTCACTGCCAACTCACTACTCACTGCCAACTCACTGCTCACTGCCAACGTACTGCCAACTCATTGCTCACTGCCAACGTACTGCTCATGTTAACTCACTGCTCACTGCCTACTCACTGCAACACTCTGCTCATTGCAAGTTCATTGCTACCTCACTGCTAACTCACTGCCTACTCACTGCAACACACTGCTCACTGCAAACTCACTGCTACCTCATTGCTCACTCACTGCTCATTGCCAACGTACTGTTCACTGCCAACGTATTGCTCATTGCCAACGTACTGCTCATTGCCAACGTATTGTTCACTGCTAACTCACTGCAACTCACTGCCAACTCACTGCAATTCACTGTTCACTGCCAACTCACTACCAATGCACTGCTCATTGCCAACGTACTGCTCATTGCCAACGTACTGCTCAGTAACTCACTGCTCATTGCCAACGTACTGCTCAGCAACTCACTGCTCATTGCCAACGTACCGCTCGGCAACTCACTGCTCACTGCCAACGTACTGCTCAGCAACTCACTGCTCATTGCCAACGTACTGCTCAGCAACTCACTGCTCATTGCCAACGTACTGCTCAGCAGTTCACTTGTACTTATATGCTCTGTGTTATAACCATCCTAAACACCGGCTGTCCGTTTGAGTAGTAATTCAGGTACGAACAGACACCCTGGTAGAACCACCACCCTTTCGCAGGTCATCTGGATGGCTTCCTTACATGAAGGAATTGGACACCCACCCCTGGTAGGATTCGAAGCTAAAGCGATGAGGGACAAGCGATGTCCAGTCTACGATCTAAGACACTCGGCCACGAAGATCCTTGTCAATGATCTAAACCACTAGACCGATACCGTGTACAACCACCGACTTCCCACAAGCCAACTGGATTGCTTTCTCACGTGATATAATTCGACACCTTAATTGGGATTCGAGCCTACAGTTTTGAGGAACACATGATTTGAAGTCAACGACCATAACCACTCTGCCACGGAGACTATCCCTCCATCACTCTCACCCTCCCAACATAATGAACATATGAAACAATTGTTATTGAAACCTGAAAGTATGATCAATTCTGAGCATTCACTCATTGTATATCACGATGTATGCAACGTAGATCGATCATCCACTCATTGTATATCACGATGTATGCAACGTAGGTCGAGCATCCACTAATTGTATATCACGATGTATGCAACGTAGGTCGATCATCCACTCATTGTATATCACGATGTATGCAACGTAGGTAGATCATCCACTCATTGTATATCATGATGTATGCAACGTAGGTCGATCATCCACTCATTGTATATCACAATGTGTGCAACGTAGGTAGATCATCCACTCATTGTATATCACGATGTATGCAACGTAGGTAGATCATCCACTCATTGTATATCACGATGTATGCAACGTAGATCGATCATCCACTCATTGTATATCACGATGTATGCAACGTAGATCGATCATCCACTCATTGTATATCACGATGTATGCAACGTAGATCGATCATCCACTCATTGTATATCACGATGTATGCAACGTAGATCGATCATCCACTCATTGTATATCACGATGTATGCAACGTAGATCGATCATCCACTCATTGTATATCACGATGTATGCAACGTAGATCGATCATCCACTCATTGTATATCACGATGTATGCAACGTAGGATCGATCATCCACTCATTGTATATCACGATGTATGCAACGTAGATCGATCATCCACTCATTGTATATCACGATGTATGCAACGTAGATCGATCATCCACTCATTGTATATCACGATGTATGCAACGTAGATCGATCATCCACTCATTGTATATCACGATGTATGCAACGTAGATCGATCATCCACTCATTGTATATCACAATGTGTGCAACGTAGATCGATTACCCTCTCATTTTATGTATATCACGATATATGCAGCGTAGGCCTGTTCTAAGTAAACGCATAGCAAACATAATTAAATATAAAGTGACATTTAAATGCACTTGCTACTCTTATGTTAATGTTATTCATTCTCTGCTGGGCGTGGTCAGTCTGGCTTTGGTACTACTTTTATATCGAATTTCTAAATAAGTGATTATGTGCGTATGAATACAGTGATACGATTGGATTTCAGATGTTCCAGACGCTTCGTCAGCAGACGTTAATGTTATGCGAGGTTATAGCAATGTTAACTGTTTGATTTTTTTGTCGTCTGCTTTGTGAATAAGCTTCAATACACCAGACGTATTAATCACAGTGTTTATAATAGCTAGCCGACTCATTTTCCCGAAAAGATAAAATGATCCAATTCTGTATTTGATAATTCAACACAGGGGCATGCGTATAATAATATTGGATACTTTCCCTTTAGCTGTATACCATGAACAATTTGCAACACATTTTATACGAGGGAGATGGGACCTACTTTCAAATGTCACAAACAGCATGCAATGTCACACTGCATAATGATACACCTACTACTGTGACATCGGGAACTTCCTGCCCCTGAATATCCCCTAAGCCTATATTATTGGAAGTCGTGATAGTGCAGTGGATGCGCGTTCGCTTCAGGTGCGAAAGGTCCGGAGTTCGAGCCCCCGCTGGTGCCGTTACGATTGTGCCCTTAGACAAGGCATTTAAATTCCACGTTGCTTCTTCTCTCTCCCCGAGAGCGATTAATATAAGCTGTAAGAACTTGCTTCGCAATCGAGCTCAAATAAATGTGTATGAACTATGCCTATATGGGTCCTCTTAAGTCGTTTCCTCTGTTTTTATCATTGTTTCCTTTGCACAACAACTATCAATTTTCACCCACTTTCTCGTCTTTTGATATTTAAATTACTAAAGTTCAACAGCCTACAGTATATCCAATATGTACGTATATGTATAGGTTTGCTATCAATTATACTATATATTAAAATCATACCACAGCATCTTATTAGGGTAAAACACGGGATTCCAACTAAAAGGTCAGCTATTCATTTCGGAATGAATCGGACTTTGTCTGCCAAGGGAGGTAACAGAAACACAGCGATGGCGCTCATTAAACTGTAATTATGATGGACAATTAATGCCTTAGAACAATGCAGCCTGGTTCTGTAGGCTTCAGCCTGGTTCTGTAGGCTTGACCTCGTTATTTAAACCTTTTGTGTTTTAAACATTTAATACATACTGTTTTATATTATTTGTGTAATAATCCATTTTCCCGGATGACACATCATTCCTGGTGGATTCCGTCATCCCGGACGACACGTCATTCCTGGTGGAATCCATCATCCCGGACGACACGTCATTCCTGGTGGAATCCATCATCCCGGACGACACGTCATCCACCCTGGTGGAATCCGTCATCCCGGACGACACGTCATTCCTGGTGGAATCATCCCAGACAAGACCTCATATATAATGATATTGGAAACAGGATATACATATATAATGATGTAGGAACATGATATACATATATAATGATAGTGGAACAGGATATACATATATAATGATGTTGGAACAGGATATACATATATAATGATGTAGGAACATGATATACATATATAATGATAGTGGAACAGGATATACATATATAATGATGTTGGAACAGGATATACATATATAATGATGTAGGAACATGATATACATATATAATGATAGTGGAACAGGATATACATATATAATGATGTTGGAACAGGATATACATATATAATGATGTAGGAACATGATATACATATATAATGATAGTGGAACAGGATATACATATATAATGATGTAGGAACATGATATACATGTATAATGATAGTGGAACAGGATATACATATATAATGATGTTGGAACAGGATATACATGTATAATGATGTAGGAACAGGATATACATATATAATGATAGTGGAACAGGATATACATATATAATGATAGTGGAACAGGATATACATATATAATGATGTTGGAACAGGATATACATGTATAATGATAGTGGAACAGGATATACATGTATAATGATAGTGGAACAGGATATACATATATAATGATAGTGGAACAGGATATACATGTATAGTGGTGTAGGAACAGGATATACATGTATAGTGGTGTAGGAACAGGATATACATGTATAATGGTGTAGGAACAGGATATACATGTATAATGGTGTAGGAACAGGATATACATGTATAATGATGTAGGAACAGGATATACATATATAATGGTGTAGGAACAAGATATACATGTATAATGATGTAGGAACAGGATATACATGTATAATGATGTAGGAACAGGATATACATGTATAATGGTGTAGGAACAAGATATACATGTATAATGATAGTGGAACAGGATATACATGTATAATGATGTTGGAACAGGATATACATGTATAATGATAGTGGAACAGGATATACATATATAATGGTGTAGGAACAGGATATACATGTATAATGATAGTGGAACAGGATATACATATATAATGATGTAGGAACAAGATATACATGTATAATGATAGTGGAACAGGATATACATGTATAATGGTGTAGGAACAGGATATACATGTATAATGATAGTGGAACAGGATATACATATATAATGATGTAGGAACAGGATATACATGTATAATGGTGTAGGAACAGGATATACATATATAATGATGAAGGAACAGGATATACATGTATAATGATAGTGGAACAGGATATACATATATAATGATGTAGGAACAGGATATACATATATAATGATGTAGGAACAGGATATACATGTATAATGATAGTGGAACAGGATATACATATATAATGATGTGGGAACAGGATATACATATATAATGATGTAGGAACAGGATATACATGTATAATGATGTAGGAACAGGATATACATGTATAATGGTGTAGGAACAGGATATACATGTATAATGGTGTAGGAACAGAATATACATGTATAGTGGTGTAGGAACAGGATATACATATATAATGATAGTGGAACAGGATATGCATGTATAATGGTGTAGGAACAGGATATACATGTATAGTGGTGTAGGAACAGAATATACATGTATAATGATGTAGGAACAGGATATACATGTATAATGGTGTAGGAACAGGATATACATGTATAATGGTGTAGGAACAGGATATACATATATAATGATAGTGGAACAGGATATACATATATAATGATGTAGGAACAAGAATTACATGTATAATGATGTAGGAACAGGATATACATATATAATGATGTAGGAACAGGATATACATGTATAATGGTGTAGGAACAGGATATACATATATAATGATAGTGGAACAGGATATACATATATAATGATGTAGGAACAAGATATACATGTATAATGATGTAGGAACAGGATATACATGTATAATGGTGTAGGAACAGGATATACATATATAATGATAGTGGAACAGGATATACATATATAATGATGTAGGAACAAGATATACATGTATAATGATGTAGGAACAAGATATACATGTATAATGGTGTAGGAACAGGATATACATATATAATGATAGTGGAACAGGATATACATATATAATGATGTAGGAACAAGATATACATGTATAATGATGTAGGAACAAGATATACATGTATAGTGGTGTAGGAACAGGATATACATGTATAATGGTGTAGGAACAGGATATACATATATAATGATAGTGGAACAGGATATACATGTATAATGGTGTAGGAACAAGATATACATGTATAATGATGTAGGAACAAGATATACATGTATAATGGTGTAGGAACAGGATATACATGTATAATGGTGTAGGAACAAGATATACATGTATAATGATGTAGGAACAAGATATACATGTATAATGATAGTGGAACAGGATATACATGTATAATGATAGTGGAACAGGATATACATGTATAATGATAGTGGAACAGGATATACATGTATAATGATGTTGGAACAGGATATACATGTATAATGATGTTGGAACAGGATATACATGTATAATGATAGTGGAACAGGATATACATGTATAATGATGTTGGAACAGGATATACATGTATAATGATTGGGGTTTTTTGTAGTGGAACAGGATATACATGTATAATGATGTTGGGGTTTTTTGTAGTGGAACAGGATATACATATATAATGATGTTGGAACAGGATATACATGTATAATGATGTTGGAACAGGATATACATGTATAATGATGTTGGAACAGGATATACATGTATAATGATGTTGGAACAGGATATACATGTATAATGATAGTGGAACAGGATATACATGTATAATGATGTTGGAACAGGATATACATGTATAATGATAGTGGAACAGGATATACATGTATAATGATGTTGGAACAGGATATACATGTATAATGATGTGGAACAGGATATACATGTATAATGATGTAGGAACAGGATATACATGTATAATGGTGTAGGAACAGGATATACATGTATAATGATGTAGGAACAGGATATACATGTATAATGGTGTAGGAACAGGATATACATGTATAATGATAGTGGAACAGGATATACATGTATAATGGTGTAGGAACAGGATATACATGTATAATGATAGTGGAACAGGATATACATGTATAATGGTGTAGGAACAGGATATACATGTATAATGATGTAGGAACAGGATATACATGTATAATGATGTAGGAACAGGATATACATATATAATGATGTAGGAACAGGATATACATGTATAATGATGTTGGAACAGGATATACATGTATAATGGTGTAGGAACAGGATATACATGTATAATGATGTTGGAACAGGATATACATGTATAATGATGTAGGAACAGGATATACATGTATAATGATAGTGGAACAGGATATACATGTATAATGATGTAGGAACAGAATATACATGTATAATGATGTAGGAACAAGATATACATGTATAATGATGTAGAAATTACAAAAGCTTATATATAAATTCAGGAATGAGGTGGCAGGTGTTTGTGGGACATACTGTATATTTACGGTTATTTACGTAACTTACCCATCATACACCGTCGTCAAAAACGCAAACAGAGGATAAACAATTCCAAGAAGTTCTGTTTACGGAATTTATTGATCGATCTAAGAAATTGGATAAAATTCGTTGCCAGCGTTCATTTGTGGCATTGTTAAAAGGACGGACCTGATTGCTTGTCTCTGCTTGGAGCCGGGATAATGAGTCGTATTGTTCGGTGACTAGCTCCTTTGGTTTGTGTACCCATGAAAAAATGTTACACAATTACCCAAATTTTACACAAATTTTACATAAAAGAATCATTATCCTTTGAATCTAACTTTGGATTAACTTGAAAGATGAGCAATGAACTGTTTGCAGTGGCAAGTGTAACCCTGAACCAATCTTATGCAGAGAATAAATAAAAACTAAAACAATTCCGTCAATGCCTTCAATTTTACATAACGGACAGAGTACATTCCAGGAACCGATGGGCAACGTGTTATCAATCTATGACAAATGATATACCCGACAAGCCATGTTTACTAATTGCTTTTGTTTCTTTCTTTCAAATTACCCGAGTATATAAATAACTCGTGGTGTACATGTAACGCTCGCCCATATGGTTCGCCGGAGGCGAGGGTAAAAAAGTTCAATCATCATGCAATCTAAATATAAAGTGTGCGCGCATAGACGCATGACAAGGCGAATTAAACGCATGGACACACAGCGAGAATTCTATATTCTTGATTTTAGTGACCAGTCAAACCTGTGTTAGTTGTCACCTCCATTAAGCAAACAACCTGTATTAAGCAGCCATATTTCAGATTCCCAATATGTTGTTTTATTATACATTTGCCATCTGTTCTAAGCAGACACTTTCTGTGTTTCCCTTGGCTGGCTGCTTATGATATGACTGACTGCATAACAAGCAGGACAAACGTAAGTGATATATTCTCTATAGTTATATCTACCTATTTTCTGATTATAACATTGTGACGGAGAGACCACCCACCTTTCAGCCGACGTTTTCTAATGTTTAGGGATCCCATGTACTCAGTACGCACTCGCGTATACTAATAGATTCGTTGTACGTTTTTAAAATAGATTTACTTTATGTGGATCTATTCTAGGTCAACCAACATCATTGTGCAGCAATACGTGCATCAATACGTGTATTTCCAACATCAGTGTGCAGCAATACGTGTATTTCAACATCATTGTGCAGCAATACGTGTATTTCCAACATCATTGTGCAGCAATACGTGTATTTCCAACATCATTGTGCAGCAATACGTGTATTTCCAACATCATTGTGCAGCAATACGTGTATTTCCAACATCATTGTGCAGCAATACGTGCAGCAATACGTGTATTTCCAACATCAGTGTGCAGCAATACGTGTATTTCCAACATCATTGTGCAGCAATACGTGTATTTCCAACATCATTGTGCAGCAATACGTGTATTTCCAACATCATTGTGCAGCAATACGTGCAGCAATACGTGCAGCAATACGTGTATTTCCAACATCATTGTGCAGCAATACGTGTATTTCCAACATCAGTGTGCAGCAATACGTGTATTTCCAACATCAGTGTGCAGCAATACGTGTATTTCCAACATCAGTGTGCAGCAATACGTGCAGCAATACGTGCAGCAATACGTGTATTTCCAACATCAGTGTGCAGCAATACGTGTATTTCCAACATCATTGTGCAGCAATACGTGTATTTCCAACATCAGTGTGCAGCAATACGTGCAGCAATACGTGCAGCAATACGTGTATTTCCAACATCAGTGTGCAGCAATACGTGTATTTCCAACATCAGTGTGCAGCAATACGTGCAGCAATACGTGTATTTCCAACATCATTGTGCAGCAATACGTGTATTTCCAACATCATTGTGCAGCAATACGTGTATTTCCAACATCAGTGTGCAGCAATACGTGCAGCAATACGTGCAGCAATACGTGTATTTCCAACATCAGTGTGCAGCAATACGTGTATTTCCAACATCAGTGTGCAGCAATACGTGCAGCAATACGTGCAGCAATACGTGTATTTCCAACATCAGAGTGCAGCAATACGTGTATTTCCAACATCATTGTGCAGCAATACGTGTATTTCCAACATCAGTGTGCAGCAATACGTGTATTTCCAACATCATTGTGCAGCAATACGTGTATTTCCAACATCAGTGTGCAGCAATACGTGCAGCAATACGTGCATTTCCAACATCATTGTGCAGCAATACGTGTATTTCCAACATCAGTGTGCAGCAATACGTGCAGCAATACGTGCAGCAATACGTGTATTTCCAACATCAGTGTGCAGCAATACGTGCAGCAATACGTGTATTTCCAACATCAGTGTGCAGCAATACGTGCAGCAATACGTGTATTTCCAACATCATTGTACAGCAATACGTGTATTTCCAACATCAGTGTGCAGCAATACATGTATTTCCAACATCATTGTGCAGCAATACGTGTATTTCCAACATCATTGTGCAGCAATACGTGCAGCAATATGTGTATTTCCAACATCATTGTGCAGCAATACGTGCAGCAATACGTGTATTTCCAACATCAGTGTGCAGCAATACGTGCAGCAATACGTGTATTTCCAACATCATTGTGCAGCAATACGTGCAGCAATACGTGTATTTCCAACATCATTGTGCAGCAATACGTGCAGCAATACGTGTATTTCCAACATCATTGTGCAGCAATACGTGCAGCAATACGTGTATTTCCAACATCATTGTGCAGCAATACGTGCAGCAATACGTGTATTTCCAACATCATTGTGCAGCAATACGTGCAGCAATACGTGTATTTCCAACATTATTGTGCAGCAATACGTGCAGCAATACGTGTATTTCCAACATCAGTGTGCAGCAATACGTGCAGCAATACGTGTATTTCCAACATCAGTGTGCAGCAATACGTGTATTTCCAACATCAGTGTGCAGCAATACGTGCAGCAATACGTGTATTTCCAACATCATTGTGCAGCAATACGTGCAGCAATACGTGTATTTCCAACATCAGTGTGCAGCAATACGTGCAGCAATACGTGTATTTCCAACATCATTGTGCAGCAATACGTGCAGCAATACGTGTATTTCCAACATCAGTGTGCAGCAATACGTGCAGCAATACGTGTATTTCCAACATCATTGTGCAGCAATACGTGCAGCAATACGTGTATTTCCAACATCAGTGTGCAGCAATACGTGCAGCAATACGTGTATTTCCAACATCATTGTGCAGCAATACGTGCAGCAATACGTGTATTTCCAACATCAGTGTGCAGCAATACGTGCAGCAATACGTGTATTTCCAACATCATTGTGCAGCAATACGTGCAGCAATACGTGTATTTCCAACATCAGTGTGCAGCAATACGTGCAGCAATACGTGTATTTCCAACATCATTGTGCAGCAATACGTGCAGCAATACGTGTATTTCCAACATCAGTGTGCAGCAATACGTGCAGCAATACGTGTATTTCCAACATCATTGTGCAGCAATACGTGCAGCAATACGTGTATTTCCAACATCATTGTGCAGCAATATGTGCAGCAATACGTGTATTTCCAACATCATTGTGCAGCAATACGTGCAGCAATACGTGTATTTCCAACATCATTGTGCAGCAATACGTGCAGCAATACGTGTATTTCCAACATCATTGTGCAGCAATACGTGCAGCAATACGTGTATTTCCAACATTATTGTGCAGCAATACGTGCAGCAATACGTGTATTTCCAACATCAGTGTGCAGCAATACGTGCAGCAATACGTGTATTTCCAACATCAGTGTGCAGCAATACGTGTATTTCCAACATCAGTGTGCAGCAATACGTGTATTTCCAACATCATTGTGCAGCAATACGTGCAGCAATACGTGTATTTCCAACATCAGTGTGCAGCAATACGTGTATTTCCAACATCATTGTGCAGCAATACGTGCAGCAATACGTGTATTTCCAACATCAGTGTGCAGCAATACGTGTATTTCCAACATCAGTGTGCAGCAATACGTGCAGCAATACGTGTATTTCCAACATCAGTGTGCAGCAATACGTGATTTCCAACATCATTGTGCAGCAATACGTGTATTTCCAACATCATTGTGCAGCAATACGTGCAGCAATACGTGTATTTCCAACATCAGTGTGCAGCAATACGTGCAGCAATACGTGTATTTCCAACATTATTGTGCAGCAATACGTGCAGCAATACGTGTATTTCCAACATCAGTGTGCAGCAATACGTGCAGCAATACGTGTATTTCCAACATCAGTGTGCAGCAATACGTGTATTTCCAACATCAGTGTGCAGCAATACGTGCAGCAATACGTGTATTTCCAACATCAGTGTGCAGCAATACGTGTATTTCCAACATCATTGTGCAGCAATACGTGCAGCAATACGTGTATTTCCAACATCATTGTGCAGCAATACGTGCAGCAATACGTGTATTTCCAACATCAGTGTGCAGCAATACGTGCAGCAATACGTGTATTTCCAACATCATTGTGCAGCAATACGTGCAGCAATACGTGTATTTCCAACATCAGTGTGCAGCAATACGTGTATTTCCAACATCATTGTGCAGCAATACGTGTATTTCCAACATCATTGTGCAGCAATACGTGCAGCAATACGTGTATTTCCAACATCAGTGTGCAGCAATACGTGTATTTCCAACATCAGTGTGCAGCAATACGTGCAGCAATACGTGTATTTCCAACATCATTGTGCAGCAATACGTGCAGCAATACGTGTATTTCCAACATCAGTGTGCAGCAATACGTGCAGCAATACGTGTATTTCCAACATCATTGTGCAGCAATACGTGCAGCAATACGTGTATTTCCAACATCATTGTGCAGCAATACGTGTATTTCCAATCAGTGTGCAGCAATACGTGTATTTCCAACATCAGTGTGCAGCAATACGTGCAGCAATACGTGTATTTCCAACATCATTGTGCAGCAATACGTGCAGTAATACGTGTATTTCCAACATCAGTGTGCAGCAATACGTGTATTTCCAACATCAGTGTGCAGCAATACGTGCAGCAATACGTGTATTTCCAACATCATTGTGCAGCAATACGTGCAGCAATACGTGTATTTCCAACATCATTGTGCAGCAATACGTGCAGCAATACGTGTATTTCCAACATCATTGTGCAGCAATACGTGTATTTCCAACATCATTGTGAAGCAATACGTGTATTTCCAACATCATTGTGCAGCAATACGTGCAGCAATACGTGTATTTCCAACATCATTGTGCAGCAATACGTGTATTTCCAACATCATTGTGAAGCAATACGTGTATTTCCAACATCATTGTGTAGCAATACGTGTATTTCCAACATCAGTGTGCAGCAATACGTGCAGCAATACGTGCAGCAATACGTGTATTTCCAACATCATTGTGAAGCAATACGTGTATTTCCAACATCATTGTGAAGCAATACGTGTATTTCCAACATCATTGTGAAGCAATACGTGTATTTCCAACATCATTGTGCAGCAATACGTGTATTTCCAACATCATTGTGAAGCAATACGTGTATTTCCAATTATGCACCATATAAATCATAGGAGTGCATTTATTTTCTAATTCGCTCAAACGTAAATAAATCATTTATCCCATAATCAAAGTCATACTAGGGAAAGGAATTACACCACTGTGTAATATAGAATGCGTCTTTTGCATTACCATGTTCCATTTACAACATATACACAAACATTCTCTTAAACTTTAAACCAACGATCATACACTAGTACAATGATGTGCATATATTGAGGATTATAAATCTCGTAATAAAATATCAGGCTGCGGTGTTAAGTACATCAACAATGTTTTAATATATACATATCCATATATTAAAGCCACGTACATACTAAACTGTTGTGCCGGCTGTCCCCCCCCCCCCCCCCTCCTAATGATATTATATAATATCCTCACATTTTTCTTTGATTTCTGTTTTGTGTATGAGGTGTAGAAAGAATACGCACCCACTCTCCAGAATGCAACTGTCTTATGTGTTGTCCGTGACTTCCCCAACGAGTATTATAACGATACATATTACTAACTCTTGAAGATCTATTATATATATTTACATCATATATATTTGTATATATGTATTTGACAATGTACCATGTACAAGTCTTAATACAATTTCTGTTCTGTTCTGTATAAAATTCGATACCTCAACGTAGATTAGTCTTATTAATGCCACATACACTGTAATGTAGAATATATGCGTGACAGGCATGAACAAACATATTGATCGCCCAGCGATTAATATAATGATGCATATCATATATTGAAGGTTAACTGATAAAGACCTGGAGTCAGTACCTCCACGTAGATTAGACAGACATATCATATAACTATAAGTCTTACAACATAAATCAGACATGACAGATAAAACAAAGTCTGAAATTCATTTCGTAATCTTCCATTGATAAAGATGCCCTTTTTCTGACGATTTGTCTCTGTGTAATCAACCACTGGATATAGAGGCATGGATAATCTTGGTACTGGATGTCCAACCTGCCGATATATAAATTGTAATTATGTTCCAAATTGTGAAGTACCACCCCCCCCCCATCCCGTGATCAACGATCAATATCCCATACTTTCCAAAACTCTGAGGCGCTTAACATTGCAAACAGAATACTCTCTTGAAAAACCGACCATAGTCATTCCGGGACTGACATATTCACATAAGGGGACTGGCTAGGTCCAGTTAAACAGACATGTATATAAAACAGACCGTAGTCATCCCAAGACTGACATATTCACATAAGGGGACTGGCTAGGTCCAGTTAAACAGACATGTATATAAAACAGACCGTAGTCATTCCGGGACTGACATATTCACATAAGGGGACTGGCTGGGTCCAGTTAAACAGACGTGTATATAAAACAGACCGTAGTCATCCCAAGACTGACATATTCACATAAGGGGACTGGCTAGGTCCAGTTAAACAGACATGTATATAAAACAGACCGTAGTCATCCCAAGACTGACATATTCACATAAGGGGACTGGCTGGGTCCAGTTAAACAGACATGTATATAAAACAGACCGTAGTCATTCCGGGACTGACATATTCACATAAGGGGACTGACTAGGTCCAGTTAAACAGACATGTATATAAAACAGACCGTAGTCATTCCGGGACTGACATATTCACATAAGGGGACTGGCTGGGTCCAGTTAAACAGACATGTATATAAAACAGACCGTAGTCATTCCGGGACTGACATATTCACATAAGGGGACTGGCTGGGTCCAGTTAAACAGACATGTATATAAAACAGATCGTAGTCATCCCAAGACTGACATATTCACATAAGGGGACTGGCTGGGTCCAGTTAAACAGACATGTATATAAAACAGACCGTAGTCATCCCAAGACTGACATATTCACAGAAAGGGACTGCCTAGGTCCAGTTAAACAGTCATGTATATAAAACAAACCGTAGTCATCCCAAGACTGACATATTCACATAAGGGGACTGGCTGCGTCCAGTTAAACAGACATGTATATAAAACAGACCGTTGTCATTCCGGGACTGACATATTCACATAAGGGGACTGGCTAGGTCCCGTTAAACAGACATGTATATAAAACAGACCGTAGTCATCCAAAGACTGACATATTCACATACGGGGACTGGCTGGGTCCAGTTAAACAGACATGTATATAAAACAGACCGTAGTCATCCCAAGACTGACATATTCACATAAGGGGACTGGCTGGGTCCAGTTAAACAGACATGTATATAAAACAGACCGTAGTCATTCCGGGACTGACATATTCACATAAGGGGACTGGCTGGGTCCAGTTAAACAGACATGTATATAAAACAAACCGTAGTCATCCCAAGACTGACATATTCACATAAGGGGACTGGCTAGGTCCAGTTAAACGGACATGTATATAAAACAGACCGTAGTCATCCCAAGACTGACATATTCACATAAGGGGACTGGCTGGGTCCAGTTAAACAGACATGTATATAAAACAGACCGTAGTCATCCCAAGACTGACATATTCACATAAGGGGACTGGCTGGTTCCAGTTAAACAGACATGTATATAAAACAGATCATAGTCATCCCAAGACTGACATATTCACATAAGAGGACTGGCTGGGTCCAGTTAAACAGACATGTATATAAAACAGACCGTAGTCATTCCGGGACTGACATATTCACATAAGGGGACTGGCTAGGTCCAGTTAAACAGACATGTATATAAAACAGACCGTAGTCATTCCGGGACTGACATATTCACATAAGGGGACTGGCTGGGTCCAGTTAAACAGACATGTATATAACACAGATCGTAGTCATCCCAAGACTGACATATTCACATAAGGGGACTGGCTAGGTTCATTTAAACAGTCATGTATATAAAACAAACCGTAGTCATCCCAAGACTGACATATTCACATAAGGGGACTGGCTGGGTCCAGTTAAACAGACATGTATATAAAACAGACCGTTGTCATTCCGGGACTGACATATTCACATAAGGGGACTGGCTAGGTCCAGTTAAACAGACATGTATATAAACAGACCGTAGTCATTCCGGGACTGACATATTCACATAAGGGGACTGGCTGGGTCCAGTTAAACAGACATGTATATAAACAGACCGTAGTCATTCCGGGACTGACATATTCACATAAGGGGACTGGCTGGGTCCCGTTAAACAGACATGTATATAAACACATAATGCAAAACGGCTTCGAATGGAGCTAATGTGTGTTTTACGTTTATTTATCGTCGCTACCGGTTGCCCATATGAGCGACGCCTCCTGAAGAGATTTAGTTATTTTAGATTTTGGAGGATAGTGCATGATACAGACAGAGACCAATTCCAGAATCTCCTCTGGTTCTTGTACGTGCGCGGTATAAGCACCGACACGAGACCTCGGTTTAACGTCCCATCTGAAAGACTGTTAATTTTATTAGGGTCAGACGGGGGATCGAACCTGCGATCCCTGGATTACCAGTCCAGCGTGTTACCACTGGACTACATATCCGTCTGTATGGAGCTAATTATCTACACTGCTATAGTTATACTATCCGAGATGCGCGAAATAAGTGTGCATATAAAACACTACACTTGAATAAACATCACCACCCATCGAATTACTGTAAATTAGATAAATATATTTATTTTCATATGGTGTTTTGCAGTACTCTTCAACAGAATAGAATGTCTTCCCGAGTTACTTATGCTATAAAATAATCTTCTTCATATAGTTCAACAAGCACAGACGGATCTGTAGTCCAGTCCAGCTCATATGGGCAACCGGTAACGACGATAAATAAACGTAAAACACACAGTTCAACAAGTAAGCCGATGTAAAGGCATTACCAGTCTTTCATGGACATGAAAATAATCGTATTCTGTCAATTACAGTGAAACAGCAATGTTAATATGTGGCGTGGTTTATAAACAAATGTGACTGCCCGTGCATCAAGAACATTAATGTGCCCACGGTTATAAATAGTTTCTCAGATCTTAAACTCAAGTTCAAGTGATTTGATTGGTTGATTTCGAATTTTACTGTCAGCTGAACCAATCAGAAGCTTGATACTTGAGCTTGAGATTGGAGATCAGTTGTATAACCTCGAGGCCTGGGATTACTACTGATGTACATACGAGGCCTGGGATTACTACTGATGTACATACGAGGCCTGGGATTACTACTGATGTACATACGAGACGGACCATTAGTGGTTACCCTATTTGTTTCTAAACCGGCCCTTAATCCCCAAATGTTTGCCCAGACTGACGGACGAATACACGGACGCATAACACACATACTTATGTTCAGCGGAATACATGTACGAAACGACGGATGAAGGATGTTCAAAATGTACGACTTTTACTGTAGTAGCCTCCCTTTAACTGCATATATTGCTTATTAGCGTGTGTATTTATTTATCCATACGTTAGAGCAGTGCTATGTTTAATTGTAAATGCGTTTATTATAATGTTTCAATTGTTGTTTTCTCACATTATTATCCTGGGTGAGGTCAAGGTCAAACCTTGCAGAAAGTGGATTCACGAAGGACCTCGCGCTGTGAGTTATTAAATCCGAAATGAACACAAATAAAACGGCCCATCATAGTCTTGCTCTTTTAACGCATCGTTAAATTAACATAACTTGATGTACATGCATGTAGACGGGTCAACGGTACGGTCAAGAAACTAGATGTGCATGCATGTAGACGGGTCAACGGTACGGTCAAGAAACTAGATGTGCATGCATGTAGACGGGTCAACGGTACGGTCAAGAAACTAGATGTGCATGCATGTAGACGGGTCAACGGTACGGTCAAGAAACTAGATGTGCATGCATGTAGACGGGTCAACGGTACGGTCAAGAAACTAGATGTGCATGCATGTAGACGGGTCAACGGTACGGTCAAGAAACTAGATGTGCATGCATGTAGACGGGTCAACGGTACGGTCAAGAAACTAGATGTACATGCATGTAGACGGTCAACGGTACGGTCAAGAAACTAGATGTGCATGCATGTAGACGGGTCAACGGTACGGTCAAGAAACTAGATGTGCATGCATGTAGACGGGTCAACGGTACAGTCCAGAAACTAGATGTGCATGCATGTAGACGGGTCAAGGTATGGTCCAGAAACTAGATGAGCATGCATGTAGACGGGTCAACGGTACAGTCCAGAAACTAGATGTGCATGCATGTAGACGGGTCAACGGTACGGTCCAGAAACTAGATGTGCATGCATGTAGACGGGTCAACGGTACGGTCAAGAAACTAGATGTGCATGCATGTAGACGGGTCAACGGTACGGTCCAGAAACTATATGTACATGCATGTAGACGGGTCAACGGTACGGTCCAGAAACTAGATGTGCATGCATGTAGACGGGTCAACGGTACGGTCCAGACACTCGATGTGCATGCATGTAGACGGGTCATCGGTAAGGTCCAGAAACTAGATGTGCATGCATGTAGACGGGTCAACGGTACGGTCCAGAAACTATATGTACATGCATGTAGACGGGTAAACGGTACGGTCCAGAAACTAGATGTGTATGCATGTAGACGGGTCAACGGTACGATCCAGAAACATGATGTGCATGCATGTAGACGGGTCAACGGTACGATCCAGAAACTTGATGTGCATGCTTGTAGACGGGTCAACGGTACGGTCCAGAAACTAGATGTGCATGTATGTAGACGGGTCAACGGTACGGTCCAGACACTAGATGTGCATGCATGTAGACGGGTCAACGGTACGGTCAAGAAACTAGATGTGCATGCATGTAAACGGGTCAACGGTACGGTCCAGAAACTAGATGTGCATGCATGTAGACGGGTCAACGGTACGGTCCAGAAACTATATGTACATGCATGTAGACGGGTCAACGGTACGGTCCAGAAACTATATGTGCATGCATGTAGACGGGTCAACGGTACGGTCCAGACACTCGATGTGCATGCATGTAGACGGGTCATCGGTAAGGTCCAGAAACTAGATGTGCATGCATGTAGACGGGTCAACGGTACGGTCCAGAAACTATATGTACATGCATGTAGACGGGTAAACGGTACGGTCCAGAAACTAGATGTGCATGCATGTAGACGAGTCAACGGTATGGTCCAGAAACTAGATGTGTATGCATGTAGACGGGTCAACGGTACGATCCAGAAACGTGATGTGCATGCATGTAGACGGGTCAACGGTACGATCCAGAAACTTGATGTGCATGCGTGTAGACGGGTCAACGGTACGGCCCAGAAACTATATGTGCATGCATGTAGACGGGTCAACGGTACGGTCCAGAAACTAGATGGCCATGCATGTAGACGGGTCAACGGTACGATCCAGAAACTTGATGTGCATGCTTGTAGACGGGTCAACGGTACGGTCCAGAAACTAGATGTGCATGTATGTAGACGGGTCAACGGTACGGTCCAGACACTAGATGTGCATGCATGTAGACGGGTCAACGGTACGGTCAAGAAACTAGATGTGCATGCATGTAAACGGGTCAACGGTACGGTCCAGAAACTAGATGTGCATGCATGTAGACGGGTCAACGGTACGGTCCAGAAACTATATGTACATGCATGTAGACGGGTCAACGGTACGCTCCAGAAACTATATGTGCATGCATGTAGACGGGTCAACGGTACGGTCCAGACACTCGATGTGCATGCATGTAGACGGGTCATCGGTAAGGTCCAGAAACTAGATGTGCATGCATGTAGACGGGTCAACGGTACGGTCCAGAAACTATATGTACATGCATGTAGACGGGTAAACGGTACGGTCCAGAAACTAGATGTGCATCCATGTAGACGAGTCAACGGTACGGTCCAGAAACTAGATGTGTATGCATGTAGACAGGTCAACGGTACGATCCAGAAACGTGATGTGCATGCATGTAGACGGGTCAACGGTACGATCCAGAAACTTGATGTGCATGCGTGTAGACGGGTCAACGGTACGGCCCAGAAACTATATTTGCATGCATGTAGACGGGTCAACGGTACGATCCAGAAACTTGATGTGCATGCGTGTAGACGGGTCAACGGTACGGTCCAGAAACTAGATGTGCATGCATGTAGACGGGTCAACGGTAAGGTCCAGAAACTAGATGTGCATGCATGTAGACGGGTCAACGGTACGGTCCAGAAACTATATGTACATGCATGTAGACGGGTCAACGGTACTGTCCAGAAACTAGATGTGCATGCATGTAGACGGTCAACGGTACGGTCCAGAAACTAGATGTGTATGCATGTAGACGGGTCAACGGTACGATCCAGAAACTTGATGTGCATGCGTGTAGACGGGTCAACGGTACGGCCCAGAAACTAGATGTGCATGCATGTAGACGGGTCAACGGTACGGTCCAGAAACTAGATGTGCATGCATGTAGACGGGTCAACGGTACGGTCCAGAAAATAGATGTGCATGCATGTAGACGGGTCAACGGTACGTACGGTCCAGAAATCCAAGTGGACATACATGTAGACGGGTCAGCGGTACGTACGGTCCCGAAATCCAAGTAGACATACATGTAGACGGGTCAGCGGTACGTACGGTCCAGAAATCCAAGTGGACATACATGTAGACGGGTCAGCGGTACGTACGGTCCAGAATCCAAGTGGACATACATGTAGACGGGTCAGCGGTACGTACGGTCCAAATCCAAGTGGACATACATGTAGACGGGTCGCGGTACGTACGGTCCAAAATCGGTGGGGGTCGGTACGTACGTCCAGAAATCCAAGTGGACATACATGTAGACGGGTCAGCGGTACGTACGGTCCAGACATCCAAGTGGACATACATGTAGACGGGTCAGCGGTACGTACGGTCCAAAAATCCAAGTGGACATACATGTAGACGGGTCAGCGGTACGTACGGTCCATAAATCCAAGTAGACATACGTTTATTTATCGTCGACCCTGGTTAATCAAGGCGCCTCCAGTAGTATATATTTATCGTCGCCCCTGGTTAATCAAGGCGCCTCCAGTAGTATATATTTATCGTCGCCCCTGGTTAATCAAGACGCCTCCAGTAGTATATATTTATCGTCGCCCCTGGTTAATCAAGACGCCTCCAGTAGAATATATTTATCGTCGCCCCTGGTTAATCAAGGCGCCTCCAGTAGTATATATGTATCGTCGCCCCTGGTTAATCAAGGCGCCTCCAGTAGTATATATTTATCGTCGCCCCTGGTTAATCAAGGCGCCTCCAGTATTAGTAATTTATAGTGCAACATCCAGAGAGGACGCTTCAATTTCTGAAGCATCCCTACTCAGGTTTGTTGTTTTACATGCCCGGCTAGTTTTAGCTTCCTACTTGAACCTTTGCATTATGTATTATGTATGTCGTTGTATGTTATATGTGATGTATGTCTACCGTTATGTAAATACTGTTTAAACCAAATAGTACTATGGTCTGATGGTGATCGAACCTACTATCCATGGAATCACAGTCAGACATGTTAACCACAGGACTACTGACTCGCGTACGTTTATTATATACATAAACGAGTCCCTTGTCGCCGTCCTGTAACAGATCAAGATGTGTTCGCAATTAGTTTGCTAATCAGGAGTCCGCATCGCATTCCATTATGAAGTTCTGATTTTAAATGACAAAAGATTTAACAGAATAATTCCTCTTGAAAATCAATATCAACTTCTACCTAACTTTGCAATCATAGACTCATATATAACGACATGTCGTACTGTCATTACGTGCCATATAGAATCGTATGTACATAACAACACACCACTCTAAACTCCTTCCCACTTGTAGAATGATGACCCGGCGGATTGACATTCCTTACACATTCCTCGAAGAAAATAAACTAACCAAAAAAACTAATTCTCTAATACATGACCTGTTTCTCGTATTTAGACAAATACATGGGCATTGCATTATCAAGGTCGCTTAGAAACAGAACAGAATAACACCTAAATATAGCTTGTATCGCGGAGTTATAGACTCAGAGTGAAACATGCGTCGGAGACTGAGCCAGGACTAGCTATTAATAGAAGTTACTCGAGGGAGTTTAAATAGAATCAATACCCTACAATGTGGCCTTGATGCTGATGTATTGGTATTTGTTCGGATACAAAGTGATGCAACAAGCTCTCCTTCATTAACGAAAGTATCATTTCTAGACGATTCGTATACATGTATATATATTATACACGAGATTGTGAGTGAATGGTGTAGCCGCTGCATGAGATAATTGTGCAGTGCTTATTGATTCTATGAAATATGTCATAGTAAAGCATACAATCTTCCATTGCAATAATCACTGTATGCAAATCCTTTATTTCATCCTAGATATCGAACCTTTAGTTTAAACTTTATTTATTTTACAATGATTGCGAAGCAAGTTCTAACAACTTATATTAATCACTGTCTTTGGCGCGGATGAAAGCGTATATGTGGTCATTCGTGTGGGAGGAAACCGGAGTACCTGGAGGAAACCCACCTGTCCGATCTGGCGACCACCGTACCATCATATTAACCTTTAACGAGTTAGAATTAACAGTGTTTAAAACTATTTCTGATAACAGAAATAATTGTTTGATTTTGATCAACATTGAAATTCTGATAGAATACAGCACCAAGTGTGCACTGGTCGCCGACAAATAGTCGTTAGTCTTAATGGTTTATATTAGTAGGTTATTTTGAATGAAGATAGAATACAGACAGTCATTACATTAGAGGATAGCGCACGGGGCATGAAGGTAGAATACAGAGAGTCATTACATTAGAGGATAGCGCACGGGGCATGAAGGTAGAATACAGACATTCATTACATTAGAGGATAGCGCTCGGAGCATGAAGGTATAATACAGACATTCATTACATTAGAGGATAGCGCACGGAGCATGAAGGTAGAATACAGACAGTCATTACATTAGAGGATAGCGCACGGGGAATGACGGTAGAATACAGACATTCATTACATTAGAGGATAGCGCTCGGAGCATGAAGGTAGATTACAGACAGTTATTACATCAGAGGATAGCGCACGGGGCATGACGGTAGAATACAGACATTCATTACATTAGAGAATAGCGCACGGAGCATTAAGGTAGAATACAGACATTCATTACATTAGAGGATAGCGCACGGAGCATTAAGGTAGAATACAGACATTCATTACATTAGAGGATAGCGCACAGAGCATTAAGGTAGAATACAGACATTCATTACATTAGAGGATAGCGCACGGGGCATTAAGGTAGAATACAGACATTCATTACATTAGAGGATAGCGCTCGGAGCATGAATGTAGAATACAGACATTCATTACATTAGAGGATAGCGCACGGGGCATTAAGGTAGAATACAGACATTCATTACATTAGAGGATAGCGCTCGGAGCATGAAGGTAGAATACAGACATTCATTACATTAGAGGATAGAGCACGGGGCATGAATGTAGAATACAGACATTCATTACATTAGAGGATAGCGCACGGGGCATGAATGTAGAATACAGACATTCATTACATTAGAGGATAGCGCACGGAGCATTAAGGTAGAATACAGACATTCATTACATTAGAGGATAGCGCTCGGAGCATGAAGGTAGAATACAGACATTCATTACATTAGAGGATAGCGCTCGGATCATGAATGTAGAATACAGACATGCATTACATTAGAGGATAGCGCACGGAGCATGAATGTAGAATACAGACATTCATTACATTAGAGAATAGCGCACGGGGCACGAAGGTAGAATACAGACATTCATTACATTAGAGGATAGCGCACGGAGCATTAAGGTAGAATACAGACATTCATTACATTAGAGGATAGCCCACGGAGCATGAAGGTAGAATACAGATATTCATTACATTAGAGGATAGCGCACGGGGCATTAAGGTAGAATACAGACATTCATTACATTAGAGGATAGCGCACGGAGCATTAAGGTAGAATACAGACATTCATTACATTAGAGGATAGCGCACAGAGCATTAAGGTAGAATACAGACATTCATTACATTAGAGGATAGCGCACGGGGCATGAAGGTAGAATACAGACATTCATTACATTAGAGGATAGCGCTCGGATCATTTAACGTACAGCTGATGTAGATAATGGTAGATGTTGCATAGATTTAACGTACAGTTGATGTAGATAATGGTAGATGCTGCATATATTTAACGCACAGTTGATGTAGATAATGGTAGATGTTGCATATATTTAACACACAGTTGGTGTAGATAATGGTAGATGTTGCATATATTTAACGCACAGTTGATGTAGATAATGGTAGATGCTGCATAGATTTAACGCACAGTTGGTGTAGATACTGGTAGATGCGGTATAGATTTAACACACAGTTGGTGTAGATAATGGTAGATGTTGCATATATTTAACACACAGTTGGTGTAGATACTTGTAGATGCTGCATAGATTTAACGTACAGGTGATGTAGATAATGGTAGATACTACATAGATTTAACGTACACTTGATGTAGATAATGGTAGATGCTGCATATATTTAACGTACAGTTGATGTAGATAATCGTAGATGTTGCATATATTTAACGCACAGTTGGTGTAGATAATCGTAGATGTTGCATATATTTAACGCACAGTTGGTGTAGATAATGGTAGATGCTAAATAGACTTAGTGCACAGTTGATGTAAATAATTGTAGATGCTGCATATATTTAACGTACAGTTGATGTAGATAGTGGTAGATGTTGCATAGATTTAACGTACAGGTGATGTAGATAATGGTAGATGCTGCATATATTTAACGTACAGTTGATGTAGATAGTGGTAGATGCTGCATAGATTTAACGTAGAGTTGATGTAGATAATGGTAGATGCTGCATAGATTTAACGTACATGTGATGTAGATAATGGTAGATGTTGCATAGATTTAACGCACATGTGATGTAGATAATGGTAGATGTTGCATATATTTAACGCACAGTTGATGTAGATAATGGTAGATGCTAAATAGACTTAGCGCACAGTTGATGTAGATAATGGTAGATGCTGCATATATATAACGTACAGTTGATGTAGATAATCGTAGATGTTGCATATATTTAACGCACAGTTGGTGTAGATAATGGTAGATGCTATATAGACTTAACGCACAGTTGATGTAGATAATCGTAGATGCTGCATATATTTAACGCACAGTTGATGTAGATAATCGTAGATGCTAAATAGACTTAACGCACAGTTGATGTAGATAATGGTAGATGCTATATAGATTTAACACACAGTTGATGTAGATAATGATAGATGCTGCATATATATAACGTACAGTTGATGTAGATAATGGTAGATGCTGCATATATTTAACGTACACTTGATGTAGATAATGGTAGATGCTGCATATATTTAACGTACAGTTGATGTAGATAATGGTAGATGCTGCATAGATTTAACGTACAGTTGATGTAGATAATCGTAGATGTTGCAAATAGTTAACGCACAGTTGGTGTAGATAATGGTAGATGCTAAATAGACTTAGCGCACAGTTAATGTAGATAAGTGTAGATGCTGCATATATTTGACGTACAGGCGATGTAGATAATGGTAGATGCTGCATATATTTAACGTACAGTTGATGTAGATAATGGTAGATGTTGCATAGATTTAACGCACAGGTGATGTAGATAATGGTAGATGCTGCATAGATTTAGCGTACAGGTGATGTAGATAATGGTAGATACTGCATAGATTTAACGCACAGTTGATGTAGATAATGGTAGATGATGCATAGATTTAACGTACAGTTGATGTAGATAATGGTAGATACTACATAGATTTAACGTACACTTGATGTAGATAATGGTAGATGCTGCATATATTTAACGTACACTTGATGTAGATAATGGTAGATGATGCATATATTTAACGTACAGTTGATGTAGATAATCGTAGATGTTGCATATATTTAACGCACAGTTGGTGTAGATAATCGTAGATGTTGCATATATTTAACGCACAGTTGGTGTAGATAATGGTAGATGCTAAATAGACTTAGTGCACAGTTGATGTAGATAATTGTAGATGCTGCATATATTTAACGTACAGTTGATGTAGATAGTGGTAGATGTTGCATAGATTTAACGTACAGGTGATGTAGATAATGGTAGAGGCTGCATATATTTAACGTACAGTTGATGTAGATAGTGGTAGATGCTGCATAGATTTAACGTAGAGTTGATGTAGATAATGGTAGATGCTGCATAGATTTAACGTACATGTGATGTAGATAATGGTAGATGTTGCATAGATTTAACGCACATGTGATGTAGATAATGGTAGATGTTGCATATATTTAACGCACAGTTGATGTAGATAATGGTAGATGCTGCATATATTTAACGCACAGTTCATATAGATAATAGTAGATGCTGCATATATTTAACGTACAGGCGATGTAGATAATGGTAGATGCTAAATAGACTTAGCGCACAGTTGATGTAGATAATGGTAGATGCTGCATATATATAACGTACAGTTGATGTAGATAATGGTAGATGATGCATAGATTTAACGCACAGTTAATGTAGATAATGGTAGATGCTGCATATATTTAACGTACAGTTGATGTAGATAATCGTAGATGTTGCATATATTTAACGCACAGTTGGTGTAGATAATGGTAGATGCTAAATAGACTTAGTGCACAGTTGATGTAGATAATTGTAGATGCTGCATATATTTAACGTACAGTTGATGTAGATAGTGGTAGATGTTGCATAGATTTAACGTACAGGTGATGTAGATAGTGGTAGATGTTGCATATCTTTAACGCACAGTTGATGTAGATAATGATAGATGCTGCATATATTTAACACACAGTTGATGTAGATAGTGGTAGATGCTGCATAGATTTAACGTACATGTGATGTAGATAATGGTAGATGTTGCATAGATTTAACGTAGAGTTGATGTAGATAGTGGTAGATGCTGCATAGATTTAACGTACATGTGATGTAGATAATGGTAGATGTTGCATATATTTAACGCACAGTTGATATAGATAATCGTAGATGCTGCATATATTTAACTTACAGGCGATGTAGATAATGGTAGATGCTAAATAGACTTAACGCACAGTTGATGTAGATAATGGTAGATGCTGCATATATATAACGTACAGTTGATGTAGATAATCGTAGATGTTGCATATATTTAACGCACAGTTGGTGTAGATAATGGTAGATGCTATATAGACTTAACGCACAGTTGATGTAGATAATCGTAGATGCTGCATATATTTAACGTACAGTTGATGTAGATAATGGTAGATGCTATATAGATTTAACACAAAGTTGATGTAGATAATGGTAGATGCTGCATATATATAACGTACAGTTGATGTAGATAATGGTAGATGCTGCATATATTTAACGTACACTTGATGTAGATAATGGTAAATGTTGCATATATTTAACGTACAGTTGATGTAGATAATGGTAGATGCTGCATAGATTTAACGTACAGTTGATGTAGATAATCGTAGATGTTGCAAATAGTTAACGCACAGTTGGTGTAGATAATGGTAGATGCTAAATAGACTTAGCGCACAGTTAATGTAGATAAGTGTAGATGCTGCATATATTTAACGTACAGGCGATGTAGATAATGGTAGATGCTGCATATATTTAACGTACAGTTGATGTAGATAATGGTAGATGCTGCATATATTTAACGTACAGGTGATGTAGATATGTTAGATGCTAAATACACTTAACGCACATGGTAGATGCTGCATATATATAACGTACAGTTGATGTAGATAATCGTAGATGTTGCATATATTTAACGCACAGTTGGTGTAGATAATGGTAGATGCTATATAGACTTAACGCACAGTTGATGTAGATAATGGTAGATGCTTCATATATTTAACGCACCGTTGATGTAGATAATCGTAGATGCTGCATATATTTAACGCACAGTTGATGTAGATAATCGTAGATGTTGCATATATTTAACGCACAGTTGATATAGATAATCGTAGATGCTGCATATATTTAACGTACAGGCGATGTAGATAATGGTAGATGCTAAATAGACTTAACGCACAGTTGATGTAGATAATGGTAGATGCTGCATATATTTAACGTACAGTTGATGTAGATAATGATAGATGCTGCATAGATTAAACGCACAGTTGGTGTAGATAATGATAGATGCTAGATAGATATAACGCACAGTTGATGTAGATAATGGTAGATGCTGCATATATTTAACGCACAGTTGGTGTAGATAATGGTAGATGCTATATAGACTTAGCGCACAATTGATGTAGATAATGGTAGATGCTGCATATATTTAATGCACAGTTGATGTAGATAATGGTAGATGTTGCATATATTTAGCGTACAGTTGATGTAGATAATGGTAGATGCTGCATAGATTTAACGCACAGTTGATGTAGATAATGGTAGATGCTGCATATATTTAACGCACAGTTGATGTAGATAATGGTAGAGGCTGCATAGATTTAACGCACAGTTAATGTAGATAATGGTAGATGCTGCATATATTTAACGCACAGTTGATGTAGATTATGGTAGATGCTGCATAGATTTAACGCACAGTTGATGTAGATAATGGTAGATGCTGCATAGATTTAATGTAGAGTTGATGTAGATAATGATAGATGCTGCATATATTTAACGCACAGTTGATGTAGATAATGATAGATGCTGCATATATTTAACTCACAGTTGATGTAGATAATGATAGATGCTGCATATATTTAACGCACAGTTGATGTAGATAATGATAGATGCTGCATATATTTAACTCACAGTTGATGTAGATAATGGTAGATGCTGCATATATTTAACGTACAGTTGATGTAGATAATGGTAGATCACATATATCCCTACAGTCGTAATCACATCTATCCCTACAGTCGTAATCACATATATCCCTACAGTCGTAATCACATCTATCCCTACAGTCTTAATCGCATATATCCCTACAGTCGTAATCACATCTATCCCCTACAGTCGTTATCACATATATCCCTACAGTCGTAATCACATCTATCCCTACAGTCTTAATCGCATATATCCCTACAGTCGTAATCACATCTATCCCCTACAGTCGTTATCACATATATGCCTACAGTCGTAATCACTTCTACACCTACAGTCGTATTCACATATATCCCTACAGTCGTAATCACATATATCCCTACAGTCGTAATCACATCTATCCCTACAGTCGTAATCACATCTATATCTACACTCGTAATCACATATATCCTTACAGTCGTAATCACATATATCCCTACAGTCGTAATCACATATATCCCTACAGTCGTAATCACATATATCCCTACAGTCGTAATCACATATATCCCTACAGTCGTAATCACTTATATCCCTACAATCGTAATCACATATATCCCTACAGTCGTAATCACATATATCCCTACAGTCGTAATCACATCTATCCCTACAGTCGTAATCACATCTATCCCTACAGTCGTAATCACATCTATATCTACAGTCGTAATCACATATATCCTTACAGTCGTAATCACATATATCCTAACAGTCGTAATCACATATATCACTACAGTCGTAATCACATCTATCCCTACAGTCGTAATCACATATATCCCTACGGTCGTAATCACATATATCCCTACAGTCGTAATCACATATATCCCTACAGTCGTAATCACTTATATCCCTACAATCGTAATCACATATATCCCTACAGTCGTAATCACATATATCCCTACAGTTGTAATCACATCTATCCCTACAGTCGTAATCACATATATTCCTACAGTCGTAATCACATATATCCTTACAGTCGTAATCACATATATCCCTACAGTCGTAATCACATATATCCTTACAGTCGTAATCACATATATCCCTACAGTCGTAATCACATATATCCCTACAGTCGTAATCACATATATGCCTACAGTCGTAATCACATCTATCCCTACAGTCGTAATCACATATACCCCTACAGTCGTAATCACATCAATCCTTACAGTCGTAATCACATATATACATACAGTCGTAATCACATATATCCCTACAGTCGTAATCACATCTATCCCTACAGTCGTAATCACATATATCCCTACAGTCGTAATCACATATATCCTTACAGTCGTAATCACATCTATCCCTACAGTCGTAATCACTTATATCACTATAGTCGTAGTCACATCTATATCTACAGTTGTAATCACATACATCCCTACAGTCGTAATCACATATATCCTTACAGTCGTAATCACATCTATCCCTACAGTCGTAATCACATATATCCTTACAGTCGTAATCACATATATCCCTACAGTCGTAATCACATCTATCCCTACAGTCGTAATCACATCTATATCTACACTCGTAATCACATATATCCTTACAGTCGTAATCACATCTTTCCCTACAGTCGTAATCACATCGATATCTACAGTCGTAATCAAATATATCCTTACAGTCGTAATCACATCTATCCCTACAGTCGTAGTCACATATATCACTATAGTCGTAGTCACATCTATATCTACAGTTGTAATCACATACATCCCTACAGTCGTAATCACATATATCCCTACAGTCGTAATCACATATATCCCTACAGTCGTAATCACATATATCCCTACAGTCGTAATCACATCTATCCCTACAGTCGTAATCACATATATCCCTACAGTCGTAATCACTTATATCCCTATAGTCGTAATCACATATATCCCTACAGTCGTAATCACATCTATCCCTACAGTCGTAATCACATATATCCCTACAGTCGTAATCACATATTTCCCTACACTCGTAATCACATATATCCCTACAGTCGTAATCACATATATCCTTACAGTCGTAATCACATATATCCCTACAGTCGTAATCACATATATCCCTACAGTCGTAATCACATATATCCCTACCGTCGTAATAACATATATCCCTATAGTCGTAAGCACATATATCCCTACAGTCGTAATCACATATATCCCAACAGTCGTAATCACATCTATATCTACAGTCGTAATCACATCTATCCCTACAGTCGTAATCACATCTATATCTACAGTCGTAATCACATCTATCCCTACAGTCGTAATCACATCTATATCTACAGTCGTAATCACATCTATATCTACAGTCGTAATCACATCTATCCCTACAGTGGTAATCACATCTATATCTACAGTCGTAATCACATATATCCCTTACAGTCGTAATCACATCTATCCCTACAGTCGTAGTCACATATATCCATCCCTACAGTCGTAATCACATCTATATCTACAGTCGTAATCACATCTATCCCTACAGTCGTAATCACATCTATCCCTACAGTGGTAATCACATCTATATCTACAGTCGTAATCACATCTATATCTACAGTCGTAATCACATCTATATCTACAGTCGTAATCACATCTATATCTACAGTGGTAATCACATCTATATCTACAGTCGTAATCCCATCTATATCTACAGTCGTAATCACATATAGCCCTACAGTCGTAATCACATATATCCCTACAGTCGTAATCACATCTATCCCTACAGTCGTAATCACATCTATATCTACAGTCTTAATCACATATAGCCCTAGAGTCGTAATCACATCTATCCCTACAGTCGTAATCACATCTTTATCTACAGTCGTAATCACATCTATATCTACAGTCGTAATCACATCTATATCTACAATGGTAATCACATCTATATCTACAGTCGTAATCACATCTATATCTAGAGTCGTAATCACATATATACCTACAGTGGTAATCACATCTATATCTACAGTCGTAATCACATATATCCCTACAGTCGTAATCACATCTATATCTACAGTGGTAATCACATCTATATCTACAGTCGTAATCACATATATCCCTACAGTCGTAATCACATCTATATCTACAGTGGTAATCACATCTGTATCTACAGTCGTAATCACATCTATCCCTACAGTCGTAATCACATCTATATCTACAGTGGTAATCACATCTATATCTACAGTGGTAATCACATCTATATCTACAGTCGTAATCACATCTATATCTACAGTCGTAATCACATATATCCCTACAGTCGTAATCACATCTATATCTACAGTGGTAATCACATCTATATCTACAGTCGTAATCACATCTATATCTACAGTCGTAATCACATCTATATCTACAGTCGTAATCACATCTATCCCTACTGTCGTAATCACATCTATATCTACAGTCGTAATCACATCTATATCTACAATCCTAATCACATCTATATCTACAGTCGTAATCACATATATCCCTACAGTCGTAATCACATCTATATCTACAGTGGTAATCACATCTATATCTACAGTGGTAATCACATCTATATCTACAGTCGTAATCACATCTATATCTACAGTCGTAATCACATATATCCCTACAGTCGTAATCACATCTATATATACAGTGGTAATCACATCTATATCTACAGTGGTAATCACATATATATCTACAGTCGTAATCACATCTATCCCTACAGTCGTAATCACATCTATATCTACAGTGGTAATCACATCTATATCTACAGTGGTAATCACATCTATATCTACAGTCGTAATCACATCTATATCTACAGTCGTAATCACATATATCCCTACAGTCGTAATCACATCTATATATACAGTGGTAATCACATCTATATCTACAGTGGTAATCACATATATATCTACAGTCGTAATCACATCTATCCCTACAGTCGTAATCACATCTATATCTACAGTGGTAATCACATCTATATCTACAGTGGTAATCACATCTATATCTACAGTCGTAATCACATTATCCCTACAGTCGTAATTACGTGTATATCTACAGTCGTAATCACATCTATCCCTACAGTCGTAATCACATATATCCTTACAGTCGTAATCACATCTATACCCTACAGTCGTAATCACATCTATATATACAGTCGTAATCACATCTATCCCTACAGTCGTAATCACATCTATCTCTACAGTCGTTATCACATATATGCCTACAGTCGTAATCACATCTACACCTACAGTCGTATTCACATATATCCCTACAGTCGTAATCACATATATCCCTACAGTCGTAATCACATCTATCCCTACAGTCGTAATCACATCTATATCTACAGTCGTAATCACATATATCCTTACAGTCGTAATCACATCTTTCCCTACAGTCGTAATAACATATATCCCTGCAGTCGTAATCACATATATCCCTACAGTCGTAATCACATATATCCCTACAGTCGTAATCACATATATCCCTACAGTCGTAATCAGTTAAATCCCTACAATCGTAATCACATATATCCCTACAGTCGTAATCAGTTATATCCCTACAATCGTAATCAAATATATCCTTACAGTCGTAATCACATATTTCCCTACACTCGTAATAACATATATCCCTACAGTCGTAATCACATATATCCCTACAGTCGTAATCACATATATCCCTACAGTCGTAATCACATATATCCTTACAGTCGTAATCACATATATCCTTACAGTCGTAATCACATATATCCATACAGTCGTAATAACATATATCCCTACAGTCGTAATCACATATATCCCTACAGTCGTAATCACATATATCCCTACAGTCGTAATCACATCTATATCTACAGTCGTAATCACATATATCCCTACAGTCGTAATCACATATATCCCTAGAGTCGTAATCACATCTATATCTACAGTCGTAATAACATATATCCCTACAGTCGTAAGCACATATATCCCTACAGTCGTAATCACATTTATACCTACAGTCGTAATCACATCTATCCCTACAGTCGTAATCACATATATCCCTAGAGTCGTAATCACATCTATATCTACAGTCGTAATCACATCTATATCTACAGTCGTAATCACATCTATACCTACAGTCGTACTCACATATATCCCTACAGTCGTAATCATATCTATATATACAGTGGTAATCACATCTATATCTACAGTCGTAATCACATCTATACCTACAGTCGTACTCACATATATCCCTACAGTCATAATCATATCTATATATACAGTCGTAATAACATCTATATATACAGTTGTAATCACATCTATCCCTACAGTCATAATCACATCTATATCTACAGTCGTAATCATATCTATATCTACAGTCTTAATCACATCTATATCTACAGTGGTAATCACATCTATATCTACAGTCGTAATCACATCTATATCTACAGTCGTAATTACATATAGCCCTACAGTCGTAATCACATATATCCCTACAGTCGTAATCACATATATCCCTACAGTCGTAATCAAATCTATATCTACAGTCGTAATCACATCTATATCTACAGTCGTAATCACATCTATATCTACAGTCGTAATCACATATAGCCCTACAGTCGTACTCACATCTATATCTACAGTCGTAATCACATATAGCCCTACAGTCGTAATCACATCTATATCTACAGTCGTAATCACATATATATCTACAGTCGTCATCACATCTATATCTACAATGGTAATCACATCTATATCTACAGTCGTAATCACATATAGCCCTACAGTCGTACTCACATCTATATCTACAGTCGTAATCACATATAGCCCTACAGTCGTAATCACATCTATATCTACAGTGGTAATCACATTTATATCTACAGTCGTAATCACATCTATATCTACAGTCGTAATCACATCTATATCTACAGTCGTAATCACATCTATCCCTACAGTCGTAATCACATATAGCCCTACAGTCGTAATCACATCTATCCCTACAGTCGTAATTACCTATATATCTACAGTCGTAATCACATCTATCCCTACAGTCGTAATCACATATATCCTTACAGTCGTAATCACATATATCCTTACAGTCGTAATCACATATATCCCTACAGTCGTAATCACATCTATATCTACAGTCGTAATTACATATATCCCTACAGTCGTAATCATATCTTCCCCTACAGTCGTAATCACATATATCCCTACAGTCGTAATCACATATATACCCTACAGTCGTAATCACATATATATATACAGTCGTAATCACATCTATCCCTACAGTCGTAATCACATCTATCCCCTACAGTCGTTATCACATATATGCCTACAGTCGTAATCACATCTACACCTACAGTCGTATTCACATATATCCCTACAGTCGTAATCAGTTATATCCCTACACTCGTAATCACATATATCCCTACAGTCGTAATCAGTTATATCCCTACAATCGTAATCACATATATCCTTACAGTCGTAGTCACATCTTTCCCTACAGTCGTAATAACATATATCCCTACAGTCGTAATCACATATATCCCTACAGTCGTAATCACATATATCCCTACAGTCGTAATCACATCGATCCTTACAGTCGTAATCACATATATCCCTACAGTCGTAATTACATATATCCCTACAGTCGTAATCACATATATCCTTACAGTCGTAATCACATATATCCTTACAGTCGTAATCACATATATCCTTACAGTCATAATAACATATATCCCTACAGTCGTAATCACATCTATCCCTACAGTCGTAATCACATATATCCCTACAGTCGTAATCACCTATATCCCTACAGTCGTAGTCACATATATCCCTACAGTCGTAATCACATCTTTCCCTACAGTCGTAATCACATCTATATATACAGTTGTAATCACATACATCCCTACAGTCGTAATCACATATATCCTTACAGTCGTAATCACATCTATCCCTACAGTCGTAATCACATCTATATCTACAGTCGTAATCACATATATCCTTACAGTCGTAATCACATCTATCCATACAGTCGTAGTCACATATATCCCTACAGTCGTAATCACATCTATATCTACAGTCGTAATCACATCTATATCTACAGTCGTAATCACAAATATCTCTACAGTCGTAATCACATCCATCCCTACATTCGTAATCACATCTATCCCTACAGTCGTAATCACATCTATATCTACAGTGGTAATCACATATAGCCATACAGTCGTAATCACATCTATATCTACAGTCGTAATCACATCTATCCCTACAGTCGTAATCACATATATCCCTACAGTCGTAATCACATATATATCTACAGTCGTAATCACATCTATATCTACAGTGGTAATCACATCTATATCTACAGTCGTAATCACATCTATATCTACAGTGGTAATCACATCTATCCCTACAGTCGTAATCACATCTATATATACAGTTGTAATCACATCTATAGCTACAGTCGTAATCACATCTATATATACAGTGGTAATCACATCTATAGCTACAGTCGTAATCACATCTATATCTACAGTCGTAATCACATCTATATCTACAGTCGTAATCACATATAGCCCTACAGTCGTAATCACACCTATATCTACAGTCGTAATCACATATATCCCTACAGTCGTAATCACATCTATATCTACAGTCTTAATCACATATATCCCTACAGTCGTAATCACATCTATATATACAGTTGTAATCACATCTATATCTACAGTCGTAATCACATATAGCCCTACAGTCGTAATCACATATATCCCTACAGTCGTAATCACATCTATATATACAGTTGTAATCACATCTATATCTACAGTCGTAATCACATATATCCCTACTGTCGTAATCACATCTATATCTACAGTCGTAATCACATATATCCCTACAGTCGTAATCACATCTATATCTACAATCGTAATCACATATAGCCCTACAGTCGTAATCACATATATCCCTACAGTCGTAATCACATCTATATATACAGTCGTAATCACATCTATATATACAGTGGTAATCACATTTATATCTACAGTCGTAATCACATCTATATCTACAGTCGTAATCACATCTATATCTACAGTGGTAATCACATCTATATCTACAGTCGTAATCACATCTATCCCTACAGTCGTAATCACATATAGCCCTACAGTCGTAATCACATATATCCCTACAGTCGTAATCACATATATCCCTACAGTCGTAATCACATCTATATCTACAATCGTAATCACATATAGCCCTACAGTCGTAATCACATATATCCCTACAGTCGTAATCACATCTATATATACAGTCGTAATCACATCTATATATACAGTTGTAATCACATCTATATCTACAGTCGTAATCACATATAGCCCTACAGTCGTAATCACATCTATCCCTACAGTCGTAATCACATTTATATCTACAATCGTAATCACATCTATATCTACAGTCGTAATCACATCTATATCTACAGTCGTAATCACATCTATATCTACAGTCGTAATCACATATATCCCTACAGTCGTAATTACATATATCCCTACAGTCGTAATCACATCTATATCTACAGTCGTAATCGCATATATCCCTACAGTCGTAATAACATATATCCCTACAGTCGTAATCACATATATCCCTACAGTCGTAATCACATCTATCCCTACAGTCGTAATCACATCTATCCCCTACAGTCGTAATAACATATATCCATACAGTCGAAATCAAATATATCCCTACAGTCGTAATCACATCTATCCCTACAGTCGTAATCACATCTATCCCTACAGTCGTAATCACATATATCCACTACAGTCGTAATCACATCTATCCCCTACAGTCGTAATCACATCTTTCCGCTACAGTCGTAATCACATATATCCCTACAGTCGTAATCACATCTATATCTACAGTCGTAATCACATCTATATCTACAGTCGTAATCACATCTATATCTACATTGGTAATCACATCTATATCTACAGTCGTAATCACATATATCCCTACAGTCGTAATCACATATATCCCTACAGTCGTAATCACATATATCCTTACAGTCGTAATCACATATATCCTTACAGTCGTAATCACATATATCCCTACAGTCGTAATCACATATATCCCTACAGTCGTAATCACATCTATCACTACAGTCGTAATCACATATATCACTACAGTCGTAATCACATATATCCCTACGGTCGTAATCACATCTATATCTACAGTCGTAATCACATATATCCTTACAGTCGTAATCACATATATCCTTACAGTCGTAATCACATATATCCCTACAGTCGTAATCACATATATCCCTACAGTCGTAATCACATCTATCCCTACAGTCGTAATCACATATATCCCTACAGTCGTAATCACATCTATACCCTACAGTCGTAATAACATATATCCCTACACTCGTTATCACATATATCCCTACAGTCGTAATCACATCTACACCTACAGTCGTATTCACATATATCCCTACAGTCGTAATCACATATATCCCTACAGTCGTAATCACATATAACCCTACCGTCATAATCACATCTATATCTACAGTCGTAATCACATATATCCCTACAGTCGTAATCACATATATCCCTACAGTCGTAATCACATATATCCCTACAGTCGTAATCACATCTATCCCTACAGTCGTAATCACATCTATATCTACAGTCGTAATCACATATATCCCTATGGTCGTAATACATCTATATCTACAGTTGTAATCATATATATCCCTACAGTCGTAATCACATCTATCCCTACAGTCGTAATCACATCTATCCCTACAGTCGTAATCATATATATCTACAGTCGTAATCACATCTATATCTACAGTCGTAATCACTTATCCTGCAGTCGTAATCACATCTATCTACAGTCGTAATCACATCTATCCCTACAGTCGTAATCACATATATCTACAGTCGTAATCACATCTATCCCTACAGTCGTAATCACATATATCTACAGTCGTAATCACATATATCCCTACAGTCGTAATCACATCTATCCCTACAGTCGTAATCACATCTATATCTACAGTCGTAATCACATATATCCCTACAGTCGTAATCACATATATCCCTACAGTCGTAATCACATCTATATCTACAGTCGTAATCACATATATCCCTACAGTCGTAATCACATCTATATCTACAGTCGTAATCACATATATCCCTACAGTCGTAATCACATCTATATCTACAGTCGTAATCACATCTATCCCTACAGTCGTAATCACATCTATATCTACATTCGTAATCACATCTATATCTACAGTCGTAATCACATCTATATCTACAGTCGTAATCACATCTATCCCTACAGTCGTAATCACATCTATCTCTACAGTCGTAATCACATCTATCCCTACAGTCGTAATCACATATATCCCTACAGTCGTAATCACATCTATATCTACAGTCGTAATCACATCTATCCCTACAATCGTAATCACATCTATATCTACAGTCGTAATCACATCTATATCTACATTCGTAATCACATATATGTCTAGAGTCGTAATCACATCTATATCTACAGTCGTAATCACATCTATATCTACAGTCGTAATCACATCTTTCCCTACAGTCGTAATCACATCTATATCTACAGTCGTAATCACATCTATCCCTACAGTCGTAATCACATCTATCCCTACAGTCGTAATCACATCTATATCTACACTCGTAATCACATCTATCCCTACAGTCGTAATCACATATATCCCTACAGTCGTAATCACATCTATCCCTACAGTCGTAATCACATCTATATCTACACTCGTAATCACATATATCCCTACAGTCGTAATCACATCTATCCCTACAGTCATAATCACATATATCCCTACAGTGGTAATCACATATATCCCTACAGTCGTAATCACATATATCCCTACAGTCGTAATCACATCTATATCTACAGTCGTAATCACATCTATATCTACAGTCGTAATCACATCTATATCTACAGTCGTAATCACATCTATATCTACAGTCGTAATCACATATATCCCTACAGTCGTAATCACATCTATATCTACAGTCGTAATCACATCTATATCTACAGTCGTAATCACATCTATATCTACAGTCGTAATCACATCTATCCCTACAGTCGTAATCACATATATCCCTATAGTCGTAATAACATCTATCCCTACAGTCATAATCACATATATCCCTACAGTCGTAATCACATCTATCCCTACAGTCGTAATCACATATATCCCTACAGTCGTAATCACATCTATATCTACAGTCGTAATCACATCTATCCCTACAATCGTAATTACATCTATATCTACAGTCGTAATCACATCTATATCTACATTCGTAATCACATCTATATCTACAGTCGTAATCACATCTATATCTACAGTCGTAATCACATCTATCCCTACAGTCGTAATCACATCTATCTCTACACTCGTAATCACATCTATCCCTACAGTCGTTATCACATCTATATCTACAGTCGTAATCACATCTATCCCTACAGTCGTAATCACATATATCCTTACAGTCGTAATCACATCTATCTCTACAGTCGTAATCACATCTATATATACAGTCGTAATCACATATATCCTTACAGTCGTAATCACATCTATCCCTACAGTCGTAATCACATCTATCCCTACAGTCGTAATTACGTATATATCTACAGTCGTAATCACATATATCTACAGTCGTAATCACATATATCCTTACAGTCGTAATCACATATATCCTTGCAGTCGTAATCACATATATCCCTACAGTCGTAATTACATATATCCCTACAGTCGTAATCACATCTATCCCTACAGTCGTAATCACATATATCCCTACAGTCGTAATCACATATATCCCTACAGTCGTAATCACATCTATTTCTACAGTCGTAATCACATCTATACCCTACAGTCGTAATAACATATATCCCTACACTCGTTATCACATATATCCCTACAGTCGTAATCACATATATCCCTACAGTCGTAATCACATATATCCCTACAGTCGTAATCACATATATCCCTACAGTCGTAATCACATCTATCCCTACAGTCGTACTCACATCTATATCTACACTAGTAATCACATATATCCCTACAGTCGTAATCACATCTATCCCTACAGTCGTAATCACATCTATATCTACAGTCGTAATCACATCTATATCTACAGTCGTAATCACATCTATATCTACAGTCGTAATCACATCTATCCCTACAGTCGTAATCACATATATCCCTATAGTCGTAATAACATCTATCCCTACAGTCGTAATCACATATATCCCTACAGTCGTAATCACATCTATCCCTACAGTCGTAATCACATATATCCCTACAGTCGTAATCACATCTATATCTACAGTCGTAATCACATCTATCCCTACAATCGTAATTACATCTATATCTACAGTCGTAATCACATCTATATCTACATTCGTAATCACATCTATATCTACAGTCGTAATCACATCTATATCTACAGTCGTAATCACATCTATCCCTACAGTCGTAATCACATCTATCTCTACAGTCGTAATCACATCTATCCCTACAGTCGTAATCACATATATCCCTACAGTCGTAATCACATCTATATCTACAGTCGTAATCACATCTATATCTACATTCGTAATCACATCTATATCTACAGTCGTAATCACATCTATATCTACAGTCGTAATCACATCTTTCCCTACAGTCGTAATCACATCTATCCCTGCATTCGTAATCACATCTATCCCTACAGTCGTAATCACATATATCCTTACAGTCGTAATCACATCTATCTCTACAGTCGTAATCACATCTATATATACAGTCGTAATCACATATATCCTTACAGTCGTAATCACATCTATCCCTACAGTCGTAATCACATCTATCCCTACAGTCGTAATTACGTATATATCTACAGTCGTAATCACATCTATATCTACAGTCGTAATCACATATATCCCTACAGTCGTAATCACATATATCCCTACGGTCGTAATCACATCTATATCTACAGTCGTAATCACATATATCCTTACAGTCGTAATCACATATATCCTTACAGTCGTAATCACATATATCCCTACAGTCGTAATCACATATATCCCTACAGTCGTAATCACATCTATCCCTACAGTCGTAATCACATATATCCCTACAGTCGTAATCACATATATCCCTACAGTCGTAATCACATCTATTTCTACAGTCGTAATCACATCTATACCCTACAGTCGTAATAACATATATCCCTACACTCGTTATCACATATATCCCTACAGTCGTAATCACATCTACACCTACAGTCGTATTCACATATATCCCTACAGTCGTAATCACATATATCCCTACAGTCGTAATCACATATAACCCTACCGTCATAATCACATCTATATCTACAGTCGTAATCACATATATCCATACAGTCGTAATCACATATATCCCTACAGTCGTAATCACATATATCCCTACAGTCGTAATCACATCTATCCCTACAGTCGTAATCACATCTATATCTACAGTTGTAATCATATATATCCCTACAGTCGTAATCACATCTATCCCTACAGTCGTAATCACATCTATCCCTACAGTCGTAATCACATATATCCTTACAGTTGTAATCACATATATCCCTACAGTCGTAATCACATATATCCCTACATTCGTAATCACATCTATCCCTACAATCGTAATCACATATATCCCTACAGTTGTAATCACATATATCCCTACAGTCGTAATCACATCTATCCCTACAGTCGTTATCACATCTATCCCTACAGTCGTAATCACATATATCCCTACATTCGTAATCACATATATCCCTACAGTCGTAATCACATCTATCCCTACAGTCGTAATCACATCTATATCTACACTCGTAATCACATCTATCCCTACAGTCGTAATCACATCTATCCCTACAGTCGTAATCACATCTATATCTACACTCGTAATCACATATATCCCTACAGTCGTAATCACATCTATCCCTACAGTCGTAATCACATCTATCCCTACAGTCGTAATCACATATATCCCTACAGTCGTAATCACATCTATCCCTACAGTCGTAATCACATCTATATCTACACTCGTAATCACATATATCCCTACAGTCGTAATCACATCTATCCCTACAGTCGTAATCACATCTATCCCTACAGTCGTAATCACATATATCCCTACAGTCGTAATCACATCTATCCCTACAGTCGTAATCACATCTATATCTACACTCGTAATCACATATATCCCTACAGTCGTAATCACATCTATCCCTACAGTCGTAATCACATCTATCCCTACAGTCGTAATCACATATATCCCTACAGTCGTAATCACATCTATCCCTACAGTCGTAATCACATCTATATCTACACTCGTAATCACATATATCCCTACAGTCGTAATCACATATATCCTTACAGTCGTAATCACATCTATCTCTACAGTCGTAATCACATCTATATCTACAGTCGTAATCACATCTATCCCTACAGTCGTAATTACGTATATATCTACAGTCGTAATCACATTTATCCCTACAGTCGTAATCACATCTATATCTACAGTCGTAATCACATATATCACTACAGTCGTAATTACGTATATATCTACAGTCGTAATCACATTTATCCCTACAGTCGTAATCACATCTATATCTACAGTCGTAATCACATCTATCCCTACAGTCGTAATCACATCTATCCCTACAGTCGTAATCACATATATCCCTACAGTCGTAATCACTTATATCCCTACAGTCGTAATTACGTATATATCTACAGTCGTAATAACATAATTATATATGTAAGATTGTGAAATATTTAGCAACAGAGTTACTGCATTTGCTGATCGTTATGATGAAAGCATTCGCTACAAGTGCTTCGACAGACATGATACTGCCAAGCATTTGCACCCGGGACTGGGACGGGGACCCTGCTTTCGTAGTCCCATATTGTTCTGCTCTACCCACATTGTATTACGTCACGTGTTTGCAAACAAACACGGAGGATAATGCCACTACAGTCGTGTCTGTTTGTTCTCGGCCCCTGTGCACATCCGACCAATATTCAAACACGGAGGATAATGCCACTAGAGTCCTGTCTGTTTGATCTCGGCCCCGGGTGCTAGTCCGATCAGTATTCAGGCACGGAGGATAATGCCACTACAGTCATGTCTGTTTGTTTTCGGCCCCGGTGCACATCCGACCAGTATTCAAACACGGAGGATAATGCCACTAGAGTCATGTATGTTTGTTCTCGGCCCCGGTGCACATCCGACCAGTATTCAGGCACGGAGGATAATGCCACTACAGTCATGTCTGTTTGTTTTCGGCCCCGGTGCACATCCGACCAGTATTCAAACACGGAGGATAATGCCACTAGAGTCATGTCTGTTTGTTTTCGGCCCCGGTGCACATCAGACCAGTATTCAGGCACGGAGGATAATGCCACTACAGTCAAGTCTGTTTGTTTTCGGCCCCGGTGCACATCCGACCAGTATTCAGGCACGGAGGATAATGCCTCTACAGTCATGTATGTTTGTTCTCGGCCCCGGTGCACATCCGACCAGTATTCAGGCGCGGAGGATAATGCCACTAGAGTCCTGTCTGTGTGTTCCCGGCCCCGGTGCACATCCGACCAGTATTCAGGCACGGACGGGCACCCGGGAAGAATCACCGACCTTTCGCAAGCCAGCTGGATAACTACCTCAAATGGAGGGTTTCGACATCCCCACGGTGGGATTCAAACCCATAGCGGTGATGTACAAGTTATTTGAAGTCAACGAACCTAACCACTCGATCATGGAGCCCGCCCCCCCCCCCCCCACTCCACTAGTGATAACATCGTTTCTCCTAAAACGTATATACATATTGAGTTAAAATATTGATATAGAACAAGGAAGACAAGCAAATAAAGGGTATGAACAACCTTAAGCAGCTGCAATGAATTTGTTTATTAGCATATACACACATAACTGTGTCGTCTTGTGCTGACAATATCAACATAAAGCTGTATGTTGAACATTTAAAGTTTGCATAACTGTTGTCGTGACCGTATAGCCATACATTATGTATGACTGCTGTCTTGAAAATATAACCATAAATGATGTATGTCTGCTGTCTTGAAAAAATAATACGAGGTGAACATGTCATACATCGGAGGATCAACAAACTATCCGGGTGGTGGAATCGTTGATTATAACAGTATTTCAGTTACGAGGCGAACATGTCATACACGGGAGGATCAACAAACTATCGGGTGGTGGAATCGTTGATTATAACAGTGTTTCAGTTACGAGGCGAAAATTATGTTATGTTATTTCCTCTGTCCCCGCGTATTATTTCCTCTGTCCCCACGTGTTATTTCCTCTGTCCCCGCGTGTTATTTCCTCTGTCCCCGTGTGCTATTTCCTCTGTCCCCGCGTGTTATTTCCTCTGTCCCCGTGTGTTATTTCCTCTGTCCCCGTGTGCTATTTCCTCTGTCCCCGCGTGTTATTTCCTTTGTCCCCGCGTGTTATATCCTCTGTCCCCGTGTGTTATTTCCTCTGTCCCCGTGTGTTATTTCCTCTGTCCCCGTGTGTTATTCCTCTGTCCCGCGTGTTATTCCTCTGTCCCCGCGTGTTATTTCCTCCTATCCCCGCGTGTTATTTCTCTGTCCCCGTGTGCTATTTCCTCTGTCCCCGTGTGCTATTTCCTCTGTCCCCGCGTGTTATTTCCTCTCCCCCGCGTGTTATTTCTCTGTCCCCGTGTGCTATTTCCTCTGTCCCCGCGTGTTATTTCCTCTGTCCCTGCGTGTTATTTCCTCTGTCCCCGCGTGTTATTTCCTCTGTCCCCGTGTGCTATTTCCTCTCTCCCGATGGTTTGTGTATCCAGCGGGTACAAGTAATATTGAACTGGATAGTAACCGATGGTTTGTGTATCCAGCGGGTACAAGTGCCATTTTACATTGGTCAGCAAGTATTCTATGTGTCATATTACATTGGTCAGCGAGAATTATATTCGGTCTCCGAGTATTATATGCCGTCAGCGGGTATTATATGCTGTCAGCGGGTATTCTATGCTGTCAGCGGGTGTTATATGCGGTCAGCGAGTATTATGTTCTGTTAGCGAGTAGTCTCTGTGGTCAGCAGGTATTGTATGCGGTCAGCAGGTATTATCTGCGGTCAGCGGGTATTCTCTGCGGTCAGCAGGTATTATATGCGGTCAGCGGGTATTCTCTGCGGTCAGCAGGTATTATATGCGGTCATCAGGTATTCTCTGTGGTCAGCAGGTATTATATGCGGTCAGCGGGTATTTTCTGCGGTCAGCGGGTATTCTCTGCGGTCAGCGGGTATTATATGCGGTCAGCGGGCATTCTCTGAGGTCAGCGAGTATTATATGCGGTCAGCGGGTATTCTCTGCGGTCAGCAGGTATTATCTGCGGTCAGCGGGTATTCTCTGCGGTCAGCAGGTATTATATGCGGTCAGCGGGTATTCTCTGCGGGCAGCAGGTATTATATGCGGTCATCAGGTATTCTCTGCGGTCAGCAGGTATTATATGCGGTCAGCGGGTATTTTCTGCCTTCAGCGGGTATTCTCTGCGGTCAGCGGGTATTATATGCGGTCAGCGGGCATTCTCTGAGGTCAGCGAGTATTATATGCGGTCAGCGGGTATTCTCTGCGGTCAGCAGGTATTATCTGCGGTCAGCGGGTATTCTCTGCGGTCAGCAGGTATTATATGCGGTCAGCGGGTATTCTCTGCGGGCAGCAGGTATTATATGCGGCCAGTGGGTATTCTCTGCGGTCAGCAGGTATTATATGCGGTCAGCGGGTATTCTATGCGGTCAGCAGGTATTATATGCGGTCAGCGGGTATTCTCTGCGGTCAGCAGGTATTATATGTGGTCAGCGGGTATTCTCTGCGGTCAGCAGGTATTATATGCGGTCAGTGGGTATTCTCTGCGGTCAGCAGGTATTATATGCGGTCAGTGGGTATTCTCTGCGGTCAGCAGGTATTATATGTGGTCAGTGGGTATTCTCTGCGGTCAGCAGGTATTATTATTAGCGGTCAGCAGGTATTCTCTGCGATCAGCGAGTATTCTATGCTGTCAGTATGTATTCTCTGTGGTCAGTGTGTATTCTATGCGGTCAGTGTGTATTCTATGCTGTCAGTGTGTATTCTATGCGGTCAGTGTGTATTCTCTGTGGTCAGCGAGTATTCTATGCGGTCAGTGTGTATTCTATGCGGTCAGTGTGTATTCTCTGTGGTCAGTGTGTATTCTATGCGGTCAGTGTGTATTCTATGCGGTCAGTGTGTATTATATGCTGTCAACGGGTATTCTATGCGGTCAGCTAGTATTATATGCTATCAGTGTGTATTCTCTGTGGTCAGTGTGTATTCTATGCGGTCAGTGTGTATTCTATGCGGTCAGTGTGTATTATATGCTGTCAACGGGTATTCTATGCGGTCTGCGAGTATTCTATGCTGTCATTTTACAGCGGTCAACGGGTATTCTATGCGGTCAGTCAGTGTGCTCATATTCACGATGACTCATTTCCGGTTATCCAGCGGACAGCTCCAAATTTATAAGAAACATATTTGTTAATCTTCAAAAATCAATTATCTATAACATTTACATGCATGGACATTTGAAGTTCGAAACCTGCTGTGGGTTATTCTCATGTGGCCGGTTGGTGAGTCACCAGCTATTTAAATAATGATTAACGACTGCCTGGCGTCGGAGAGTACTAAATGTTCTCGATTAGAGATGTGTCGTAAGCCAGACATAACAGAACCTCTCGACAGAAGCAAACACGTTACTAGTCTATATGTGCTTTATCATTATTCGTAAAATGTTTATTATTACGTTATGTTCGTTTGTCATAATGCAAAATAAATGATAACATTATTTGAGTGACTTTGATCCGACAGCATGATGTTGAAAACAGACGTTTAAGCTTCAAGATGGTGGCTTGTTTCTGATGTACACAATTATAGACAGAGGCACCTGCACACAACGACAATGGAGTCTGGGGCGAGTACAATAAAACATTGAAACTGTTTAATCATTGGAGCAAACATTATGTTTATAAGAGGAGAATAAACCGGTGAGTAGTGTGAGAAGATGCGGCCATGACTAATGCTCAAGGTTAAGGAGCATGCCCCAGCAATTAATCTCTCCAATGAAGTTTGAATTATTGCCTTCAATGGTGCAATGGTGGATTGTTCCAAATGTACAAAAAAAACGGGAGGATGTAACTTCCTGGACATAAATATGTCCTAGAGGGACTGTTGTACGCTGGTTGTATGTTCCTGGGGTACGAGGTACGGTAGACGGACTGTACGACTGGTTGTATGTTCCTGGGGAACGAGGTAGGGTAGACGGACTGTACGGCTGGTTGTATGTTCCTGGGGAACGACGTACGGTATACGGACTGTACGACTGGTTGTATGTTCCTGGGGAACGAGGTACGGTAGACGGACTGTACGACTGGTTGTATGTTCCTGGGGAACGAGGTACGGTATACGGACTGTACGACTGGTTGTATGTTCCTGGGGTACGAGGTACGGTAGACGGACTGTACGACTGGTTGTATGTTCCTGGGGAACGAGGTACGGTAGACGGACTGTACGGCTGGTTGTATGTTCCTGGGGTACGAGGTACGGTATACGGACTGTACGACTGGTTGTATGTTCCTGGGGTACGAGGTACGGTATACGGACTGTACGACTGGTTGTATGTTCCTGGGGTACGAGGTACGGTATACGGACTGTACGACTGGTTGTATGCTCCTGGGGAACGAGGTACGGTATACGGACTGTACGACTGGTTGTATGTTCCTGGGGTACGAGGTACGGTATACGGACTGTACGACTGGTTGTATGTTCCTGGGGTACGAGGTACGGTATACGGACTGTACGACTGGTTGTATGTTCCTGGGGAACGAGGTACGGTATACGGACTGTACGACTGGTTGTATGTTCCTGGGGTACGAGGTACGGTAGACGGACTGTACGGCTGGTTGTATGTTCCTGGTGTACAAGGTACGGTATACGGACTGTACGGCTGGTTGTATGTTCCTGGGGAACGAGGTACGGTATACGGACTGTACGACTGGTTGTATGTTCCTGTGGAACGAGGTACGGTAGACGGACTGTACGGCTGCGTGTATGTTCCTGGGGTACGAGGTACGGACTGTACGACTGGTTGTATGTTCCTGGGGAACGAGGTACAGTAGACGGACTGTACGGCTGCGTGTATGTTCCTGGGGTACGAGGTACGGTATACGGACTGTACGGCTGGTTGTATGCTCCTGGGGAACGAGGTACGGTAGACGGACTGTACGGCTGCGTGTATGTTCCTGGGGTACGAGGTACGGACTGTACGACTGGTTGTATGTTCCTGGGGTACGAGGTACGGTAGACGGACTGTACGACTGGTTGTATGTTTCTGGGGAACGAGGTACGGTAGACGGACTATACGGATGGTTGTATGTCCCTGGGGTACGAGGTACGGACTGTACGGCTGGTTGTATGTTCCTGGGGTACGAGGTACGGACTGTACGGCTAGTTGTATGTTCCTGGGGAACGAGGTACGGACTGTACGACTGGTTGTATATTCCTGGGGAACGAGGTACGGTATACGGACTGTACGGCTGGTTGTATGTTCCTGGGGTACGAGGTACGGTATACGAACTGTACGGCTGGTTGTATGTTCCTGGGGTACGAGGTACGGTAGACGGACTGTACGGCTGGTTGTATGTTCCTGGTGTACAAGGTACGGTATACGGACTGTACGACTGGTTGTATGTTCCTGGGGTATGAGGTACGGTAGACGGACTGTACGGCTGCGTGTATGTTCCTGGGGGAACGAGGTACGGTAGACGGACTGTACGACTGGTTGTATGTTCCTGGGGAACGAGGTACGGTAGACGGACTGTACGGCTGCGTGTATGTTCCAGGGGGGACGAGGTACGATAGACGGACTGTACGGCTGGTTGTATGTTCCTGGGGGTACGAGGTACGGTAGACGGACTGTACGGCTGCGTGTATGTTCCAGTGGGGACGAGGTACGATAGACGGACTGTACGGCTGGTTGTATGTTCCTGGGGGTACGAGGTACGGTAGACGGACTGTACGGCTGCGTGTATGTTCCAGGGGGGACGAGGTACGGTAGACGGACTGTACGACTGGTTATATGCTCCTGGGGAACGAGGTATGGTAGACGGACTGTACGGCTGGTTGTATGTTCCTGGGGAACGAGGTACGGTAGACGGACTGTACGGCTGAGTGTATGTTCCTGGGAAACTAGGTACGGTAGACTGACTATGTTAACACGATAGATAAATTAATTTATGAATGTTAAAGAAACTACATGTATTCTACTCTAGACTACTGGTTTGCTTGCTAGGCAAATGCTAACTGGATGACAAGCGATTAGTTTCTGTCCTGGACATATTTTTGGAATAATCTAGTTGCAAGAGTATTACATACAGTCGTGGTGGTACCACATACTTCTCATTGGTGGTACTGTTGTTTGTACCGACTTCTCATTGGTGGTACTGTTGTTTACCGACTGTTGTACCGACTTCTCATTGGTGGTACTGTTGTTTGTACCGACTTCTCATTGGTGGTACTGTTGTTTACCGACTGTTGTACCGACTTCTCATTGGTGGTACTGTTGTTTACCGACTGTTGTACCGACTTCTCATTGGTGGTACTGTTGTTTACCGACTGTTGTACCGACTTCTCATTGGTGGTACTGTTGTTTGTTTAAATTCGCACCAACAGCTTAGATCATATAGCCACTCTCCATCTATCATTGGTTGAGGAAGACCCCAGGTGCTCCTCCTCGCGATATGATAGGCACGGACGGGCAACCGGTTAGAACCACCGACTGTCCGCGAGTCAGTTGGATAGCTTCTTCACGGAAATGAATTCAGCATATACAGTGAGATACGAACCTACAACGGTTTGGGACAAGTAGTTTGAAGTTAACGACCTTAACCACTCGGCCACGGGCCTCCCCTCCTGAGTGTACTGATACCTAAACATGTTTCCCGCGACTGTATATATATATATATAGCTGTAATGTGGTGGATCTATGTAAATATATGTGCTGCCCTCCTTACACATAGAAATAGTAACTTCACAAGAATAAGTTTTATTTTGGGTCAATAGTTGGCACATCTTAGAAATGGGGGCCCTTAGTTGAATTGGCATACATTACACTTCACAGTACCGTAGCCAGAGGCACATATCAGCCGAAGCAATCTAGGTCGTCCGGGGGCATGTCCCCCTTAAAAGTGTTGGTGTACAGAAGAGAGTTCCTTCGTTTTCTGATTTTAGACGTATAATTATATACTGACCGTTCAGCTCTCTAGCAACATTTTATACAGCAAAGGGATATTTTTGATATTTTATTTATTTAATTTTTTTTTTGCTTTGGACATTTTAACCGAGACAGCTGCCCTGGTGTGCCTCAGTGTGGCTACGAGCCTGCTTCAATTCAAATAAAACTATATATTATAACGTACAGTATGTGTGTTGTTCCTTATTTTAGCTTTTCTAGCAATTAATTTAGAACGTGTTTCTGACATTTTAGAACTACCCTTGTAAAATAATTTACACATAATATTTCGTAGATGTGTTTCGACGCATCAATATGTTTTCTTAGTGTGTTTTCGACGCATCAATATTTTTTCTTAGTGTGTTTTCGACGCATCAATATGTTTTCTTAGTGTGCTTTCGGCCCACCAATATGTTTTCTTAGTGTGTTTTCGGCCCACCAATATGTTTTCTTAGTGTGTTTTCGGCCCACCAATATGTTTTCTTAGTGTGTTTTCGGCCCACCAATATTTATTCGAAGTACGATTTCGGCTCAAATAATGAATTGATTATAACATAATTATACTCAGTGTGCTCAACTAAAATTAAAATTAATTAATTCATTGTTTAATTTTTTTAATAATATAATATAAAATTCCGTAATCGTTAATTAATCCGAAACGCCTAGAAAATCATCTTGTGTCGTTTAATTGCACTTATTTTTACAAGTTATTTTGTAAATAGATCATATGCGCATAATTATGATATTTAATTAGTACATATGATATTTAATTAGTATATATTATAATTATTTAGTACATATGATATTTAATTAGTACATATTATATTTAATTAGTATATATTATAATTATTTAGTACATATGATATTTAATTAGTATATATTATATTTAATGAGCACATATGATATTTAATTAGTATATATTATATTTATTTAGTACATATGATATTTAGCTCGTACATATGATATTTAATTAGTACATATGCTATTCAATTAGTATATATTATATTTATTTAGTACATATGATATTTAATTAGTATATATTATATTTAATTAGTACATATGCTATTCAATTAGTATATATTATATTTATTTAGTACATATGATATTTAATTAGTATATATTATAATTATTTAGTACATATGATATTTAGCTCGTACATATGATATTTAATTAGTACATATGCTATTCAATTAGTATATATTATATTTAATTAGCACATATGATATTTAATTAATGCCGTCGTGTGTTGCATACACTTGCTCACATCGTGCGCCTTTTCATAGATTTAATCTTTATTTCAGTCTAATCGTTGTACAATACATATATTAGGTAATAACTTAATTTTTAATAAAACTTGCCAATTACGACACATTATACTGCCAGTTGAGACACAGTATAGTGATACTTGTGCCAGTAACCCTCTTTTACCTTCTTTTAAAATGTATGTGGTATTGTAATGTGGTTTTTACAGTAAACACTGGTTTTTAAGTAATATTGTCACAAGATTAACACAAGTGACTAGATGGGCAAGGTTTGTCTTTGAATTTTAATGTACAGTATTATGATAACAATTGTCTGTGATGATACCATGTGTCTAGTCCCTTGTAATACTGATATAATGGCTATGTACTATGATATATTATATGTGTAGTATGCATAGATGAGACTGAAATAAATAAATAAATAAATATGAAATATACATAAAATATACACAACAAATGTGGCAAAGTACAACACCATTCATTATAAAAGAATTATAACACACTAATACAATCACAGATAATCAAACGACCACAGTCTACTAACATATTATTATATTTACATATAAAACCGAGGAACAGTTGTTAATTGAAGATTAACTAAAATCTTAAAAACAGAAATTTTGAAATACTGAAATGTAAATGAAACACTAATGCGCAATTAAGAAATGTTTTTAAAAAAATCAGTTATCAACCTCGATCAGATCGCGGTTGAACTAATTAGCAGCTGTTTCTCGGAATGGATAAGAGACACACAATTAATAAAAGAAATGGATACATTTACATAATAATACACGCAGGTGCAGCTGTTAAACGTTAATATAAATTATGCTTTGTGAATGGTTTTTGTGAGGAGGAGAAGAATGGGTTGATCATACAGTGCACATGTAAGTAAGTAAGCAAGTAAGTTTTTATTAAAGTGACATGTGCACCATTCAACAAATATATATAGCAAATATTAAAGACGCACCCGGCCCCGTGGGCCTATAAGTCACCTACTAATATGCATTCAATAATAATTATATAGTGTGAACAGAAGTGATCTGAGAGTTTTTACGTTTATTTACCGTCGCTACCGGTTACCCATATGAGCGACGCCTCCTGAAGAGATTAGTCATTTTTAGATTTTGGAGGATAGTGCAATGATACAGACATAGACCCATTCCAGAGTCTCCTCTGGTTCTGTTACGTGCAGGGTGTAAAGCACCGACACGAGCCCTCGTTTAACGTCCCATCTGAAAGACTTAATTTTATTAGGTCAGACGTGGGATCGAACCTGCGATCCCTGGATTACCAATCCAGCGTGTTACCACTGGACTACATATCCGTCTGTAAGTGATCTGATCATATGCGTTCAACAATTATACATGTATTGCATACATGATAGTCGTGTGCTTGTAGCAAATACATAGCCTGGGTTCCAGTCTGTCGATTGTTCACTTTTTAACTTCTGGCAAAAATGTTGATATAATCAGAAGCTCAATACGGCCCAATTAATAGTCTCGGTGTTAAAATAAATTATTTGACTGACCAGACAAAATGTATCGACGCCTGTTCCCAGGCTAGCAAATACACAAAATACAAGAGTACACAGTGATGCATTTACAGATACGATCAATCATATTGATTGTGTAATTAACACAGTTTTACTAATAATGACTGATTCGTATGTTAAAATGTTGCTCATTGTAAGGTAGGACATGCAAAATACATGTTAAAATACGTATGTCTTAAAGACACACCCGACCTACTGTCAAATCACACAAATAGCATGTCGCACTTCATATACGCTTACCTATCATGTGTGTGCATGCTTACCTGTAAGGTCGACGAACAATCAACTGCTTAGAATTTATCACTTTTCATGTTAAACATATTGCTACCCCTCCCCCTCCTCTCATCTCGAGCATGTCTTTAACTCTGTGCGATCTAGCGGTGAAAACAACAGTAAACAGTCAAATATGTACGGCCATTACTTGATCTTGTATTTTCAACAGGGGCAATATAAAACGGACCTGTGGTGTAAGTAAACTCATACAGGCGGATCTGTAGTCCAGTTGTAACACGCTGGACTGGTAATCCAAGGATCGCAGGTTCGATCCCCCGTCTGACCCTAATAAAATTAACAGTCTTTCAGATGGGACGTTAAACCGAGGTCTCGTGTCGGTGCTTTACACCTTGCATATAAAAGAACCAGGGGAGACTCTGGAATATGTCTCTGTCTGTATCATTGCACTATCCTCCAAACATCTAAAATGACTAATCTCTTCAGGAGGCGTCGCTCATATGGGCAACCGGTAGCGACGATAAATAAACGTAAAGCACACACAGTAAACTCATAGATCAGTCACAGTAGTATGCTCACACTAACAGTTAGTTGTATTAAGTGTAAACTAAATCATTTAGGCTTAAGTAACATATGGGATCATTTTGATGTATATTGTAACTACTGTAATACCGTCTGAGAGATAAATACATACAGGAAGTGGTGGGGTGATCTAGGAAATACCCTAGAATACAACTCGAATACACAACTACCTTTGAATTTGAATCATATAGACTTAAATAATATTAGCAGCGATAATTTAAGAATTGCACTTTCACATTGTCGACTTTCTTCTCACACTCTTGCTATAGAAGTTTGTATGGATATTATAATTTATGTAGAGAGCAAACACTGTGTAATCAATTAAACATCGAGTCAGAATTCCATGTCTGCTAGTATGTCCGAGATTTAGAAACATTAGACAATGAGAGAAATCGGTCAGTTATTGCCCCTGAATACTCCCTAAAAGTAGATAGGTCCTATCAAATGTTTTCCTCTGTTTTTATCGTTGTTTCCATTGCATAACATGCTAGCAATTGTATTCCACTATCGCTTTATATGATTATTAAATTACTTTATCTCGACAGATCTCTTACAGTATATGCAATTGGTACTTATTTATAAAACAATACTATTTGTTAATTAACACGATTTTGATACAATAGGCTCACTTAATAACAACAAACAAATGAAAGTAGAAAATTATATTAGCTTAAACATATTTTATTTTATCAATATTTACATCATGTTGTAACATTGATATACAAGAACAAATGGATTAAATCGGAAGCTAGTAGATTATTATTATTAAATTGTATTAAAGAAGGTATGAAGTAAAGAAATGATTTGATTTAATAATATGTGACTAATACTATAAATAGTGTATGTGAGTTGAATGTATACTATTAATATAGTAAGTAAGTAAGTTTTAATTAAAGTGACATATGCAAACATAAGCATTCAATACAAAATATTTACACAACACAAAGATGCACCCGGCCCAATGGGCCTATTTGTCACCTATTATTTGTCACCTATTTTACACCTATTTGTCACCTATTTGTCACCTATTTGCCACCTATTTGTCACCTATTTGTCACCTATTTGCCACCTATTTGTCACCTATTTGTCACCTATTTGCCACCTATTTGTCACCTATTTGCCACCTATTTGTCACCTATTTGTCACCTATTTGTCACCTATTTGTCACCTATTTGTCACCTATTTGTCACCTAATGCCTGCATATCAATATAAATGAAAGCCAGACATCATCAAAATGTCACCCGGTCGATCTCCTCATGACGTGCACCCGGTCGATCTCCTCATGACGTGCACCCGGTCGATCTCCTCATGACGTGCACCCGGTCGATCTCCTCATGACGTGCACCCGGTCGATCTCCTCATGACGTGCACCCGGTCGATCTCCTCATGACGTGCACCCGGTCGATCTCCTCATGACGTGCACCCGGTCGATCTCCTCATGACGTGCACCCGGTCGATCTCCTCATGACGTGCACCCGGTCGATCTCCTCATGACGTGCACCCGGTCGATCTCCTCATGACGTGCACCCGGTCGATCTCCTCATGACGTGCACCCGGTCGATCTCCTCATGACGTGCACCCGGTCGATCTCCTCATGACGTGCACCCGGTCGATCTCCTCATGACGTGCACCCGGTCGATCTCCTCATGACGTGCACCCGGTCGATCTCCTCATGACGTGCACCCGGTCGATCTCCTCATGACGTGCATCCGGTCGATCTCCTCATGACGTGCACCCGGTCGATCTCCTCATGACGTGCACGTCGTGACCGGGGCACATTCCGCAGCAGCAGCGTAGGATTCTGGGATCTTCTGGTCGTCGATCTTGTGAAGGGGGAATCTCTCCAAGTATGTGGATCCACGGCTATGGCACATCAGGACAGATCTGCCATCTCTTCCAGATGGTGTTTTTCGATCTTTCGTTTAGAAGAGATGGCGGACCTGAGGGAGCGGCAACGGTCGTGGATCCACGCTCCCCCGATCTACACTGAATCTAGACTTGCTTGCGACAATCGACGACCAGATGTCTAACTGTCAGATCCGTATAAATGCTGCTGCGGGGTTACCAACAATGAGGAGTGTGGCCCTACAAAGGATCACAGACCAGGCCTTGTCACCCTGGCACGGAAAGAAGCAACCACCTGAGGATGTCTACATAAGCGTCACAGAAGAAAGAATCTTCAGAGAATACCGAGCTAATCAACGTAGAAGAATAGGAATAATCACCGTAGAAGAAATAGGAATAATCATCGCAGAACACGGATATAATCATCGTAGAACACAGATATAATCATCGTAGAACACGGATATAATCATCGTAGAACACGGATATAATCATCGTAGAACACGGATATAATCATCGTAGAACACGGATATAATCACCATCGAATAACCATCACAGAAGAATCACCTTAGGATCTAACCAACTTAGAAAATACAGTCGCCCAAATGCATTTATGCGGTGGCGACTTTAAACAAAACGAACATCATCATCAAAATGTCACAGACGGATCTGTAGTCCAGTGGTAACACGCTGGACTGGTAATCCAGGGATCGCAGGTTAGATTCCCCGTCTGACCCTAATAAAATTAACAGTCTTTCAGATGGGACGTTAAACCGAGGTCTCGTGTCGGTGCTTTACACCGTGCACGTAAAAGAACCAGAGGAGACTCTGGAATGGGTCTCTGTCTGTATCATTGCACTATCCTCCAAAATCTAAAATGACTAATATCTGCAGGAGGCGTCGCTCATATGGGTAACCGGTAGCGACGTTAAATAAACGTAAAACACACACAATCAAAATGTCAACACAAGAATAAGATTCATCACATTGAACTGAAACGACTGTCAGAATGTTCTCATATAGAAAGCGAGTAGTTTTAATGCTGTCAGAATGTTCTCATATAGAAAGCGAGTAGTTTTAATGCTGTCAGAATGTTCTCATATAGAAAGCGAGTAGTTTTAATGCTGTCAGAATGTTCTCGTATAGAAAGCGAGTAGTTTTAATGCTGTCAGAATGTTCTCATATAGAAAGCGAGTAGTTTTAATGCTGTCAGAATGTTCTCATATAGAAAGCGAGTAGTTTTAATGCTGTCAGAATGTTCTCATATAGAAAGCGAGTAGTTTTAATGCTGTCCGAATGTTCTCATATAGAAAGCGAGTAGTTTTAATGCTGTCAGAATGTTCTCATATAGAAAGCGAGTAGTTTTAATGCATACATTCTCAAAGTTTGTATAATCGAATACTTCTAATTTGTGTAATTATAATCAACTGTACACTATCTGCTTCTAGTTTCCAAAATATACATATATATGCAGCAACTCAGTGAATTTCTATCCGAATAGTAAAATATAAGTATATATATTGTATAAAACCTTTTAACACCCAGAATTGTATTAAAATACTAAAGGATATGTAGATGCATATATATATATAGTGTTTATGTTATCATTGACTCATTTAGTTTCAACTTCTTTTTTTTATTTTACAACGATTGCGAAGCAAGTTCTAACGACTTATATTAATCACTCTCGTTGGCGCGGATGAAAGCATGTGTGTGGTCATTCGTGTGGGAGGAAACCGGAGTACCCGGAGAAAACCCACCTGTCCGATCTGGTGACCACCGTACCATCTCACATACATCCCTATCCGAGGATCGAACTCGAGTTGCATTGGTGAGAAGCGAGCGCGTTAACCACTGCGCTAATCGGACAGCCAAGTAGCAATTAAAATACATAGATTTCAAACACTTAAATGATAAAAGGCTCTAATATGAGATTAAGAAATATATTAAAAGATCAATTATCAACATCGATGAATGTATATTGTGAACATATACATATATATACTCCGGTTTCCTCCCACAGGAATGAATCGCAAGTTAATAGTTTCCACCGGAGTATGATATTTTTATAGAGTGTGGTGGCTAAAGGCTTCCACGTTAATCTTAAACACGCCCAATGTACTTCATTCGCAGAATCGCGTGCTAATAATTTCCATCGGGGTACCACTTGCATTCGGCGTGTTTAAAGTGTGTGATGGCCGAAGGCATCTCCAAAACCTCATCATTCTATCATCTCTAACACTCTCACTTCCATACATGCATTCATACAGTAATACAAGTAGTATAATTATATAAACCTTGTATGCGATCGGACAGCTCACCTGGGGTCAATATGTATTTCAGACAGGTAAACCACACACCAGCTTGAACATAAGTCTATAAGTGTATAGTATTACATCGTTTGGTGTAACTAAGTCACGAGGAGTGCGATAACACAAGGGCTATAATTAGTACCATTCAAACGACCTAAATGTATTATTTTATATTAGTTTATACTAATTTATTTTAGCTCGATTGCGAAACAAGTTCTTACAACTTATATTAATCACTCTCGAGACCTCATTCCTGATGGAATCCATCGCCACGAAGGAGAGAAGATATAGTGGAATTTAAATGCATTGCCTAAGGGCACAATCGTAACGGCTCCATCGGGGCTCGAACCCCGGGCCTTTCGCACCTGAAGCGAAAGCGCTACCACTGCGCTATCACGACTTACACATATTTTATATTCATTAGGCTCAATGAAATGAATAAAATCTTTAATAAATAACACCCAAGCAATTGGAAATATATACCAGCATATATTTACCTGGAAATATTATATACCAGCATATATTTACCAGGGAATATTATATACCAGCATATATTTACCAGGGAATATTATATACGAGCATATATTTACCTGGAAATATTATATACCAGCATATATTTACCTGGATATATTATATACCAGCATATATTTACCTGGAAATAGTATATACCAGCATATATTTACCTGGATATATTATATACGAGCATATATTTACAAGGGAATATTATATACCAGCATATATTTACCAGGGAATATTATATACGAGCATATATTTACATGGAAATATTATATACCAGCATATATTTACCAGGGAATATTATATACCAGCATATATTTACCAGGGAATATTATATACGAGCATATATTTACCTGGAACTATTATATACCAGCATATATTTACCAGGGAATATTATATACGAGCATATATTTACCTGGATATATTATATACGAGCATATATTTACCTGGAACTATTATATACCAGCATATATTTACCAGGGAATATTATATACGAGCATATATTTACCTGGATATATTATATACCAGCATATATTTACCTGGATATATTATATTCCAGCATATATTTACCAGGGGATATTATATACCAGCATATATTTACCAGGGGATATTATATACCAGCATATATTTACCAGGGAATATTATATACCAGCATATATTTACCAGGGGATATTATATACGAGCATATATTTACCTGGAAATATTATATACGAACATATATTTACCTGGAAATATTATATACGAGCATATATTTACCTGGAAATATTATATACCAGCATATATTTACCAGGGAATATTATATACCAGCATATATTTACCAGGGAATATTATATACCAGCATATATTTACAAGGGAATATTATATACCAGCATATATTTACCTGGATATATTATATACGAGCATATATTTACAAGGGAATATTATATACCAGCATATATTTACCTGGATATATTATATACGAGCATATATTTACCTGGATATATTATATACCAGCATATATTTACAAGGGAATATTATATACCAGCATATATTTACAAGGGAATATTATATACCAGCATATATTTACAAGGGAATATTATATACCAGCATATATTTACAAGGGAATATTATATACCAGCATATATTTACAAGGGAATATTATATACCAGCATATATTTACCTGGATATATTATATACCAGCATATATTTACAAGGGAATATTATATACCAGCATATATTTACAAGGGAATATTATATACCAGCATATATTTACCTGGATATATTATATACGAGCATATATTTACAAGGGAATATTATATACCAGCATATATTTACCTGGATATATTATATACGAGCATATATTTACCTGGATATATTATATACGAGCATATATTTACAAGGGTATATTATATACCAGCATATATTTACCTGGATATATTATATACGAGCATATATTTACAAGGGAATATTATATACCAGCATATATTTACCTGGCTATATTATATACCAGCATATATTTACCTGGATATATTATATACCAGCATATATTTACAAGGGAATATTATATACCAGCATATATTTACCAGGGAATATTATATACCAGCATATATTTACAAGGGAATATTATATACCAGCATATATTTACCTGGATATATTATATACCAGCATATATTTACAAGGGAATATTATATACCAGCATATATTTACCTGGATATATTATATACGAGCATATATTTACAAGGGAATATTATATACCAGCATATATTTACCTGGATATATTATATACCAGCATATATTTACAAGGGAATATTATATACCAGCATATATTTACCTGGATATATTATATACCAGCATATATTTACAAGGGAATATTATATACCAGCATATATTTACAAGGGAATATTATATACCAGCATATATTTACCTGGATATATTATATACCAGCATATATTTACCTGGATATATTATATACCAGCATATATTTACTAGAGGTATGGACGCAACTTCCCGATAATCATATTACATGAATATCGACAGTATCAAGAACAGCTACCCGTGTTCTTGTATTATGGATAGTACAGATTAACAAATGGCAGCGAAAGCTTAACACATTTACACACAACAACATATACAAATTTTAATTAGGCCTAAAATGAGTCTGTAGTGAAAACTAGTTTTACATAATATATGTTCTGTAAAGCATATCTTCTCTTTTATAACGTTAGACTTAGGACTAAAATACGGTAGGTAGAGAAATCGAAAACATACATTTATAATACATAGGCCTTAATATGGATAAGTTTCATCCCCTTACGAATAATCCGCCAATCAAAATTCAGACAACCCTTCACGGCTCCTCATAATCATTCTGGCCATTTCCCGTATTCCTGTATGGTATGGAGACAGAATAGCACAAATAAGTTGAGAAGTACGTGTAATTCTTTTTCCAAGTTGCACGTGCATGTTTTAATCGGTAGCATGGTAGCCACGGATGAACGCGTTTATTAAGTACAAGAAACATTGCACGCGCATTGAGGGGTACTTTGAATGGTATATTATGAAAACTAAATTCGTGATGAAGTGAAAAAGAATGAAATGTGAAATGGTTGTATAGACGTGTTGTCCAGAGCAGTTGGGAATGACACAAAAATCAAGAACAATATTTAATTTATCAAATAAAAAAGATGTATGACGTTTACCGGGTTTATGAAGTTTGGCATATATTTTTTTATTTGACGTATTTCGTATTTTTATGACGTTTAACGGTTACGAGTTTAATACTTTTGGTGGATTTTTTTGACTTTTAGCGGAGTTAACATGTGCTACATTGGCCAACTGCAATAAAACGGCTTTATATACTTTCTTCGTATATCTTTGTATACCTATTCGATTCCAAATGTAGTTGGCATAAACAGAAATGTTCATCACCAGGTACAAAATTACATACATAGACATCGACAAATTAGCACACAAGAAAAGCATATACAAATACATTTATAATGAGTATGAAATATTCAACATAAGTATAATACATTCATTCTACAAATAGAAACACACACAAATAAGCTAACTATAATACAGTGATACATGTAGTTAATACATGCGTGTTCATTGTTTATTGTTGGAAGCAAAGGTCTACAATAAAATATGTCTACCATTGCATACAAGTTTAGATAATGTCGCAACGCCTTCATCTCAATACATTGCATACAAGTTTAGATAGTGTCGCAACGCCTTCATCTCAATACATTGCATACAAGTTTAGATAATGTCGCAACGCCTTCATCTCAATACAGTGCATACAAGTTTAGATAATGTCGCAACGCCTTCATCTCAAAACATTGCATACAAGTTTAGATAATGTCGCAACGCCTTCATCTCAATATATTGCATACAAGTTTAGATAATGTCGCAACGCCTTCATCTCAATACAGTGGATACACGTTTAGATAATGTCGCAACGCCTTCATCTCAATACAGTGCATACACGTTTAGATAATGTCGCAACGCCGTCATCTCAATACAGTGCATACACGTTTAGATAATGTCGCAACGCCGTCATCTCAATACAAGCTTAGATAATGTCGTAGCGCCGTCATCTCAAAACATTGCATACACGTTTAGATAATGTCGTAGCGCCGTCATCTCAATACATTGCATACAAGCTTAGATAATGTCGTAGCGCCGTCATCTCAATACATTGCATACAAGTTTAGATAATGTCGTAGCGCCGTCATCTCAAAACATTGCATACAAGTTTAGATAATGTCGTAGCGCCGTCATCTCAAAACATTGCATACAAGTTTAGATAATGTCGCAACGCCTTCATCTCAATACATTGCATACAAGTTTAGATAATGTCGCAACGCCTTCATCTCAATACATTGTAATACCGGACAATAGATTTAGCATAATATTAATATATTGTAACACCGGACAATAGATTTAGCATAATATTAATATATTGTAATACCGGGCAATAGATTTAGCATAATATTAATATATTGTAATACCGGACAATAGATTTAGCATAATATTAATATATTGTAATACCGGACAATATATTTAACATAATATTAATATATTATAATAACAGACAATAGATTTAACATAATATTAATATATTGTAATACCGGACAATAGATTTAGCAAAACATTAATATATTGTAATACCGGACAATAGATTTAGCATAATATTAATATATTGTAATAACAGGCACTAGATTTAGCATAATATTAATATATTGTAATACAAGACAATAGATTTAACATAACATTAATATATTGTAATAACAGGCACTAGATTTAACATAGCATTAATATATTGTAATAATGGACACTAAATTTAACATAGCATTAATATATTGTAATATCGGACAATAGATTTAACATAACATTAATATATTGTAATAACAGACAATAGATTTAACATAACATTAATATATTATAATACCAGACAATAGATTTAACATAACATTAATATATTGTAATATCGGACAATAGATTTAACATAACATTAATATATTGTAATACCGGACAATAGATTTAACATAACATTAATATATTGTAATACCGGACAATAGATTTAACATAACATTAATATATTGTAATACCGGACAATAGATTTAACATAACATTAATATATTGTAATAGGTTTGTATTCCTGTGTGTAGTTTTGTATTTCTGTGTGTAGGTTTGTATTTCTGTATGTAGGTTTGTATCTCCGTATGTAGGTTTGTATTTCTGTGTGTAGGTTTGTATTTCTGTGTGTATGTTTGTATCTCTGTGTGTAGGTTTGTATCTCTGTGTGTAGGTTTGTATTCCTGTGTGTAGGTTTGTATTCCTGTGTGTAGGGTTGTATTCCTGTGTGTAGGTTTGTATTCCTGTGTGTAGGTTTGTATTCCTGTGTGTAGGTTTGTATTCCTGTATGCAGGTTTGTATTTCTGTGTGTAGGTTTGTATTCCTGTGTGTAGGTTTGTATTCCTGTGTGCAGGTTTGTATTTCTGTGTGTAGGTTTGTATCTCTGTATGTAGGTTTGTATTCCTGTGTGCAGGTTTGTATTTCTGTGTGTAGGTTTGTATTATTGTGTGTAGGTTTGTATCTCTGTATGTAGGTTTGTATTATTGTGTGTAGGTTTGTATTATTGTGTGTAGGTTTGTATCTCTGTATGTAGGTTTGTATTCCTGTGTGCAGGTTTGTATTTTTGTGTGTAGGTTTGTATCTCTGTATGTAGGTTTGTATTCCTGTGTGCAGGTTTGTATTTCTGTGTGTAGGTTTGTATCTCTGTGTGTAGGTTTGTATTTCTGTGTGTAGGTTTGTATTATTGTGTGTATGTTTGTATTTCTGTGTTTATAGTATATTGTGTAGGCTTGTGTTACTGTTTGTAGGTTTGTATTTCTGTATGTAGGTTTATAGTATATTGTGTAGGCTTGTGTTACTGTTTGTATGTTTGTATTTCTGTATGTAGGTTTATAGTATATTGTGTATACTTGTGTTACTGTTTGTAGGCTTGTGTTACTGTATGTAGGTGTGTAGTATATTGCGTAGGCTTGTGTTACTATATGTATGTTTGTAGTATAGTGTGTAGGCTGGTGTTACTGTATGTATGTTTGTAGTATAGTGTGTAGGCTTGTGGTACTGTATGCAAGTTTGTAGTATATTGTGTAGGATTGTGTTACTGTATGTAGGTTTGTAGTATATTGTGTAGGATTGTGTTACTGTATATAGGTTTGTAGTATATTGTGTAGGATTGTGTTACTGTATGTAGGTTTGTAGTATATTGTGTAGGATTGTGTTACTGTATGTAGGTTTGTAGTATATTGTATAGGATTGTGTTACTGTATGCATGTTTGTAGTGTATTGTGTAGGATTGTGTTACTGTATGTAGGTTTGTAGTATATTGTGTAGGATTGTGTTACTGTATGTAGGTTTGTAGTATAGTGTGTAGGCTTGTGTTACTGTATGTATGTTTGTAGTATAGTGTGTAGGCTTGTGTTACTGTATGTATGTCTGTAGTATATTGTGTAGGATTGTGTTACTGTATGTAGGTTTGTAGTATATTGTGTATAGGCTGGTGTTACTGTATGTATGTTTGTAGTATATTGTGTAGGCTTGTGTTACTGTATGTAGGTTTGTAGTATAGTTTGTAGGCTTGTGTTACTGTGTATATTTGTATTCCTGTGTATAGGTTTATATTCCTGTGTGTATATTTGTATTCCTGTGTATATATTTGTATTTCGGTGTGTATATTTGTATTCATGTGTATATATTTGTATTCCTGTGTGTATATTTGTATTCCAGCACATATCTGTTCCTCGTCAAAACATGCATTAGAATGCATTAGAATGCATTAGAATGCATGATAATGCAGCTACAGCGAATCACAATTTCAAAATCGTCCTGACCCCCATATTACAGTAGTGCCTACACATATTAAGCCCAAGCTCACGCAGGGTATATTATATGCAGGTTGGTCGTGTATTATAGCGATGTATCTACTCAGGCAGGGTGTATTATATGCAGGTTTGTCGTGTATTATAGCGATGTATCTACTCAGGCAGGGTGTATTATATGCAGGTTGGTCGTGTATTATAGCGATGTATCTACTCAGGCAGGGTGTATTATATGCAGGTTGGTCGTGTATTATAGCGATGTATCTACTCAGGCAGGGTGTATTATATGCAAGTTTGTCGTGTATTATAGCGATGTATCTACTCAGGCAGGGTGTATTATATGCAGGTTTGTCGTGTATTATAGCGATGTATCTACTCAGGCAGGGTGTATTATATGCAGGTTGGTCGTGTATTATAAAGATGCATTTACTCAAGCAGGGTGTATTATATGCAGGTTGGTCGTGTATTATAAAGATGCATTTACTCAAGCAGGGTGTATTATATGCAGGTTGGTCGTGTATTATGAAGATGCATTTACTCAAGCAGGGTGTATTATATGCAGGTTTGTCGTGTATTATAGCGATGCATATACTCATGTATTGTGTATTATATGCAGGTTTGTCGTGTATTATAGCGATGCATATACTCATGTATTGTGTATTATATGCAGGTTGGTCGTGTATTATAGCGATGCATTTACTCATGCATTGTGTATTATATGCAGGTTGGTCGTGTATTATAGCGATGCATATACTCATGCATTGTGTATTATATGCAGGTTGGTCGTGTATTATAAAGATGCATTTACTCAGGCAGGGTGTATTATATGCAGGTTTGTCGTGTATTATAGCGATGCATATACTCATGCATTGTGTATTATATGCAGGTTGGTCGTGTATTATAAAGATGCATTTACTCATGCATTGTGTATTATATGCAGGTTGGTCGTGTATTATAAAGATGCATTTACTCAGGCAGGGTGTATTATATGCAGGTTTGTCGTGTATTATAGCGATGCATATACTCATGTATTGTGTATTATATGCAGGTTGGTCGTGTATTATAAAGATGCCTTTACTCAGGCATTGTGTATTATATGCAGGTTTGTCGTGTATTATAGCGATGCATTTACTCATACATTGTGTATTATATGCAGGTTGGTCGTGTATTATAAAGATGCATTTACTCATGCATTGTGTATTATATGCAGGCTTGTCGTGTATTATAAAGATGCATTTACTCATGCATTGTGTATTATATGCAGGCTTGTCGTGTATTATAAAGATGCATTTACTCATGCATTGTGTATTATATGCAGGCTTGTCGTGTATTATAAAGATGCATTTACTCACGCATTGTGTATTATATGCAGGCTTGTCGTGCATTATAAAGATGCCTTTACTCAGGCAGGGTTTATTATATGCAGGTTAGGTAATATGGCGACTCTAGATCGTATTGGTGGAGGATGACCCCGGATGCCACCCAAGCTGTATCAGGAACGGATGGATACCAGGTAGAATCACCGACCTTCCACACGTCAGCTGGATAGAATATGTATATTTGTGATGCTGTATGTGAATATACATCTGCGGAACTTTCATGAATTGGAAATCGCCACATTATTATAACGAATAAATCATAGAGGATATGTGTTTGTTTCAGTGTATCCTCGATTATATTTCACAGGATGAACATTGAAGCTATCATACACTCTCCGATGCTAGCCACAAGTTGTAATGATAGCTTCCAGTGTACACGAGAGCACTGACGAGTGATAATGATACCTTTCAGTGTTCACGAGAGCACCAACATGTGATAATAATAGCTTCCAATGTTCACGAGAGCACCGATGAGTGATAATGATAACTTCCAGTGTTCACGAGAGCACAGACGTGTTATAATGATAACTTCCAATGTTCACGAGAGCACAGACGTGTTATAATGATAACTTCCAAAGTTCACGAGAGCACCGATGAGTGATAATGATAACTTCCAGTGTTCACGAGAGCACCGATGAGTGATAATGATAACTTTCAGTGTTCACGAGAGCACCAACATGTGATAATAATAACTTCCAGTGTTCACGAGAGCACCGATGAGTGATAATGATAACTTCCAGTGTTCACGAGAGCACCGATGAGTGATAATGATAACTTCCAGTGTTCACGAGAGCACAAACGTGTTATAATGATAGCTTTCAGTGTTCACGAGAGCACAGACGTGTTATAATGATAACTTCCAGTGTTCACGAGAACACCGACGAGTGATAATGATAGCTTCCAATGTTCACGAGAGCACAGACGTGTTATAATGATAGCTTTCAATGTTCACGAGAACACCGACGAGTGATAATGATAACTTCCAGTGTTCACGAGAACACCGACGAGTGATAATGATAGCTTCCAGTGTTCACGAGAACACCGACGAGTGATAATGATAGCTTCCAATGTTCACGAGAACACCGACGAGTGATAATGATAGCTTCCAATGTTCACGAGAACACCGACGAGTGATAATGATAGCTTCCAATGTTCACGAGAGCACAGACGTGTTATAATGATAGCTTTCAGTGTTCGTGAATGGGTGTGTATAAGTCTGTCATATACATAAACGAAACAAGTTTGTTTTAGAAATACAAATTTATTTTAGGATGGAAATGCTTTTTTAAAATTTATTTCTCGTAAGGCATCATACTAAATACAAATATAGATACAAATACTAAATACAAATACAAATACAAATGTTTAGTCAAGAAAGAGAACAATGCATATTATTTTCCTACTAACAATCACATTGACAAAGCGAAGCAATAAATGTTACAGTCAAACCTGTATTAAGCACCAGCCAATGGGTTCACAGGCCTAATAGAGGTCAAATGCACATAACACAATATATTGGGAATCTGGGAACTGGTCGCTTAACACATGTTGGCTGCTTAAGAGAGATGACCACTAACACCGGCTTGAATGTATACTAGTACCTAATCAAGTAATTGGAGTAGTATATACTGTTTCCCTATCATCCTAAAAATAGATTTACGTTATATATCTTAAATCAACTGTCATCCTAAAAATAGATTTACGTTATATATCTTAAATTAACTGTCATCCTAAAAATAGATTTACGTTATATATCTTAAATTAACTGTCATCCTAAAAATAGATTAACGTTATATATCTTAAATTAACTGTCATCCTAAAAATAGATTTGCGTTATAAATCTTTAATTAACTACCATCCTAAACATAGAATAACGTTATATATCTTAAATTAACTACCATCCTAAAAATAGATTTGCGTTATATATCTTTAATTAACTACCATCCTAAACATAGAATAACGTTATATATCTTAAATTAACTACCATCCTAAAAATAGATTTACGTTATATATATCTTATATTAACTACCATCCTAAAAATAGATTAACGTTATATATCTTATATTAACTACCATCCTAACAATAGATGTACGTTATATATCTTATAGTAACTACCATCTTAAAAATAGCATATCATTATATATCTTATATTAACAATAACATCAATCACAGTCGTCATATATCACTTTGGTTTATCACAGTTAATGAGATGATCTAAATACTATGAAAAGCATTAGTCAGTTACTGCCCCCTTAATACTCGTTAAGGAGGATATATCTTTTAATTGGTTGCCTAAGTTTTCATACTGGTTTCCTTTGCACCACATGGTATCAATCTTCATCCGATATCTCATCTTGTACATGTCTTATCTCTATATATAGACATACAATAGCATGTAATTATAGTGATCTTTTTATAGTATCGTATGCCTTTATAAAATCAACGAAAGCTGTTACAGTAGACAACTTGCACTTCTTATGCGTTTCAATAAAACTAGTTAGAGATAATATATGATCTAGACGTCCTCTGTTCTTTCAAACGCCATCAAGTAATATATTGATAAACTGAACATGAGTGTTCAGCCTATAATTAAGTATTCTACAGTAACACTTATAGACCGCCAGAGCAAGAGCTATACATCTGTTTGACGTAGGATCTTTAGGATGTAATGTAGAAGGCTTACGGATGTGGTTGATAATGCACTTGCTCCATATAGAGGGCACTTTGCCATAGTTAATACACAGTTTGAATAGCACGTGCACACAATGAAGAACTATTAATTGTTATACAATAACTCATTTCTCATCTTAAAATATATTATCATCGCTTAAATAGTCTCACATTTTCACTTTCAATAGTTGCATAAATGTATGCATATTAGCTCTAGGCAAATAAATCATGGGAATGTAACGGGTTCATAAACCCTTGTACAAAGTGTAGCATAGCATGATACTCGTCTCCAACAATATTACAAGTTCTACATAAGTATTCTTTCATTTAACTCAGCTCTATTACTTGACCATATGTATGTTTATATTTCTAATCGATATGACGATACACGTAATTTCGAAAATAATTAACGTTCATAGTTACAACGGACAGTATCTAAACAATGTATAGAGGAATCAACTAATCTCATAGTTCATTCTTTTGTATACATATTTATATCAATCTGATATACTGAAAGTATACAGCTAGGCTATGGAGATGTACACGCACATACAGTTATTTCATGAATGTTTACAGTTACGTCATGGATGTGTACATGTGTATACAGTTACGTCATGGATGTGTACATGTGTATACAGATACGTCATGGATGTGTACACGTGTATACAGTTACGCCATGGATGTGTACACGTGTATACAGTTACATCATGGATGTGTACACGTATATACAGTTACGTCATGGATGTGTACACGTATATACAGTTACGTCATGGATGTGTACACGTATATACAGTTACATCATGGATGTGTACACGTATATACAGTTACGTCATGAATATGTACACGTATATACAGTTACGTCCTGGATGTGTACACGTATATACAGTTACGTCATGAATATGTACACGTATATACAGTTACGTCATGGATGTGTACACGTATATACAGTTACGTCATGAATATGTACACGTATATACAGTTACGTCCTGGATGTGTACACCTACGCATGATATAAACCATACATAACTGCTTAGCAAACATTTGACTTCCATGGTCTAATCTTGTGTTCGTGGGTTAGCCTCCAGGATACTTTTGTTTTTGTTTTTTCCAGCTACGAGGAGTAGCCCGTTTATTTTTTCATGTTGTAATTAACAATTACATATGTAAACATATAATATAAATTTCAGTTGTTTTACAATAATCTACCGATACTATATACTAGTATATTATATATACAAATGCATTTATTTAATATTAAAGATAGAAGGCATTATGTTTGAATGTAAGATAGCCGGAGAAGAGTTGAAAAAAATTCCGATCCAGAATACAAACATCTTTTCAATATCAGTTGCTAATACGATTGCTGTTGCGTGCTTGTGATTATACTTCTATCAGTCAATATCAATTTACACTTTCTATTGTGATCTAGTATACTTGCATATCAGTTTTATAGACTGTGTGGCTGTAGATATGTACACTTTTAGACAAGTATTAATAAAAGAAAGTAGTCGCTTAGACTTACATCTAATTCTCCAAATATAAAATCCTTTAGGTTTCGATTCTTCATACCAATACCTTTATATTAAACTGGGATTAATGCATTCTATGTGCGTGTGACCCCCCCCCCCATATTTCACATCCGTATGAGAAATAAGGACATACAAGTTTATAAAAGAGACCTAATACCCGTCTACAAATTTATACAAGCATTTTTCTAGCTTAACTATTGCTTTTATATCTTGGACAGTTAATATGGCCACCGGTTCCAATTATTATTATTCATATATAGGTAACACTTGTGACACTAATTACGGTTGCCTGGGACGCAACCCGCCTATATACAAGGATTTCCAACATAGTCCATAATCTTATAACAAATCCAACTATATTATATCTGCTCTAGCAAACATAAGTGTAGATCATATGCACGGAACAGAGTTTATCACATATAGGTGCATGGCTATATAAACAAAATTTGATCTCAAAATCACAAGCAAACTTGCATATAGCTACGTCATGGATATGTGCACAGCATATATATAAGTCATGGATATGTGCACGCGCAAATATATACGTCATGGATATGTGCACGCGCAAAGATATACGTCATGGATTTGTGCACGTGTATAGATATACGTCATGGATATATGCACGCGCAAAGATATACGTCATGGATATGTGCATGTGTATAGATATACGTCATGGACATGTACACGTGCATAGAGATACGTCATGGATATGTGCACGTGTATAGAGATACGTCATGGATATGTGCACGTGTATAGAGATACGTCATGAATATGTGCACGTGTATAGAGATACGTCATGTATATGTACACGTGTATAGAGAGATATACATCATGGATATGTGCACTTTTATAGAGATATACGTCATGAATATATGCACGTGTATAGAGATACCCCATGGATATGTGCACGTTTATAGAGATATACGCCATGGATATGTGCACGTTTATAGAGATATACGTCATGGATATGTGCACGTTTATAGAGATATACGGCATAGATATGTGCACATTTATAGAGATATACGTCGTGGATATGTGCACGTTTATAGAGATATACGTCATGGATATGTGCACGTTTAAAGAGATATACGTCATGGATATGTGCACGTGTATAGAGATATACGTCATGGATATGTGAACGTATATAGATATACATCATGGATATGTGCACGTATATAGAGATATACGTCATGGATATGTGCACGTTTATAGAGATATACGTCATGGATATGTGAACATGTATAGATATATACGTCATGGATATGTGCACGTGTATAGAGATATACACCATGGATATGTGCACGTTTATAGAGATATACGTCATGGATATGTGTACGTGTAAAGAGATATACGTCATGGATATGTGCACTTTTATAGAGTTATACGTCATGGATATGTGCACTTTTATAGAGATATACGTCATTGATATGTGCACTTTTATAGAGATATACGTCATGGATATGTGCGCGTTTATAGAGATATACGTCATGAATATGTGCACCTTTATAGAGATATACGTCATGGATATGTGCACGTGTATAGAGATATACGTCATGGATATGTGAACGTGTATAGATATACATCATAGATATGTGCACGTTTATAGAGATATACGTCATGGATATGTGCACGTTTATAGAGATATACGTCATGGATATGTGCACGTGTATAGAGATATACGTCATGGATATGTGCACGTTTATAGAGATATACGTCATGTATATGTGCACGTTTATAGAGATATACGTCATGGATATGTGAAAGTGCATAGATATACGTCATGCATATGTGAAAGTGTATAGATATACGTCATGCATATGTGAAAGTGTATAGATATACGTCATGTATATGTGCACGTTTATAGAGATATACGTCATGGATATGTGAAAGTGTATAGATATACGTCATGCATATGTGAAAGTGTATAGATATACGTCATAGATATGTGCACTTTTATAGAGATATACGTCATGGCATGTACACGTGTCTACATATACAAAAGTAACACCGTACTTGTTTTCAAACCTTTCTTAATTCATGCATTTGTATAATATATAAAAAAAAATAAAAATTTATATTTACAATGACTTTTAGAGCAGTTATTAAATCGGGTAGCTCTAGTATGTTTGCCCGGCAATGTTTTCCAGAACACATTTAATATATGTGTTGGGTATAGTATTTCAAATTTCATTAAAGTATGCGTTTGTGTATTAATTTAATCACGTGCTATGGTAGTTCAAATCAGTCAGATAATAATAATAATAATATACATCAATAAACATTGCAAAAGGTGGATGAACATGTTATATGATTATCCGGGACCGGATGTTTGCTATACACATTGGCTTAGCTTCCCATAGGCCGTGTAGGCCGTGGCCTACACTTTCCCCCGAAAAATCGGGGGTGGGGGGAAATGCCAAATCTGCAACAAAAATTGGGAGGCCAGGATTAAATTATATACGCTATAAATAGTTTTCCTGGGGACGACCCCCGGACCAGCCTCCCGTCTTAAGTTTTAAGGTGGCCTACATATCGATTCCAGCCAAGCTACGCCCCTGATATATGTTATTGATGTTAGTGTGTCCAGTTTCACAACTCATACTATAATGACAATTGTTATAGCTCACGCATTATTAAATATATTATATATATTATTAGTATAGAGTATCTTGCATTATTTAATATGGTATATAGTATAGAGTATCTTGCACTATTTAATATAGTATATAGTATAGAGTATCTTGCACTATTTAATATGGTATATAGTACAGAGTATCTTGCACTATTTATTATGGTATATAATATAGAGTATCTTGCACTATTTAATATGGTACATAGTATATAGTACCTTGCACTATTTAATATGGTATATAGTATAGAGTATCTTGCATTATTTAATATGGTATATAGTATAGAGTATCTTGCATTATTTAATATGGTATATAGTATAGAGTATCTTGCATTATTTAATATGGTATATAGTATAGAGTATCTTGCATTATTTAATATGGTATATAGTATAGAGTATCTTGCATTATTTAATATGGTATATAGCATAGAGTATCTTGCATTATTTAATATGGTACATAGTATGGAGTATCTTGCATTATTTAATATGGTATATAGTATAGAGTAACTTGCATTATTTAATACGGTACATAGTATAGAGTATCTTGCACTATTTAATATCGTATATAGTATAGAGTATCTTGCACTATTTAATATAGTATATAGTATAGCATAGAGTATCTTGCACTATTTAATATCGTATAGAGTATCTTGCATTATTTAATATGGTACATAGTATATAGTACCTTGCACTATTTAATATTGTACATAGTATATAGTACCTTGCACTATTTAATATGGTATATAGTATATAGTACCTTGCACTATTTAATATGTTATATAGTATAGAGTATCTTTCATTATTTAATATGGTACATAGTATAGAGTATCTTGCATTATTTAATATGGTATATAGTATAGAGTATCTTGCATTATTTAATATGGTATATAGTATAGAGTATCTTGCACTATTTAATATGGTATATAGTATAGAGTATCTTGCACTATTTAATATGGTATATAGTATAGAGTATCTTGCATTATTTAATATGGTATATAGTACAGAGTACTTGCCTTATTTAATATGGTACATAGTATAATAGTATATTGCATTATTTAATATGGTACATAGTATAGAGTATCTTGCATTATTTAATAGGGTATATAGTGTACAGTATATTGCATTATTTAATATGGTATATAGTACAGAGTACCTTGCCTTATTTAATATGGTACATAGTATAATAGTATCTTGCATTATTTAATAGGGTATATAGTGTACAGTATCTTGCATTACTTAATATGGTATATGGCATAGAGTATCTTGAATTATTTAATATGGTGCATAGTATAGAGTATCTTGCATTATTTACTATAGTATAGAGTAACTTGCATTATTTAATATTGTACATAGTATAGAGTATCTTGCACTATTTAATATGGTATATAGTATAGAGTATATTGCATTATTTAATATTGTATATAGTATAACATAGAGTATATTGCACTATTTAATATCGTATAGAGTATCTTGCACTATTTAATATGGTACATGGTATAGAGTATCTTGCACTATTTAATATAGTATAGAGTATAGAGTATCTTGCACTATTTAATATGGTATATAGTATAGTATAGAGTATCTTGCACTATTTAATATGGTACATAGTATATAGTACTTTGCACTATTTAATATGGTATATAGTATAGAGTATCTTGCACTATTTAATATGGTACATAGTATAGAGTATCTTGCACTATTTAATATGGTATATAGTAGCTTGCATTATTAATATCGTATATAGTATAGAGTATCTTGCACTATTTAATATGGTATATAGTATAGAGTATCTTGCACTATTTAATAGAGTATATAGTATAGAGTATCTTGCACTATTTAATATGGTACATAGTATATAGTACCTTGCACTTTTTAATATGGTATATAGTATAGAGTAGCTTGCATTATTTAATATGGTATATAGCATAGAGTATCTTGCATTATTTAATATCGTATATAGTATGGAGTATCTTGCATTATTTAATATGGTATATAGTATAGAGTAACTTGCATTATTTAATATGGTGCATAGTTTAGAGTATCTTGCACTCTTTAATATTGTATATAGTATAGTATAGAGTATCTTGCACTATTTAATATGGTACATAGTATATAGTACCTTGCACTATTTAATATGGTATATAGTATAGAGTATATTGCACTATTTAATATGGTACATAGTATAGAGTATCTTGCACTATTTAATATGGTATATAGTATAGAGTATCTTGCATTATTTAATATGGTATATAGTACAGAGTATCTTGCATTATTTAATATGGTACATAGTATAGAGTATCTTACAGTATTTAATATGGTATATAGTATAGAGTATTTTGCATTATTTAATATAGTATATAGTATCTTGCATTATTTAATATGGTATATGGTATAGAGTAACTTGCATTATTTAATATGGTACATAGTATAAAATATCTTGCATTATTTAATATGGTATATAGTATATAGTATCTTGCATTATTTAATATGGTATATAGTATAGAGTAACTTGCATTATTTAATATGGTACATAGTATAAAATATCTTGCATTATTTAATATAGTATATAGTATAGAGTATCTTGCACTATTTAATATGGTACATAGTATATAGTACCTTGCACTATTTAATATGGTATATAGTATAGAGTACGTTGCACTATTTAATATGGTATATAGTATAGAGGATCTTGCACTATTTAATATGGTATATAGTATAGAGGATCTTGCATTACTTAATATCGTATATAGTATGAGTATCTTGCTTTTAATATGGTATATAGTATAGAGTATCTTGCATTATTTAATATGGTATATAGTATAGAGTATCTTGCATTATTTAATATAGTATAGAGTATCGAGTATCTTGCATTATTTAATATTGTACATAGTATAGAGTATCTTGCACTATTTAATATGGTACATAGCATAGAGTATCTTGCATTATTTAATATGGTATATAGTATGGAGTATCTTGCATTATTTAATATTGTATATAGCATAGAGTAACTTGCATTATTTAATATGGTACATAGTATAGAGTATCTTGCACTCTTTAATATTGTATATAGTATAGAGTATCTTGCACTATTTAATATAGTATATAGTATAGCATAGAGTATCTTGCACTATTTAATATGGTACATAGTATATAGTACCTTGCACTATTTAATATGGTATATCGTATAGAGTATCTTACACTATTTAATATGGTACATAGTATAGAGTATCTTGCACTATTTAATATAGTACATGGTATAGAGTATCTTGCACAATTTAATATAGTATATAGCATAGAGTATCTTGCACTATTTAATATGGTATATAGTATAGTATAGAGTATCTTGCACTATTTAATATGGTACATAGTATATAGTACCTTGCACTATTTAATATGGTATATAGAATAGAGTATCTTGCATTATTTAATATGGTATATAGTACACAGTATCTTGCACTATTTAATATGGTACATAGTATAGAGTATCTTGCACTTTTTAATAAAGTATATAGTATAGAGTAGCTTGCCCTATTTAATATGGTATATAGTATAGAGTATCTTGCACTATTTAATATGGTATATAGTGTAGAGTATCTTGCACTATTTAATATGGTACATAGTATAGAGTATCTTGCACTTTTTAATATAGTATATAGTATAGAGTACCTTGCACTATTTAATATGGTATATAGTATAGAGTATCTTGCACTATTTAATAAGGTATATAGTATGGAGTATCTTGCACTATTTAATATAGTATATAGTATAGAGTATCTTGCACTATTTAATATGGTACATAGTATATAGTACGTTGCACTATTTAATATGGTATATAGTATAGAGTACCTTGCACTATTTAATATGGTATATAGTATAGAGAATCTTGCACTATTTAATATGGTATATAGTATAGAGGATCTTGCATTACTTAATATCGTATATAGTACTGAGTATCTTGCATTATTTAATATAGTATATAGTATCTTGCATTATTTAATATGGTATATAGTATAGAATATCTTGCATTATTTAATATAGTATAGAGTATCTTGCATTATTTAATATGGTATATAGTATTGAGTATCTTGCAGTATTTAATATAATATAGAGTATCGAGTATCTTGCATTATTTAATATGGTACGTAGTATAGAGTATCTTGCACTATTTAATATGGTATATAGTATAGAGTAGCTTGCATTATTTAATATGGTATATAGCATAGAGTATCTTGCATTATTTAATATGGTATATAGTATGGAGTATCTTGCATTATTTAATATGGTATATAGTATAGAGTAACTTGCATTATTTAATATGGTACATAGTATAGAGTATCTTGCACTCTTTAACATTGTATATAGTATAGAGTATATTGCACTATTTAATATGGTATATAGTATAGTATAGAGTATCTTGCACTATTTAATATCGTACATAGTATATAGTACCTTGCACTATTTAATATGGTATATAGTATAGAGTATCTTGCACTATTTAATATGGTACATAGTATAGAGTATCTTGCACTATTTAATATGGTATATAGTATAGAGTAGCTTGCATTATTTAATATGGTAAATAGTACAGAGTATCTTGCATTATTTAATATGGTACATAGTATATAGTATCTTGCATTATTTATTATGGTATATAGTATAAAGTATCTTGCACTATTTAATATCGTATATAGTATAGAGTATCTTGCACTATTTAATATAGTATATAGTATAGAGTATCTTGCACTATTTAATATGGTACATAGTATATAGTACCTTGCACTATTTAATATGGTATATAGTATAGAGTACCTTGCACTATTTAATATGGTACATAGTATAGAGTATCTTGCATTATTTAATATGATATATAGTATAGAGTATATTGCATTATTTTATAGGGTATATAGTGTACAGTATCTTGCATTATTTAATAGTGTATATAGTGTACAGTACCTTGCACTATTTAATATGGTATATAGTGTAGAGTACCTTGCACTATTTAATATAGTATATAGTATAGAGGATCTTGCATTATTTAATATGGTATAGAGTATAGAGGATCTTGCATTACTTAATATCGTATATAGTACTGATTATCTTGCATTATTTAATATGGTATATAGTATAGAGTATCTTGCATTATTTAATATGGTATATAGTATAGAATATCCTGCATTATTTAATATAGTATAGAGTATCTTGCATTATTTAATATGGTATATAGTACAGAGTATCTTGCATTATTTAATATAGTATAGAGTATCGAGTATCTTGCATTATTTAATATGGTACATAGTATAGAGTATCTTGCACTATTTAATATGGTATATAGTATAGAGTAGCTTGCATTATTTAATATGGTATATAGCATAGAGTATCTTGCATTATTTAATATGGTATATAGTATGGAGTATCTTGCATTATTTAATATGGTATATAGTATAGAGTAACTTGCATTATTTAATATGGTACATAGTATAGAGTATCTTGCACTCTTTAATATTGTATATAGTATATAGTACCTTGCACTATTTAATATGGTATATAGTATAGAGTATCTTGCACTATTTAATATGGTATATAGTATATAGTACTTGATATTTAATATGGTATATAGTATAGAGTATCTTGCACTATTTAATATGGTACATAGTATAGAGTATCTTGCACTATTTAATATGGTATATAGTATAGAGTATCTTGCACTATTTAATATGGTATATAGTATAGAGTATCTTGCACTATTTAATATGGTATATAGTATAGAGTATCTTGCACTATTTAATATGGTATATAGTATAGAGTATCTTGCATTATTTAATATGGTACATAGTATATAGTATCTTGCATTATTTAATATGGTACATAGTATAGAGTATCTTGCATTATTTAATATGGTATATAGTGTACAGTATATTGCATTATTTAATATGGTATATAGTACAGAGTACCTTGCCTTATTTAATTGGTACATAGTATATAGTATCTTGCATTATTTAATAGGGTATTAGTGTACAGTATCTTGCATTACTTAATATGGTATATGGCATAGAGTATCTTGAATTATTTAATATGGTGCATAGTATAGAGTATCTTGCATTATTTACTATAGTATAGAGTATAGAGTAACTTGCATTATTTAATATTGTACATAGTATAGAGTATCTTGCACTATTTAATATGGTATATAGTGTTTGTTTTTGTATATAGTATAACATAGAGTATTTGCACTATTTATGTATAGAGTATCTTGCACTATTTAATATGGTACATGGTATAGAGTATCTTGCACTATTTAATATAGTATATAGTATAGAGTATCTTGCACTATTTAATATGGTATATAGTATAGTATAAGTATCTTGCACTATTTAATATGGTACATAGTATATAGTACCTTGCACTATTTAATATGGTATATAGTATAGAGTATCTTGCACTATTTAATATGGTACATAGTATAGAGTATCTTGCACTATTTAATATGGTATATAGTAGCTTGCATTATTAATATCGTATATAGTATAGAGTATCTTGCACTATTTAATATGGTATATAGTATAGAGTATCTTGCACTATTTAATATGGTATATAGTATAGAGTATCTTGCACTATTTAATATGGTACATAGTATATAGTACCTTGCACTTTTTAATATGGTATATAGTATAGAGTATCTTGCATTATTTAATATGGTATATAGTATAGAGTATCTTGCATTATTTAATATGGTATATAGTATAGAGTATCTTGCATTATTTAATATGGTATATAGTATAGAGTATCTTGCATTATTTAATATGGTATAGTATAGAGTATCTTGCACTATTTAATATTGTATATAGTATAGTAGTATCTTGCATTATTTAATATGGTATATAGTATATAGTATCTTGCATTATTTAATATGGTATATAGTATAGAGTATCTTGCACTATTTAATATGGTATATAGTATAGAGTATCTTGCACTATTTAATATGGTATATAGTATAGAGTATCTTGCATTATTTAATATGGTATATAGTATAGAGTATCTTGCATTATTTAATATGGTACATAGTATAGAGTATCTTGCATTATTTAATATGGTATATAGTATAGAGTATCTTGCATTATTTAATATGGTATATAGTATAGAGTATCTTGCATTATTTAATATGGTACATAGTATAGAGTATCTTGCATTATTTAATATAGTATATAGTATCTTGTTTTTGTATATGGTATAGAGTATCTTGCATTATTTAATATGGTACATAGTATAGAGTATCTTGCACTATTTAATATGGTATATAGTATAGAGTATCTTGCACTATTTAATATGGTATATAGTATAGAGTATCTTGCACTATTTAATATGGTATATAGTATAGAGTATCTTGCATTATTTAATATGGTATATAGTATAGAGTATCTTGCACTATTTAATATGGTATATAGTATAGAGTATCTTGCACTATTTAATATGGTATATAGTATAGAGTATCTTGCACTATTTAATATGGTATATAGTATAGAGTATCTTGCACTATTTAATATGGTACATAGTATAGAGAATCTTGCATTATTTAATATGGTATATAGTATAGAGTATCTTGCATTATTTAATATGGTATATAGCATAGAGTATCTTGCATTATTTAATATGGTATATAGTATAGAGTATCTTGCATTATTAATATGTGGTATATAGTGCAGAGTACCTTGCCTTATTTAATATGGTACATAGTATAATAGTATCTTGCATTATTTAATATGGTATATATTATAGAGTATCTTGCCTTATTTAATATGGTACATAGAATAATAGTATCTTGCATTATTTAATATGGTATATAGCATAGAGTATCTTGCATTATTTAGCATGGTACATAGTACATAGTATGCTGCATTATTTTATATGGTATATAGCATAGAGTATCTTGCATTATGTAATATGGTATATAGTATAGAGTATCTTGCATTATTTAATATGGTATATAGTATAGAGTATCTTGCATTATTTAATATGGTACATAACATAGAGTATCTTGCCTTATTTAATATGGTATATAGTATAGAGTAGCTTGTATTATTTAATATGGTATATGGTGCAGAGTGTCTTGCGTTATTTAATATGGTACATAGTATAGAGTATCTTGCACTATTTAATATGGTATATGGTATAGAGTATCTTGCATTATTTAATATGGTACATAGTATATAGTACTTTGCACTATTTAATATGGTATATAGTATAGAGTATCTTGCACTATTTAATATGGTACATAGTATAGAGAATCTTGCATTATTTAATATGGTATATAGTATAGAGTATCTTGCATTATTTAATAGGGTATATAGTATAGAGTATCTTGCACTATTTAATATGGTACATAGTATTATTATATCTTGCATTATTTAATAGTGTATATAGTATAGAGTATCTTGCACTATTTAATATGGTATATAATATAGAGTATCTTGCACTGTTTAATATGATATATAGTATAGAGTATCTTGCATTATTTAATATGATATATAGTATAGAGTATCTTGCATTATTTAATAGGGTATATAGTGTACAGTATCTTGCATTATTTAATAGGGTATATAGTGTACAGTATCTTGCATTACTTAATATGGTATATGGCATAGCGTATCTTGCATTATTTAATATGGTATATAGTATAGAGTATCTTGCATTATTTAATATGGTATATAGTATAGAGTATCTTCCATTATTTAATATGGTATATAGTATAGAGTATCTTGCATTATTTAATATGGTACATAACATAGAGTATCTTGCACTATTTAATATGGTATATAGTATAGAGTAGCTTGCATTATTTAATATGGTATATGGTGCAGAGTGTCTTGCGTTATTTAATATGGTACATAGTATAGAGTATCTTGCACTATTTAATATGTTATATGGTATAGAGTATCTTGCATTATTTAATATGGTATATAGTATATAGTACTTTGCACTATTTAATATGGTATATAGTATAGAGTATCTTGCCTTATTTAATATGGTATATAGTATAGAGTATCTTGCATTATTTAATATGGTATATAGTATAGAGTATCTTGCACTATTTAATATGTTATATAGTATAGAGTATCTTGCATTATTTAATATGGTATAGAGTATAGAGTATCTTGCACTATTTAATATGGTATATAGTATAGAGTATCTTGCCTTATTTAATATGGTATATAGTATAGAGTATCTTGCATTATTTAGTATGGTGCATAGTATAGTGTATGCTGCATTATTTAATATGGTGCATAGTATAGAGTATCTTGCATTATTTAATATGGTATATAGTATAGAGTATCTTGCATTATTTAATATGGTACATAGTATAGAGTATGTTGCATTATTTAATATGGTACATAGTATAGAGTATGTTGCATTATTTAATATGGTATATAGTATAGAGTATCTTGCATTATTTAATATGGTATATAGTATAGAGTATCTTGCACTATTTAATATGGTATATAGTATAGAGTATCTTGCACTATTTAATATGGTATATAGTATAGAGTATCTTGCATTATTTAATATGGTATATAGTATAGAGTATCTTGCACTATTTAATATGGTATATAGTATAGAGTATCTTGCACTATTTAATATGGTATATAGTATAGAGTATCTTGCACTATTTAATATGGTATATAGTATAGAGTATCTTGCATTATTTAATATGGTATATAGTATAGAGTATCTTGCACTATTTAATATGGTACATAGTATAGAGTATCTTGCATTATTTAATATGGTATATAGTATAGAGTATCTTGCATTATTTAATATGGTATATAGTATAGAGTATCTTGCATTATTTAATATGGTATATAGTATAGAGTATCTTGCATTATTTAATATGGTATATAGTATAGAGTATCTTGCATTATTTAATATAGTATAGAGTATCTTGCACTATTTAATATGGTATATAGTATAGAGTATCTTGCATTATTTAATATAGTATATAGTATAGAGTATCTTGCATTATTTAATATGGTATATAGTATAGAGTATCTTGCACTATTTAATATGGTATATAGTATAGAGTATCTTGCATTATTTAATATGGTATATAGTATAGAGTATCTTGCATTATTTAATATGGTATATAGTATAGAGTATCTTGCATTATTTAATATGGTATATAGTATAGAGTATCTTGCATTATTTAATATGGTATATAGTATAGAGTATCTTGCATTATTTAATATGGTATATAGTATAGAGTATCTTGCATTATTTAATATGGTATATAGTATAGAGTATCTTGCATTATTTAATATGGTATATAGTATAGAGTATCTTGCATTATTTAATATGGTACATAGTATAGAGTATCTTGCACTATTTAATATGGTATATAGTATAGAGTATCTTGCATTATTTAATATGGTATATAGTATAGAGTATCTTGCATTATTTAATATGGTATATAGTATAGAGTATCTTGCATTATTTAATATGGTATATAGTATAGAGTATCTTGCATTATAATATGGTATATAGTATAGAGTATCTTGCACTTTTTAATATGGTATATAGTATAGTATCTTGCATATTTAATATGGTATATAGTATAGAGTATCTTGCATTATTTAATATGGTTATAGTATAGAGTATCTTGCATTATTAATATGGTATATAGTAATAGTATCTTGCACTATTTAATATGGTATATAGTATAGAGTATCTTGCACTATTTAATATGGTATATAGTAGAGTATCTTGCACTATTTAATATGGTACATAGTATATAGTATCTTGCATTATTTAATATGGTATATAGTATAGAGTATCTTGCACTATTTAATATGGTATATAGTATAGAGTATCTTGCACTATTTAATATGGTATATAGTATAGAGTATCTTGCATTATTTAATATGGTATATAGTAATAGTATCTTGCACTATTTAATATGGTACATAGTATATAGTACCTTGCACTATTTAATATGGTATTAGTATAGAGTATTTGCACTATTTAATATGGTATATAGGGTTTGTTTTTTGGTGTATAGAGTATCTTGCATTATTTAATATGGTACATAGTATAGAGTATCTTGCATTATTTAATATGGTATATAGTATAGAGTATCTTGCATTATTTAATATGGTATATAGTATAGAGTATCTTGCATTATTTAATATGGTATATAGTATAGAGTATCTTGCACTATTTAATATGGTATATAGTATAGAGTATCTTGCATTATTTAATATGGTATATAGTATATAGTATCTTGCACTATTTAATATGGTATATAGTATAGAGTATCTTGCATTATTTAATATGGTATATAGTATAGAGTATCTTGCATTATTTAATATAGTATAGAGTATCTTGCATTATTTAATATGGTATATAGTATAGAGTATCTTGCATTATTTAATATGGTATATAGTATAGAGTATCTTGCATTATTTAATATGGTATATAGTATAGAGTATCTTGCACTATTTAATATGGTATATAGTAT
>CM026386.1:38309530-38369262 GCA_014843695.1 Archivesica marissinica | reverse complement strand
TGCATTATTTAATATGGTATATAGTATAGAGTATCTTGCACTATTTAATATGGTATATAGTATATTGTATCTTGCATTATTTAATATTGTATATAGTATAGAGTATCTTGCACTATTTAATATGGTATATAGTATAGAGTATCTTGCATTGTTTAATATGGTATATAGTATAGAGTATGTTGCATTATTTAATATGGTATATAGTATAGAGTATCTTGCATTATTTAATATGGTATATAGTATAGAGTATCTTGCATTATTTAATATGGTATATAGTATAGAGTATGTTGCATTGTTTAATATGGTATATAGTATAGAGTATCTTGCATTATTTAATGTGGTATATGGTATATAGTATCTTGCACTATTTAATATGGTATATAGTATAGAGTATCTTGCATTATTTAATATGGTATATGGTATATAGTATCTTGCATTATTTAATATGTTATATGGTATAGAGTATCTTGCATTATTTAATATGGTATATAGTATATAGTATTTTGCATTATTTAATATAGTATAGAGTATCTTGCATTATTTAATATGGTATATAGTATAGAGTATCTTGCATTATTTAATATGGTATATAGTATAGAGTATCTTGCATTATTTAATATGTTATATAGTATAGAGTATCTTGCATTATTTAATATGGTATAGAGTATATAGTATCTTGCATTATTTAATATGGTATATAGTATAGAGTATCTTGCCTTATTTAATATGGTATATAGTATAGAGTACCTTGCACTATTTAATATGGTATATAGTATAGAGTATCTTGCATTATTTAATATGATATATAGTATAGAGTATCTTGCATTATTTAATATGGTATATAGTATAGAGTAGCTTGCATTATTTAATATAGTATATAGTATAGAGTATCTTGCATTATTTAATATGGTATATAGTATAGAGTATCTTGCATTAATTAATTTCGTATATAGTATTGAGTATCTTGCATTATTTAATACGGTATATATTATAGAGTATCTTCCATTATTTAATATGGTATATGTATAGAGTATCTTGTATTATTTAATATGGCACATAATATAGAGTATCTTGCATTATTTAATATGGTATATAGTATAGAGTATCTTGCATTATATAATATCGTATATAGTATAGAGTATCTTGCATTATTTAATATGATACATAATATAGAGTATCTTGCACTATTTAATATGGTATATAGCATAGAGTATCTTGCATTATTTAATATGTTATATAGTATAGAGTATCTTGCACTATTTAATATGGTATATAGTATAGAGTAGCTTGCCTATTTAATATGGTATATAGTACAGAGTATCTTGCATTATTTATAGAGTATATAGTATAGTTTTGTTTTTTGTTTTGGTTTGTTTTTTGTTGTTGAGTATCTTGCACTATTTAATATGGTATATAGTATAGAGTATCTTGCATTATTTAATATGGTATATAGTATAGAGTATCTTGCACTATTTAATATGGTATAGAGTATCTTGCACTATTTAATATGGTACATAGTATAGAGTATCTTGCACTATTTAATATGGTATATAGTATAGAGTATCTTGCATTATTTAATATGGTATATAGTATAGTATAGAGTATCTTGCACTATTTAATATGGTATATAGTATAGAGTACCTTGCACTATTTAATATGGTATATAGTATAGAGTATCTTGCACTATTTAATATGGTATATAGTATAGAGTATCTTGCATTATTTAATATGGTATATAGTAGCTTGCATTATTAATATGGTATATAGTATAGAGTATCTTGCACTATTTAATATGGTATATAGTATAGAGTATCTTGCATTATTTAATATGGTATATAGTATAGAGTATCTTGCACTATTTAATATGGTATATAGTATATAGTATCTTGCACTATTTAATATGGTATATAGTATAGAGTATCTTGCACTATTTAATATGGTATATAGTATAGAGTATCTTGCACTATTTAATATGGTATATAGTATAGAGTATCTTGCATTATTTATAGGTATATAATATAGAGTATCTTGCATTATTAATATGGTATATAGTATAGAGTATCTTGCATTATTTAATATGGTATATAGTATAGAGTATCTTGCACTATTTAATATGGTATATAGTATAGAGTATCTTCCATTATTTAATATGGTATATGTATAGAGTATCTTGTATTATTTAATATGGCACATAATATAGAGTATCTTGCATTATTTAATATGGTATATAGTATAGAGTATCTTGCATTATATAATATGGTATATAGTATAGAGTATCTTGCATTATTTAATATCGTACATAATATAGAGTATCTTGCACTATTTAATATGGTATATAGCATAGAGTATCTTGCATTATTTAATATGTTATATAGTATAGAGTATCTTGCACTATTTAATATGGTATATAGTATAGAGTAGCTTGCACTATTTAATATGGTATATAGTACATAGTATCTTGCATTATTTAATATAGTATATAGTATAGAGTATCTTGCATTATTTAATATGGTATATAGTATAGAGTATCTTGCACTATTTAATATGGTACATAGTATAGAGTATCTTGCACTATTTAATATGGTATATAGTATAGAGTAGCTTGCATTATTTAATATGGTATATAGTATAGAGTATCTTGCATTATTTAATGTGGTATATGGTATATAGTACCTTGCACTATTTAATATGGTATATAGTATAGAGTATCTTGCACTATTTAATGTGGTATATAGTATAGAGTATCTTGCACTATTTAATATGGTATACAGTTTAGAGTATCTTGCATTATTTAATATGGTATATAGTAAAGAGTACCTTGCCTTATTTAATATGGTATATAGTATAGAGTATCTTGCACTATTTAATATGGTATATAGAATAGAGTATCTTGCATTATTTAATATGGTATATAGTATAGAGTAGCTTGCATTATTTAATATCGTATATAGTATAGAGTATCTTGCATTATTTAATATGGTATATAGTATAGAGTTTCTTGCATTATTTAATATGGTATATAGTATAGAGTATCTTGCACTATTTAATATGATACATAATATAGAGTATCTTGCACTATTTAATATGGTATATAGCATAGAGTATCTTGCATTATTTAATATGTTATATAGTATAGAGTATCTTGCACTATTTAATATGGTATATAGTATAGAGTAGCTTGCACTATTTAATATGGTATATAGTACAGAGTATCTTGCATTATTTAATAGAGTATATAGTATAGAGTATCTTGCATTATTTAATGTGGTATATGGTATATAGTACCTTGCACTATTTAAAATGGTATATAGTATAGAGTATCTTGCACTATTTAATGTAGTATATAGTATAGAGTATCTTGCACTATTTAATATGGTATATAGTATAGAGTATCTTGCATTATTTAATATGGTATATAGTAAAGAGTATCTTGCATTATTTAATATGGTATATAGTATAAGTATCTTGCATTATTATATGGTATATATAGAGTACTTGCATTATTTAATATGTATATAGTATATTGCATTTTAATATGGTATATAGTATAGAGTATCTTGCATTATTTAATATGGTATATAGTATAGAGTATCTTGCTTATTTATATGGTATATAGTATAGAGTACTTGCTTATTAATAGTATATAGTATGAGTATCTTGCATTATTTAATATGGTATATAGTATAGAGTATCTTGCATTAATTAATTTCGTATATAGTATTGAGTATCTTGCATTATTTAATACGGTATATATTATAGAGTATCTTCCATTATTTAATATGGTATATGTATAGAGTATCTTGTATTATTTAATATGGCACATAATATAGAGTATCTTGCATTATTTAATATGGTATATAGTATAGAGTATCTTGCATTATATAATATGGTATATAGTATAGAGTATCTTGCATTATTTAATATGATACATAATATAGAGTATCTTGCACTATTTAATATGGTATATATAGAGTATCTTGCATTATTTAATATGTTATATAGTATAGAGTATCTTGCACTATTTAATATGGTATATAGTATAGAGTAGCTTGCACTATTTATATGGTATATAGTACATAGTATCTTGCATTATTTATTTGATATATAGTATAGAGTATCTTGCATTATTTAATATGGTATATAGTATAGAGTATCTTGCACTATTTAATATGGTACATAGTATAGAGTATCTTGCACTATTTAATATGGTATATAGTATAGAGTAGCTTGCATTATTTAATATGGTATATAGTATAGAGTATCTTGCATTATTTAATGTGGTATATGGTATATAGTACCTTGCACTATTTAATATGGTATATAGTATAGAGTATCTTGCACTATTTAATGTGGTATATAGTATAGAGTATCTTGCACTATTTAATATGGTATACAGTTTAGAGTATCTTGCATTATTTAATATGGTATATAGTAAAGAGTACCTTGCCTTATTTAATATGGTATATAGTATAGAGTATCTTGCACTATTTAATATGGTATATAGAATAGAGTATCTTGCTTATATAGTATAGAGTATCTTGCATTATTTAATATGGTATGGTATAGAGTTTCTTGCATTATTTAATATGGTATAGTATAGAGTATCTTGCACTTTTTAATATGGTATATAGTATAGAGTATCTTGCATTATTTAATATGGTATATAGTATAGAGTATCTTGCATTATTTAATATGGTATATATTATAGAGTATCTTGCATTATTTAATATGGTATATAGTATAGAGTATCTTGCATTATTTAATATGGTACATAATATAGAGTATCTTGCATTATTTAATATGGTATATAGCATAGAGTATCTTGCATTATTTAATATGTCTATTTAATATGGTATATGTGGTTTTGTTGTTTTGGTTTTGGTTTTGTGTTTTTGGTTGTGGTTTTGTTTTTTTGGTTTGGTTGGTTTGTTTTTTTGGTTGTTTTTTGTTTTTTTGGTATATAGTATATAGTATCTTGCATTATTTAATATGGTATATAGTATAGAGTAGCTTGCATTATTTAATATGGTATATAGTATAGAGTATCTTGCATTATTTAATATAGTATATAGTATAGAGTATCTTGCATTATTTAATGTGGTATATGGTATATAGTACCTTGCACTATTTAATTGGTTTGTTGGTGTTGTTTTTTGGTTTGTTGGGTTTGTTTTTTGGTTTGTTGGTTTGTTTTTGGTGGTTTGTTTTGTTTTTTTGGTTTGTTGGTTTTGTTTTGTTTTTTTTTTTGTTTGGTGTGTTTGTTTTTTGGTTTGTTGGTTTTGTTTTTTGTGTTTGGTTTGTTTGTTTTTTGGTTTGTGTGGTTTTGTTTTTTTGGTTTGTTGTGTTTTGTTTTTTGGTTGGTTTTTTTTTAATATGGTATATAGTATAGAGTATCTTGCATTATTTAATGTAGTATATATTGGTTTTGTTTTTTTGGTTGTATAGAGTATCTTGCACTATTTAATATGGTATACAGTTTAGAGTATCTTGCATTATTTAATATGGTATATAGTAAAGAGTACCTTGCCTTATTTAATATGGTATATAGTATAGAGTATCTTGCATTTTTTGGTTGTGGTTTTTTGTTTTTTTGTTTGTTTGTGTTGTTTTTTTGTGTTGGTTTGTTTTTTTGGTTTGTTGGTTTTGTTTTTTTGTTTGTTTGTTTGTTTTTGGTTTTTGGTTCTTGCCTTATTTAATATGGTATATAGTATAGAGTATCTTGCATTATTTAATATGGTATATAGTATAGAGTATCTTGCATTATTTAATATGGTATATAGTATAGAGTATCTTGCATTATTTAATATGGTATATAGCATAGAGTATCTTGCATTATTTAATATGGTACATAGTATAGAGTATCTTGCATTATTTAATATGGTATATAGTATAGAGTATCTTGCATTATTTAATATGGTATATAGTATAGAGTATCTTGCATTATTTAATATGGTATATAGTATAGAGTATCTTGCATATAATTGTATATAGTATAGAGTATCTTGCATATTTAATATGTATAGAGTATCTTGCATTATTAATATGGTAATAGTATATAGTACTTGCATATTTAATATTGTACATAGTATATAGTACTTGCATATTTAATATGGTATATAGTATATAGTACTTGCATATTTAATATGTTAATAGTATAGAGTCTTTCATTATTTAATATGGTACATAGTATAGAGTATCTTGCATTATTTAATATGGTATATAGTATAGAGTATCTTGCATTATTTAATATGGTATATAGTATAGAGTATCTTGCATTATTTAATATGGTGCATAGTATAGAGTATCTTGCACTATTTAATATGGTATATAGTATACAGTATCTTGCATTATTTAATATGGTATATAGTATAGAGTATATTGCATTTTTTAATATGGTACATAGTATAGAGTATGCTGCATTATTGAATAGGGTATATAGTTTATAGTATCTTGCGTTATTTAATATGGTACATAGTATAGAGTATCTTGCACTATTTAATATAGTATATAGTATAGAGTATCTTGCATTATTTAATATGGTATATAGTATAGAGTATCTTGCACTATTTAATATGGTATATAGTATAGAGTATCTTGCATTGTTTAATATGGTTCATAATATAGAGTATCTTGCACTATTTAATATGGTATATAGTATAGAGTATCTTGCATTATTTAATATGGTATATAATATAGAGTATCTTGCATTATTTAATATAGTATATAGTATAGAGTATGTTGCATTATTTAATATAGTATATAGTATCGAGTATCTTGCATTATTTAATATGGTACATAGTATAGAGTATCTTGCACTATTTAATATGGTATATAGTATAGAGTATCTTGCACTATTTAATATGGTATATAGTATAGAGTATCTTGCATTATTTAATGTGGTATATAGTATAGAGTATCTTGCACTATTTAATATGGTATATAGTATAGAGTATCTTGCATTATTTAATATGGTATATAGTATAGAGTATCTTGCATTATTTAATATGGTACATAGTATAGAGTACCTTGCACTATTTAATATGGTATATAGTATAGAGTATCTTGCACTATTTAATATAGTACATGGCATAGAGTATGTTGCATTATTTTAAATCGTATATAGTATAGAGTATCTTGCATTATTTAATATGGTATATAGTATAGAGTATCTTGCATTATTTAATGAGTTATATAGTATAGAGTATCTTGCATTAATTAATATGGTATATAGAACAGAGTATCTTGCCTTATTTATTATGGTACATAGTATAGAGTATCATGCATTATTTAATATCGTATATAGTATAGAGTATCTTGCACTATTTAATATGGTATATAGTATAGAGTATCTAGCACTATTTAATATTGTATATAGTACAGAGTATCTTGCATTATTTAATATGGTATATAGTATAGAGTATCTTGCATTATTTAATATGGTATATTGTATAGAGTATCTTGCATTATTTAATATGGTATATAGTATAGAGTAGCTTGCATTATTTAATATGGTATATAGTACAGAGTACCTTGCCTTATTTAATATGGTACATAGTATAGAGTATCTGCATATTTTAATATAGTATAGAGTATCTTGCATTATTTAATATGGTATATAGTATAGAGTAGCTTGCATTATTTAATATGGTATATAGTACAGTGTACCTTGCCTTATTTAATATGGTACATAGTATAAAGTATCTAGCATTATTTAATATTGTACATAGTATAGAGTATCTTGCATTGCTTAACATGGTATACAGTATAGAGTATCTTGCATTATTTAATAGGGTATATAGTGTACAGTATCTTGCATTATTTAATAGGGTATATAGTGTACAGTATCTTGCATTACTTAATATGGTATATGGCATAGAGTATCTTGCATTATTTAATATGGTGCATAGTATAGAGTATCTTGCATTATTTAATATGGTGCATAGTATAGAGTATCTTGCACTATTTAATATGGTATATAGTATACAGTATCTTGCATTATTTAATATGTATATAGTATGGTTTGTTTTTTTTGGTTGGTGGTTGTGTTTTTGGGTTTGTTTTGTTTTGGTTTTTTTGGTTGTTGGTTTATAGAGTATTTGCATATTTAATATGGTATATAGTATAGAGTATCTTGCATTATTTAATATGGTACATAGTATAGAGTATCTTGCATTATTTAATATGGTATATAGTATAGAGTATCTTGCATTATTTAATATGGTATATAGTATAGAGTATCTTGCATTATTTAATATGGTATATAGTATAGAGTATCTTGCATTATTTAATATGGTATATAGTATAGAGTATCTTGCATTATTTAATATGGTATATAGTATAGAGTATCTTGCATTATTTAATATGGTATATAGTATAGAGTATCTTGCATTATTTAATATGGTATATAGTATAGAGTATCTTGCATTATTTAATATGGTATATAGTATAGAGTATCTTGCATTATTTAATATGGTAATAATATAGAGTGTCTTGCGTTATTTAATATGGTACATAGTATAGAGTATCTTGCACTATTTAATATGGTATATGGTATAGAGTATCTTGCATTATTTAATATGGTACATAGTATATAGTACTTTGCACTATTTAATATGGTATATAGTATAGAGTATCTTGCACTATTTAATATGGTACATAGTATAGAGAATCTTGCATTATTTAATATGGTATATAGTATAGAGTATCATGCATTATTTAATAGGGTATATAGTATAGCGTATCTTGCACTATTTAATATGGTACATAGTATTATTATATCTTGCATTATTTAATAGGGTATATAGTATAGAGTATCTTGCACTATTTAATATGGTATATAATATAGAGTATCTTGCACTGTTTAATATGATATATAGTATAGAGTATCTTGCATTATTTAATATGATATATAGTATAGAGTATCTTGCACTATTTAATATTGTATATAGTATAGAGTATCTTGAATTATTTAATAAGGTATATAGTGTACAGTATCTTGCATTACTTAATATGGTATATGGTATAGAGTATCTTGCATTATTTAATATGGTGCATAGTATAGAGTATCTTGCATTATTTAAAATGGTATATAGCATAGAGTATATTGCATTATTTAATATGGTACATAGTATAGAGTATGCTGCATTATTCAATATGGTACATAACATAGAGTATCTTGCATTATTTAATATGGTATATAGTATAGAGTATCTTGCATTATTTAATATGGTACATAGTATAGAGTATCTTGCACTATCTAATATGGTATATAGTATAGAGTATCTTGCACTATTTAATATGGTATGTAGTATAGAGTATCTTGCACTATGTAATATGGTACATAGTATAGAGTATCTTGCATTATTTAATATGGTATATAGTATAGAGTATCTTGCACTATTTAATATGGTATAGAGTATAGATTATCTTGCACTATTTAATATGGTACGTAGCATAGAGTATCTTGCATTATTTAATATAGTACATAGTATAAAGTACCTTGCACTATTTAATATGGTATATAGTATTGAGTATCTTGCACTATTTAATATGGTACATAGTATAGAGAATCTTGCATTATTTAATATGGTATATAGTATAGAGTATCTTGCATTATTTAATATGGTATATAGCATAGAGTATCTTGCATTATTTAATATGGTATATAGTACAGAGTATCTTGCATTATTTAATATGGTATATAGTATTGAGTATCTTGCATTATTTAATATAGTGTATATCATAGAGTATCTTGCATTATGTAATATGTTATATAGTATAGAGTATCTTGCATTATTTGAGTATCTTGCGTTATTTAATGTCGTACATAGGATAGAGTAGCTTGCACTATTTAATATGGTATATAGTATAGAGTATCTTTCATTATTTAATATGGTATATAGCATAGAGTATCTTGCATTATTTAGCATGGTACATAGTACATAGTATGCTGCATTATTTTATATGGTATATAGTATAGAGTATCTTCCATTATTTAATATGGTATATAGTATAGAGTATCTTGCATTATTTTATATGGTATATAGTATAGAGTATCTTCTATTATTTAATATGGTATATAGCATAGAGTATCTTGCATTATTTAATAGGGTATATAGTGTACAGTATCTTGCATTATTTAATAGGGTATATAGTGTACACTATCTTGCATTACTTAATATGGTATATGGCATAGCGTATCTTGCATTATTTAATATGGTGCATAATATAGAGTATCTTGCATTATTTAATATGGTATATAGTATAGAGTATCTTGCATTATTTAATATGGTATATAGTATAGAGTATCTTGCATTATTTAGTATGGTGCATAGTATAGAGTATCTTGCATTATTTAATATTGTATATAGTATAGAGTATCTTGCACTATTTAATATAGTACATAGTATAGTGTATGCTGCATTATTTAATATGGTATATGGTATAGAGTATCTTGCATTATTTAATATAGTATATAGTATCTTGCGTTATTTAATGTCGTACATAGGATAGAGTATCTTGCACTATTTGATATGGTATATAGTATAGAGTAGCTTGTATTATTTATTATGGTATATAGTATAGAGTATCTTGCATTATTTCATATGGTATATAGCATAGAGTATCTTGCATTATTTAGCATGGTACATAGTACATAGTATGCTGCATTATTTTATATCGTATATAGCATAGAGTATCTTGCATTATTTAATATGGTATATAGTATAGAGTATCTTGCATTATTTAATATGGTATATAGTATAGAGTATCTTGAATTATTTAACATGGTACATAACATAGAGTATCTTGCACTATTTAATATGGTATATAGTATAGAGTAGCTTGCATTATTTAATATGGTATATGGTGCAGAGTGTCTTGCGTTATTTAATATGGTACATAGTATAGAGTATCTTGCACTATTTAATATGGTATATGGTATAGAGTATCTTGCATTATTTAATATGGTATATAGTATATAGTACTTTGCACTATTTAATATGGTATATAGTATAGAGTATCTTGCACTATTTAATATGGTACATAGAATAGAGAATCTTGCATTATTTAATATGGTACATAGTATATAGTACTTTGCACTATTTAATATGGTACATAGTATAGAGTATCTTGCACTATTTAATATGGTATATAGTATAGTGTATCTTGCATTATTTGAGTACCTTGCATTATGTAATATGTTATATAGTATAGAGTATCTTGCATTATTTGAGTACCTTGCATTATTTAATATGGTATATAGTATAGAGTACCTTGCCTTATTTAATATGGTACATAGTATAATAGTATCTTGCATTATTTAATAGGGTATATATTATAGAGTATCTTGCCTTATTTAATATGGTATATAGTGCAGAGTACCTTGCCTTATTTAATATGGTACATAGTATAATAGTATCTTGCATTATTTAATATGGTATATATTATAGAGTATCTTGCCTTATTTAATATGGTACATAGAATAATAGTATCTTGCATTATTTAATATGGTATATAGCATAGAGTATCTTGCATTATTTAGCATGGTACATAGTACATAGTATGCTGCATTATTTTATATGGTATATAGCATAGAGTATCTTGCATTATGTAATATGGTATATAGTATAGAGTATCTTGCATTATTTAATATGGTATATAGTATAGAGTATCTTGCATTATTTAATATGGTACATAACATAGAGTATCTTGCCTTATTTAATATGGTATATAGTATAGAGTAGCTTGTATTATTTAATATGGTATATGGTGCAGAGTGTCTTGCGTTATTTAATATGGTACATAGTATAGAGTATCTTGCACTATTTAATATGGTATATGGTATAGAGTATCTTGCATTATTTAATATGGTACATAGTATATAGTACTTTGCACTATTTAATATGGTATATAGTATAGAGTATCTTGCACTATTTAATATGGTACATAGTATAGAGAATCTTGCATTATTTAATATGGTATATAGTATAGAGTATCTTGCATTATTTAATAGGGTATATAGTATAGAGTATCTTGCACTATTTAATATGGTACATAGTATTATTATATCTTGCATTATTTAATAGTGTATATAGTATAGAGTATCTTGCACTATTTAATATGGTATATAATATAGAGTATCTTGCACTGTTTAATATGATATATAGTATAGAGTATCTTGCATTATTTAATATGATATATAGTATAGAGTATCTTGCATTATTTAATAGGGTATATAGTGTACAGTATCTTGCATTATTTAATAGGGTATATAGTGTACAGTATCTTGCATTACTTAATATGGTATATGGCATAGCGTATCTTGCATTATTTAATATGGTATATAGTATAGAGTATCTTGCATTATTTAATATGGTATATAGTATAGAGTATCTTCCATTATTTAATATGGTATATAGTATAGAGTATCTTGCATTATTTAATATGGTACATAACATAGAGTATCTTGCACTATTTAATATGGTATATAGTATAGAGTAGCTTGCATTATTTAATATGGTATATGGTGCAGAGTGTCTTGCGTTATTTAATATGGTACATAGTATAGAGTATCTTGCACTATTTAATATGTTATATGGTATAGAGTATCTTGCATTATTTAATATGGTATATAGTATATAGTACTTTGCACTATTTAATATGGTATATAGTATAGAGTATCTTGCCTTATTTAATATGGTATATAGTATAGAGTATCTTGCATTATTTAATATGGTATATAGTATAGAGTATCTTGCACTATTTAATATGTTATATAGTATAGAGTATCTTGCATTATTTAATATGGTATAGAGTATAGAGTATCTTGCACTATTTAATATGGTATATAGTATAGAGTATCTTGCCTTATTTAATATGGTATATAGTATAGAGTATCTTGCATTATTTAGTATGGTGCATAGTATAGTGTATGCTGCATTATTTAATATGGTGCATAGTATAGAGTATCTTGCATTATTTAATATGGTATATAGTATAGAGTATCTTGCATTATTTAATATGGTACATAGTATAGAGTATGCTGCATTATTTAATATGGTACATAGTATAGAGTATGTTGTCACTCATAATTGACTCGGAAGTGAGTGACAATACATTGCTGCCATGCAGCTTATGTTATGTAGGATATGATGAATTGGTGAACTATAAGAATATAACATTTAATAATACATTAGTAGCTGACTGTAATTTTAGTTTAGCATATCAATTGTTTCAGAATTGTTTTCCACATGGGAGTGGAATATAGTCTGGTTGTAGGGCTGAAAACCTAACCGGGGATAATATAGACTGGTTGTAGGGCTGAAAACCTATCCGAGGAGAATATAGTCTGGTTTTATGGCTGAAAACCTAACCGAGGATAACATAGACTGGTTATAGAACTGAAAACCTCTCCGAGGAGAATATAGTCTGGTTGTAGGATTGAAAACCTATCCGAGGAGAATATTGACTGGTTGTAGGACTGAAGAACTATCCGAGGAGACTATAGACTGGTTGCAGGACGGAAAACCTATCCGAGGAGAATATATTCTGGTTGTAGGACTGACAACCTATCCATGGAGTATACAGTCTGGTTGCAGGACGGAAAACCTATCCGAGGAGAATATAGACTGATTGTAGGACGGAAAACCTATCCGAGGAGAATATAGTCTGGTTGTAGGACTGAAAACCTATCCGAGGAGAATATAGTCTGGTTGTAGGACTGAAACTTATCCGAGGAGAATATAGACTGGTTGCAGGACGGAAAACCTATCCGAGGAGAATATATTCTGGTTGTAGGACTGACAACCTATCCATGGAGTATATAGTCTGGTTGCAGGACGGAAAACCTATCCGAGGAGAATATAGTCTGGTTGTAGGATGGAAAACCTATCCGAGGAGAATATAGTCTGGTTGTAGGACTGAAAACCTATCCGAGGAGAATATAGTCTGGTTGTAGGACGGAAAACCTATCCGAGGAGAATATAGTCTGGTTGTAGGACTGAAAACCTATCCGAGGAGAATATAGACTGGTTGTAGGATGGAAAACCTATCCGAGGAGAATATAGTCTGGTTGTAGGACTGAAAACCTATCCGAGGAGAATATAGTCTGGTTGTAGGACTGAAAACCTATCCGAGGAGAATATAGTATGTTGTACGAATGAAAACCTATTCGAGGAGAATATTGACTGGTTGTAGGACTGAAAACCTATCCGAGGAGAATACAGTCTGGTTGCAGGACGGAATGCCTATCCGAGGAGAATATAGTCTGGTTGTAGGACTGAAAACCTATCCGAGGAGAAAATAGAAATGTTGTAGGACTGAAAACCTATCCGAGGAGAAAATAGACTGGCTGTAGGACGGAAAACCTATCCGAGGAGAAAATAGACTGGCTGTAGGACGGAAAACCTATCAGTATCGCACCACCAATGGTTTTAATGTATACAGAATCAGGCTCCGACGGGTCAATACACTGCAGTCTTGTGGGAATTAAAATATGCAAGATGGCGTCAAGGTGGCCGCCGAAAACATAAAACCGCTAAATATCCACTGAAACGCCACATAGAATGATGTTCTTAGTGTCCAAATTAACTGTTTCAGTATACATTAAGGGTTCACACACTATTAAAAACCATTGGCGTGCCCTTTGTTACGGGCCTATGCAATAATGTTAATAAGTGACGTATTATTGTGCATGTTATTGTGCATGTTATTATGCATTTTAGGTGCATGTTATTGTGTATGTTAGGTGCATGTTATTGTGTATGTTAGGTGCATGTTATTGTGCATGTTAGGTGCATGTTACTATGCATGTTAGGTGCATGTTATTGTGTATGTTAGGTGCATGTTATTATGCATGGTAGGTGCATGTTATTGTGTATGTTAGGTGCATGTTATTGTATATGTTATAATTGATGTTAGGTTCATGTTATTGTATATGTTATAATTGATGTTAGGTTCATGTTATTATGCATTGTATTGTGCATGTTAGGTGCATGTTAGGTTCATGTTATTATGCATGTTAAGTGCATGTTAGGTGCATGCTAGGTGCATGTTATTATGCATGTTAGGTGCATGTTAGGTGCATGTTATTGTGCATGTTATGTGCATGTTATGTGCATGCTAGGTGCATGTTATTATGCATGTTATTGTGCATGTTAGGTGCATGTTATGTGCATGTTATGTGCATGTTATGTGCATGCTAGGTGCATGTTATTATGCATGTTATTGTGCATGTTAGGTGCATGTTATGTGCATGCTAGGTGCATGTTATTATGCATGTTATTGTGCATGTTAGGTGCATGTTATTGTGCATGTTAGGTGCATGTTATTGTGCATGTTAGGTGCAGGTTATGTGCATGTTATGTGCATGTTAGTTGCATGTTCGGTTCATGTTAGGTGCATGCTAACGCTATCAACCCTTATTATCTCTAAATGTAGCTTACAGTTCTCTTTCTTGTAAGAATGATCTCAATATTTATATCTAGCTATATTTATATCTAGCTATATTTATATCTAGCTATATTTATATCTAAAGCGCTTACACTGTTATTATCGTTATATAGTATATGGATTTATCCATCTCGGGACCTTTCTTGGTTATTTGTGGACATGGTATGTCACGCCAGCTATTTGCAAATGAAAATGAATGTCATTTAAATGCTTCAATACTTTAAACTGCCATCACTCGTCTGTACAGAGACGTCACTACAAGTAAATTGACATGTTTATATGCGAGCAGTTACTCGAGTTCTCTCCCTTCCTTTGTTAATGGAACGTGCATTGACAGCATTGAAGCAGCGATGGGCTACCGAGCAGTGTCAGCATTGAAGCCGCGATGAGTTACCGGGCAGTGGCAGCATTAAAGCCGCGATGAGTTACCGGGCAGTGGCAGCATAGAAGCCGCGATGAGCTACCGGACAGTGGCAGCATGGATGCCGCGATGAGCTACCGGGCAGTGGCAGCATGGACGCTGCCATGAGTTACCGGGCAGTGGCAGCATGGAAGCCGCGATGAGTTACCGGACAGTGGCAGCATGGAAGCCGCGATGAGTTATCGGACAGTGGCAGCATGGAAGCCGCGATGAGTTACCTGGCAGTGGCAGCATGGAAGCCGCGATGCGCTCCGGGCAGTGGCAGCATGGAAGCAGCGATGCGTTACCGGGCAGTGGCAGCATGGAAGCCGCGATGAGTTACCGGGCAGTGACAGAATGGAGGCCGCGATGAGTTACCGGACAGTGGCAGCATTGAAGCCGCGATGAGTCACCTGGCAGTGGCAGCATGGAAGCCGCGATGAGTTACCGGACAGTGTCAGCATGGAAGCCGCGATGAGTTACCGGACAGTGTCAGCATGGAAGCCGCGATGAGTTACCGGACAGTGTCAGCATGGAAGCCGCAATGAGTTACCGGACAGTGTCAGCATGGAAGCCGCGATGAGTTACCGGACAGTGTCAGCATGGAAGCCGCGAAGAGTTACCGGACAGTGTCAGCATGGAAGCTGCGATGAGTTACCGGACAGTGTCAGCATGGAAGCCACGATGAGTTACCGGACAGTGGCAGCATGGAAGCCGCGATGCGTTACCGGACAGTGGCAGCATGGAAGCGGCGATGAGTTACCGGACAATGTCAGCATGGAAGCCGCGATGAGCTACCGGACAATGTCAGCATGGAAGCCGCGATGAGTTACCGGACAATGTCAGCATGGAAGCCGCGATGAGTTACCTGGCAGTGTCAGCATGGAAGCCGCGATGAGTTACCGGACAATGTCAGCATGGAAGCCGCGATGAGTTACCGGACAATGTCAGCATGGAAGCCGCGATGAGTTACCGGGCAGTGTCAGCATGGAAGCCGCGATGAGTTACCGGACAGTGGCTGCATGGAAGCCGCGATGAGCTACCGGACAATGTCAGCATTGAAGCCGCGATGAGTTACCGGACAATGTCAGCATGGAGGCCGCGATGAGCTACCGGACAGTGGCAGCATGGAAGCCGCGATGAGCTACTGGACAATGTCAGCATGGAAGCCGCGATGAGCTACCGGACAATATCAGCAAGGAAGCCGCGATGAGTTACCGGACAGTGGCAGCATGGAAGCCGCGATGAGTTACCGGGCAGTGGCAGCATGGACGCTGCGATGAGCTACCGAACAATGTCAGCATGGAAGCCGCGATGAGCTACCGGACAATGTCAGCATGGAAGCCGCGATGAGTTACCGGACAATGTCAGCATGGACGCTGTGATAAGTTACCGGACAATGTCAGCATGGAAGCCGCGATAAGCTACCGGACAATGTCAGCATGGAAGCCGCGATGAGTTACCGGACAATGTCAGCATGGAAGCCGCGGACAATGTCAGCATGGAAGCCGCGATGAGTTACCGGACAATGTCAGCATGGAAGCCGCGATGAGTTACCAGGCAGTGTCAGCATGGAAGCCGCGATGAGTTACCGGACAATGTCAGCATGGAAGCCGCGATGAGTTACCGGACAATGTCAGCATGGAAGCCGCGATGAGTTACCGGACAATGTCAGCATGGAAGCTGCGATGAGTTACCGGGCAGTGTCAGCATGGAAGCCGCGATGCGTTACCGGACAGTGGCAGCATGGAAGCCGCGATGAGTTACCGGACAGTGGCAGCATGGAAGCCGCGATGCGTTACCGGACAGTGGCAGCATGGAAGCCGCGATGAGTTACCGGACAATGTCAGCATGGAAGCCGCGATGAGCTACCGGACAATGTCAGCATGGAAGCCGCGATGAGGGCTACTGGACAATGTCAGCATGGAAGCCGCGATGAGCTACCGGACAATATCAGCAAGGAAGCCGCGATGAGTTACCGGACAGTGGCAGCATGGAAGCCGCGATGAGTTACCGGGCAGTGGCAGCATGGACGCTGCGATGAGCTACCGAACAATGTCAGCATGGAAGCCGCGATGAGCTACCGGACAATGTCAGCATGGAATCCGCGATGAGTTACCGGACAATGTCAGCATGGACGCTGTGATAAGTTACCGGACAATGTCAGCATGGAAGCCGCGATAAGCTACCGGACAATGTCAGCATGGAAGCCGCGATGAGTTACCGGACAATGTCAGCATGGAAGCCGCGGACAATGTCAGCATGGAAGCCGCGATGAGTTACCGGACAATGTCAGCATGGAAGCCGCGATGAGTTACCAGGCAGTGTCAGCATGGAAGCCGCGATGAGTTACCGGACAATGTCAGCATGGAAGCCGCGATGAGTTACCGGACAATGTCAGCATGGAAGCCGCGATGAGTTACCGGACAATGTCAGCATGGAAGCTGCGATGAGTTACCGGGCAGTGTCAGCATGGAAGCCGCGATGCGTTACCGGACAGTGGCAGCATGGAAGCCGCGATGAGTTACCGGACAGTGGCAGCATGGAAGCCGCGATGCGTTACCGGACAGTGGCAGCATGGAAGCCGCGATGAGTTACCGGACAATGTCAGCATGGAAGCCGCGATGAGCTACCGGACAATGTCAGCATGGAAGCCGCGATGAGTTACCGGACAATGTCAGCATGGAAGCCGCGATGAGTTACCTGGCAGTGTCAGCATGGAAGCCGCGATGAGTTACCGGACAATGTCAGCATGGAAGCCGCGATGAGTTACCGGACAATGTCAGCATGGAAGCCGCGATGAGTTACCGGGCAGTGTCAGCATGGAAGCCGCGATGAGTTACCGGACAGTGGCTGCATGGAAGCCGCGATGAGCTACCGGACAATGTCAGCATTGAAGCCGCGATGAGTTACCGGACAATGTCAGCATGGAGGCCGCGATGAGCTACCGGACAGTGGCAGCATGGAAGCCGCGATGAGCTACCGGACAATGTCAGCATGGAAGCCGCGATGAGCTACCGGACAATGTCAGCATGGAAGCCGCGATGAGTTACCGGACAGTGGCAGCATGGAAGCCGCGATGAGTTACCGGGCAGTGGCAGCATGGACGCTGCGATGAGCTACCGAACAATGTCAGCATGGAAACCGCGATGAGCTACCGGACAATGTCAGCATGGAAGCCGCGATGAGTTACCGGACAATGTCAGCATGGACGCTGTGATAAGTTACCGGACAATGTCAGCATGGAAGCCGCGATAAGCTACCGGACAATGTCAGCATGTAAGCCGCGATGAGTTACCGGACAATGTCAGCATGGAAGCCGCGGACAATGTCAGCATGGAAGCCGCGATGAGTTACCGGACAATGTCAGCATGGAAGCCGCGATGAGTTACCAGGCAGTGTCAGCATGGAAGCCGCGATGAGTTACCGGACAATGTCAGCATGGAAGCCGCGATGAGTTACCGGACAATGTCAGCATGGAAGCCGCGATGAGTTACCGGGCAGTTTCAGCATGGAAGCCGCGATGAGTTACCGGACAGTGGCTGCATGATTCACCTTAACGAATTTCACAAGAATGAAATACTGTAAGTTAGTATATTAGGTTATTCATTCAGCAATACAATGCTACATTATCTGCTCTATTTAATCACCATTGAACAGTTGAATATATGTGTAATTCGTGAAATATCCAGGCAGATAGTGAATGTAGGAATATCAGGGTTGTTCGTGGAATATCCCTGTAGTTCGTGGAATATCCCGATAGCTAGTGGAATATCCCGGTAGTTCGTGGAATATCCCTGTAATTCGTTGAATATCCCTGTTGTTCGTGGAATATCCCGGTAGTTCGTGGAATATCCCGGTAGTTCGTGGAATATCCCGGTAGTTAGTGGAATATCGCGGTAGTTCGTGGAATATCCCGGTAGTTAGTGGAATATCGCGGTAGTTAGTGGAATACCGCGGTAGTTCGTGGAATATCCCGGTAGTTCGTGGAATATCCCGGTAGTTAGTGGAATATCCCGGTAATTTGTGGAATATCGCGGTAGTTCGTGGAATATCATTGTAGTTCGTGGAATATCCCGGTAGTTCGTGGAATATCCCGGTAGTTAGTGGAATATCGCGGTAGTTCGTGGAATATCCCGGTAGTTAGTGGAATATCCCGGTAGTTCGTGGAATATCCCGGTAGTCAGTGGAATATCCCGGTAGTTAGTGGAATATCCCGGTAGTTAGTGGAATATCGCGGTAGTTCGTGGAATATCCCGGTAGTTAGTGGAATATCGCGGTAGTTCGTGGAATATCCCGGCAGTTCGAGGAATATCACTGTAGTTCGTGGAATATCCCGTTAGTTAGTGGAATATCGCGGTAGTTCGTGGAATATCGCGGTCGTTCATGGAATATCCCGGTAGTTAGTGGAATATCCCGGTAGTTCGTGGAATATCCCGGTAGTTCGTGGAATATCCCGGTAGTTAGTGGAATATCGCGGTAGTTCGTGGAATATCCCGGTAGTTAGTGGAATATCGAGGTAGTTCGTGGAATATCCCGGTAGTTCGAGGAATATCACTGTAGTTCGTGGAATATCCCGGTAGTTAGTGGAATATCGCGGTAGTTCGTGGAATATCGCGGTCGTTCATGGAATATCCCAGTAGTTAGTGGAATATCCCGGTAGTTCGTGGAATATCCCGGTATTTCGTGGAATATCCCGGTAGTTCGTGGAATATCCCGGTAGTTCGTGGAATATCCCTGTAGTTAGTGTGCGTGGACTATCGCGGTCGTTCGTGGAATATCCCTGTAGTTAGTGTTCGTGGAATATCCCAGTAGTTGAATATCCCGGTAGTTCGTGGAATATCCCGGTAGTTCGTGGAATATCCCTGTAGTTCGTGGAATATCCCGGTAGTTCGTGGAATATCCCGGTGGTTCGTGGAATATCCCGGTGGTTCGTGGAATATCCTGGTAGTTCGTGGAATATCCCGGTGGTTCGTGGAATATCCCGGTAGTTCGTGGAATATCCCGGTAGTTCGTGGAATATCCCGGTAGTTAGTGGAATATCCCGGTAGTTCGTGGAATATCCCGGTAGTCAGTGGAATATCCCGGTAGTTAGTGGAATATCCCGGTAGTTCGTGGAATATCCCGGTAGTCAGTGGAATATCCCGGTAGTTAGTGGAATATCCCGGTAGTTCGTGGAATATCCCGGTAGTTCGTGGAATATCCCGGTAGTTCGTGGAATATCCCTGTAGTTAGTGTGCGTGGACTATCGCGGTCGTTCGTGGAATATCCCGGTGGTTCGTGGAATATCCCGGTAGTTCGTGGAATATCCCGGTAGTTCGTGGAATATCCCGGTAGTTAGTGGAATATCCCGGTAGTTCGTGGAATATCCCGGTAGTCAGTGGAATATCCCGGTAGTTAGTGGAATATCCCGGTAGTTCGTGGAATATCCCGGTAGTTCGTGGAATATCCCGGTCGTTCGTGGAATATCCCGGTAGTTCGTGGAATATCCCGGCAGTTCGAGGAATATCACTGTAGTTCGTGGAATATCCCGGTAGTTAGTGGAATATCGCGGTAGTTCGTGGAATATCGCGGTCGTTCATGGAATATCCCGGTAGTTAGTGGAATATCCCGGTAGTTCGTGGAATATCCCGGTAGTTCGTGGAATATCCCGGTAGTTAGTGGAATATCGCGGTAGTTCGTGGAATATCCCGGTAGTTAGTGGAATATCGCGGTAGTTCGTGGAATATCCCGGTAGTTCGAGGAATATCACTGTAGTTCGTGGAATATCCCGGTAGTTAGTGGAATATCGCGGTAGTTCGTGGAATATCGCGGTCGTTCATGGAATATCCCAGTAGTTAGTGGAATATCCCGGTAGTTCGTGGAATATCCCGGTATTTCGTGGAATATCCCGGTAGTTCGTGGAATATCCCTGTAGTTAGTGTGCGTGGACTATCGCGGTCGTTCGTGGAATATCCCTGTAGTTAGTGTTCGTGGAATATCCCAGTAGTTGAATATCCCGGTAGTTCGTGGAATATCCCGGTAGTTCGTGGAATATCCCTGTAGTTCGTGGAATATCCCGGTGGTTCGTAGAATATCCCGGTGGTTCGTAGAATATCCCGGTGGTTCGTGGAATATCCTGGTAGTTCGTGGAATATCCCGGTGGTTCGTGGAATATCCCGGTAGTTCGTGGAATATCCCGGTAGTTCGTGGAATATCCCGGTAGTTAGTGGAATATCCCGGTAGTTCGTGGAATATCCCGGTAGTTCGAGGAATATCCCGGTAGTTCGTGGAATATCCCTGTAGTTAGTGTGCGTGGACTATCGCGGTCGTTCGTGGAATATCCCTGTAGTTAGTGTGCGTGGAATATCCCGGTAGTTCGTGGAATATCCCGGTAGTTCGTGGAATATCCCGGTAGTTCGTGGAATATCCCGGTAGTTCTTGGAATATCCCGGTAGTTAGTGTGCGTGGACTATCGCGGTAGTTCGTGGAATATCCCGGTAGTTCGTGGAATATCCCGGTGGTTCGTAGAATATCCCGGTGGTTCGTAGAATATCCCGGTGGTTCGTGGAATATCCTGGTAGTTCGTGGAATATCCCGGTGGTTCGTGGAATATCCCGGTAGTTCGTGGAATATCCCGGTAGTTCGTGGAATATCCCGGTAGTTAGTGGAATATCCCGGTAGTTCGTGGAATATCCCGGTAGTTCGAGGAATATCCCGGTAGTTCGTGGAATATCCCTGTAGTTAGTGTGCGTGGACTATCGCGGTCGTTCGTGGAATATCCCTGTAGTTAGTGTGCGTGGAATATCCCGGTAGTTCGTGGAATATCCCGGTAGTTCGTGGAATATCCCGGTAGTTCGTGGAATATCCCGGTAGTTCTTGGAATATCCCGGTAGTTAGTGTGCGTGGACTATCGCGGTAGTTCGTGGAATATCCCGGTAGTTAGTTGAATATCCCGGTAGTTAGTTGAATATCCCGGTAGTTCTTGGAATATCACTGTAGTTAGTGTGCGTGGAATATCCCGGTAGTTCGTGGAATATCCCGGTAGTTCGTGGAATATCCCGGTAGTTCGTGGAATATCCCTGTAGTTAGTGTGCGTGGACTATCGCGGTAGTTCGTGGAATATCCCGGTAGTTCGTGGAATATCCAGGTAGTTCGTGGAATATCCCGGTAGTTCTTGGAATATCCCGGTAGTTCGTGGAATATCCCGGTAGTTCGTAGAATATCCATGTAGTTCGTGTTCGTGGAATATCGCGGTAGTTCGTGAAATATCCCGGTAGTTCAACAGTTATTAAATACGTATTGAATATATCAAAATTTAAACAGACAAACAGGCAGGCAAATGTGTCATTTTGTATTCAATCACAGTACGTGCAAATTATAGCGTGGACTATGAAATATCGGTGCAGGCGTACCACTAATCTATTTTTATAATTAATATTGAGAAGAGTACATACTATCTAATATATATATATGAACAATGCCTTAGAACTACTGACTGAATGAAAACAATGCACACTACTTCATACAGTTGTGTAGAGCACAGAAAATATTAATGTACACTACTTACACCCTCGGCATGTCAGACGGTACACCCTCGGCATGTCAGATGGTACACTCTCGGCATGTCAGATGGTACACCCTCGGCATGTCAGACGGTACACCCTCGGCATGTCAGATGGTACACCCTCGGCATGTCAGACGGTACACCCTCGGCATGTCAGATGGTACACCCTCGGCATGTCAGATGGTACAGCCTCGGCATGTCAGACGGTACACCCTCGGCATGTCAGACGGTACACCCTCGGCATGTCAGATGGTACACCCTCGGCATGTCAGACGGTACACCCTCGGCATGTCAGACGGTACACCCTCGGTTGTGATGTGCCATGTGAGATGCCATGTGATGTGCCATGTGATATGCCATGTGATGTGTCATGTGATATGCCATGTGATATACCATGTGATGTGTCATGTGATATGCCATGTGATGTGCCATGTGATATGCCATGTGATGTGTCATGTGATATGCCATGTGATATGCCATGTGATGTGTCATGTGATATGCCATGTGATGTGCCATGTGATATGCCATGTGATGTGCCATGTGATGTGTCATGTGATATGACATGTGATATACCATGTGATGTGTCATGTGATATGCCATGTGATATGCCATGTGATGTGTCATGTGATATGCCATGTGATGTGTCATGTGATATGCCATGTGATATACCATGTGATGTGCCATGTGATATGCCATGTGATGTGCCATGTGTGCCATGTGATGTGACTGAATGGAACAACACACATAAATTACATTTCACTTTTTATTTATGCACATAAGTTTGTCATACTGTCTTGACATGAAAAACGAGTGATTATTATTATTTTTCGTTGTTTCATGTTATAAACGTGAAGAATATGCAAGTGTAAAGTTACAGTTATCTTGTATACACCATAACTCTATAAATAAATGTTATAAATTTTAAAACGCCAACCTTTAACTACATGTAAAACTAGAAATGTTACGATTGTCTGTACTCAGAACAGTTACATGCACAGCATATGTTTTATGTGTCTTACACAATAATGTACTCTTGTACTTCTTGAATGGGATTGTACAAAGTATATGAATGTTTATATAGCCAAAATAATGATCGAGACCGTTACACATTATACAACATGTCCTTGATCGAGACCGTTACATATACAACATGTCCTTGATCGAGACCGTTACATATACAACATGTCCTTGATCGAGACCGTTACATATACAGTATGTCCTTGATCGAGACCAGTACACATACAACATGTCCTTGATCGAGACCGTTACACATTATACAACATGTCCTTGATCGAGACCGTTACACATTATACAGTATGTCCGTGATCGAGACCGTTACACATACAACATGTCCTTGATCGAGACCGTTACACATACAACATGTCCTTGATCGAGACCGTTACACATACAACATGTCCTTGATCGAGACCGTTACACATTATACAACATGTCCTTGATCGAGACCGTTACACATTATAACATGTCCTTGATCGAGACCGTTACACATTATAACATGTCCTTGATCGAGACCGTTACACATTATATAACATGTCCTTGATCGAGACCGTTACACATACAACATGTCCTTGATCGAGACCGTTATACATCAACAACTGTCCTCGTGTCCTTGATCGAGACCGTTACACATTATAACATGTCCTTGATCGAGACCGTTACACATTATACAACATGTCCTTGATCGAGACCGTTACACATTATACAACATGTCCTTGGTCGAGACCGCTACACATTATACAACATGTCCTTGATCGAGACCGTTACACATTATACAACATGTCCTTGATCGAGACCGTTACACATTATACAACATGTCCTTGATCGAGACCGTTACACATTATACAACATGTCCTTGGTCGAGACCGTTACACATTATACAACATGTCCTTGATCGAGACCGTTACACATTATACAACATGTCCTTGATCGAGACCGCTACACATTATACAACATGTCCTTGATCGAGACTGTTACACATTATACAACATGTCCCTGATCGAGACCGTTACACATTATACAACATGTCCTTGATCGAGACCGCTACACATTATACAACATGTCCTTGATCGAGACCGTTACACATTATACAACATATCCTTGATCGAGACTGTTACACATTATACAACATGTCCTTGATCGAGACCGTTACACATTATACAACATGTCCTTGATCGAGACCGTTACACATTATACAACATGTCCTTGATCGAGACCGTTACACATACAACATGTCCTTGATCAAGACCGTTACACATTATACAACATGTCATTGATCGAGATCGTTACACATTATACAACATGTCCTTGATCGAGACCGTTACACATTATACAACATGTCCTTGATCGAGACCGTTACATATACAGTATGTCCTTGATCGAGACCGATACACATACAACATGTCCTTGATCGAGACCGTTACACATTATACAACATGTCCTGAGTTAGTTTATAACACATTAGTACCTGTTTCAATTTAAACCATTGAAATATTAATATATATATATATATATATATATATATATAGTACACCTCTAGCTCTCATATATGTACAGTACATATAATAAAATTAACACATACACTGCACATAATGGGCTATATAAAGGACAGCAGAATTGCATAATACATGAGTCATGTCTTATATACTAAAATCCATTTATAAATGTCGCTAATCATTACACACACAAATAATTAAAATACTGATATTTAGCTTAAATAATATTTTATTCAAGAATGGTACATAACACAGGAATAGTTACAACAGACCAGTTAGGATTGGGTAAAAGGTTACATAGTAACTTATTCGAATCCTTTTCCTAAGATTATGACAGGGCAAAGGTGCACTATCCCACAATTTTGAAATAAGAACCACCTATAGAATGATTTCATTCTCTCGTAAATATATTCATTTGAATAGTGTTTGCATTAAATTTCAAATTTGAATAAAATATATAACGACCTGTGCAGATAAACGTGTGTAGCATGCATGTCGGTGCATGTGCATTATATGTTGGATGGAGTAAGATACACGATGTCTACCTAAATCTATTTGCATCCATTAATTCGTGAAACAAAAAAACTACAAAATTGACAAATTACTTCCTAACCAATATTATGTTGTAACGGTGTAATTTATTTATTATGACTATGAAACGTTAATACTGTGACCTACATTGTCCTACAGTGTTATATAATATAAATGCGTTCGTTTACAATCGTAAACACATATAATTGTGTTTTGGGACACCTATCTTACATTAAAACACTGTCGAGACGTCATACCTCTGTACGTGCAGTCCATTATTATTATTAATATTGAATTGCTGTCAAAAGGCCAGAGTATTATATTCAATCCTACATGTACATGTACGAAATTAACAATTTTAATTTGTAGGATCTTGTTATATAAGGTGTGTTTTAAGTAAGATATAAACCTCAAACGGATCCAATATGTTAACTATTGGTACTGTCCACGGCGCTACGCGCCTCATACAGTCCAATATCAAATTTGTAACTCACGCCTACATTTTATTATAATTAATAAATTTAATATGTTAATATACGCTGTGCCAAGAACACAATCAGATGTATAACAACATTTCATAGATTCGCTTAAATTTAATCTGCTCTGCATAAAATTGTCTTAATATAGAGATGTTGAAATAAGTTATACCAAGTATCTACAATAACACTGTCACATTGGAAACATTTTAATCCACATACTATACTTATTAACATTCTTCATATATTTATGATTTTTTCTCTATTTTTTTATTGCATGTAATTGTATACATATATATTATTATCACTATGACCTGTATAATGCTTAAGTCTAATCAACTTTATGATCTATTCTTCTAACAAATGTACATAACAGGCGATATAAACGAATAAAATGCTGACAGTGTGCAGAAAGAAAATCTTATACGGGATGTGTAATATATGATATACGCGTTTCGTTGGCAATTTGGTTTATTTATTCATTTTGAAAAATACTTCAACAGTCGAATCATGTCCATATAAATTTATAATATAATTAGTGCGCTCAGAGATTTTATTTTCACTTTCATTTTGACAATACGAGTTAAATACGCGTGACTTCATTTGTAAAATACCCGGGATTTAACGTCAGAGTAAACAATATAATATATATAATTATCTAAGCCATTAACTGATTATACGGTAAGAAAGTGCTTATCTTTGTCACTGAACAAGTGTTCATCTTTATTCAAGTCTCATCTATCTACATATATATAACGCAAAGAAAGTTAAACAGCCATAGTAACGGTACATGAATAGAATTATAAGAGATATATTGCAACAAAACATATCACATTATAAAAAATCACATGTTTATTATATAAAGTATAAACACACAAGTGCTAGGTGACATTTTTAAGAATAATATTAGGATGAAGAAGAATGAGCTATTAAGACTTAATCGTGTACAGTTTATTCTCTCTAACATTTATATATATTTATATAGGAAATTAAGCTAATTTGAAACTCAAGGCTGTGGTGATTGCTCTTTGAAAAGGTCTGGACATCTACTGACCAGCGAAATGAAATAAAACATGTTTATTTATTTTATTTATATACAGTTTATATATATATATATATATATATAAATGTTACAGAGAATAAACTGTATATAAATAAAATAAACATGTTTTATTTCATTTCGCTGGTCAGTAGATTTCCAGACCTTTTCAAAGGAGCAATCACCACAACCTTGAGTTTCAAATTAGCTTAATTTCCTTGTACAGTTCCAGCTACATTCTCGTCTATTACATCTTCCAATGCTTCAGTTTCATTGCGATCATCATCATCATCGTCATTATATATATATATATATATTTACATCTTTAAATGCCTCAATTTCATTATATATATATATATATTTACATCTTTAAATGCCTCAATTTCATTGCGATCATCATCATCATCGTCATTATATATATATATATATATTATATAATGACGATGATGATGATGATCGCAATGAAAATATATATATATATATAATGACGATGATGATGATGATCGCAATGAAAATATATATATATATATAATGACGATGATGATGATGATCGCAATGAAAATATATATATATATATAATGACGATGATGATGATGATCGCAATGAAACTGAGGCATTGAAAGATGTAATACATAGTACAGTATAATGAACAATGAACACTCCTGATGAGATGAGATGATGAGATGATGTGATGATGTGATGATTATGAACGTACATGGAAAATAACGATAGAAGGGAAATAATAGTGTAGCTAAATCGTGAACTGCTAAAACTAAATTATCACTTTTTGTCACAAAGTTATCGATACTCCTGTTATATTGTATAGTTCAGAAATATGGGCTTATAAATAATATAAATAAGATACATATTAAATTTGGTAACACTATTCTTGATGTCAGGCAACAAACTCCCAGTGTGGCCGCTTTTGGTGAATTTGGTAGATTTCCTATGTGTGTTATTTGCAAAGAAATACCATTGAAATACTAGATTAAAATAATAAAAAATGATAATAGAATATGTATACAATCTTTATGGAACAATGTCAATTGTTGGGCTAGAAATATAAAGCGATTAGTAGATATATTAGGGTTTAGTGGCATTTGGGTACATTTTGAAACAACATCTTCGAGACCAATGTGTAACTGGCATACACCAATACAAAACTGTCTCTAAGTTAGAATATTATTATATGTATAAATCACAATTTTGTTTTAAAACTATTTGAATGTTATATCTAATAACGTATTAAGGAAAGACATCACGTGTTTTAGATTATGTTCTAATACAATAGAAATTGAATTTGGTAGATATTCGGGCGCTGAACGACAAAAATGTATTTGTAAGATAAGATAAGATAAGAATTGTTTTATTATAGTGACATGTGCGTTCATACATACAACATTACAATAAATATATAATTTTACTATAGCACCCGGCCCAGTAGACCTATAGGTCACCTTAAACTTTAAATTATTTGTAAAGTGTGTACTTGTCGTACTGTTGAATGAGAATATCACTGTATGTTATGTTGTCCATTGCTTAGAACTGTGCATTTTGGTAATTAAAACTAATTATGCTTGGCCAACAATGCAAAGACTTATAACAGTTGTGTCATCAAACAACAATAGGATACTTAGTAGAAGAGCAAACTATATCAACAAATCCGTTATGCTAAGTAACACAACCGCTGCTTCCTGATAACATACTGTGTTCAGTAACCCTTTCCCTCATAGAAGAACCTCTTGATGCCATTACCAATACGACATATATTGACAATGTAGTAGCAAAAGCATTGTTCACAATAAAGGCCAGAATCTCATGTAGTCCCGGTAATATCTATGGAGGTGGGATAGATATGGTGACTACTTATCCACTGCGTGATAGCTAAATGGCTGCCGTTTGTATGGAGATATAATAGTATATTAACCTAAATCTCTATGAAGGAAAGGGTTAAATTAATATGTAAATATATATTGTTCATAACTTGGGAAAATGAGATTATATGTATAGAAGTGTTATGCTATGTCTATATGATTGACCATATTCATCTCTGATACATGTTAAACAGCCAACGGGAAAATATTTGCCGATTTGCTGAATAAAAATCTGAATCTGCTAAATGACGGACATATACAAGCTTTGATTTTGGGGTTATTAGTTGATACTGAAAGCTGTCCATCGTCCATCGTATTACACAACTTCTATACATGGACTTACAAACCGATAGATGCAATTTAATGCTTCATATTTATTCTAAAACACAACGAAACCAAATTACATCCCACGCAGCCAAGACGCTTTACACATATCCACCACATATGTGTCATATATCAATGAATAAAAATGCATCACGTTGTGAATATATTCTAAAGTGGAATGCATAAAAGGATTCATAAAATAATATAACGTAAAGAGATGAGCAAAGTTAAACTGATGAGCAAAGTTAAACTGGTGAGCAAAGTTAAACTGATGAGCAAAGTTAAACTGATGAACAAAGTTAAGCTGATGAGCAAAGTTAAACTGATGAGCAACGTTAAACTGATGAGCAAAGTTAAACTGATGAGCAACGTTAAACTGATGAGCAAAGTTAAACTGATGAGCAAAGTTAAACTGATGAGCAAAGTTAAACTGATGAGCAAAGTTAAACTGAAATCCATTTGCGCTCAGAAAGATCAACACTATTTGGAAGTTTGTATTTTTTGGAAAATCGTCCAGAAATATTTATTAGACAGAAACTAGTGAATTGACTGTTTTAACAATACTGCCTGTAGTGGATGTATATAGTGGATGTATATGGTGGATGTATATAGTGTATGTATAACAAATGTGATACTGGTTCCTGGAGATTCTAAGTACGAGATATACTGGTTCCTGGAGATTCTAAGTACGAGATATACTGGTTCCTGGAGCTTCTAAGTACGAGATATACTGGTTCCTGGAGTTTCAAAGTACGAGATATACTTGTTCCTGGAGTTTCTAAGTACGAGTTATACTGGTTCCTGGAGTTTCTAAGTACGAGATATATTGGTTCCTGGAGATTCTAAGTACGAGATATATTGGTTCCTGGAGATTCTAAGTACGAGATATACTGGTTCCTGGAGTTTCTAAGTACGAGATATATTGGTTCCTGGAGATTCTAAGTACGAGATATATTGGTTCCTGGAGGTTCTAAGTACGAGATATATTGGTTTCTGGAGATTCTAAGTACGAGATATATTGGTTCCTGGAGGTTCTAAGTACGAGATATATTGGTTCCTGGAGTTTCTAAGTACGAGATATATTGGTTCCTGGAGATATACTGGTTTCTGGAGATTCTAAGTACGAGATATACTGGTTTCTGGCGATTCGAAGTACGAGATATACTGGTTCCTGGAGATTCTAAGTACGAGATATACTGGTTCCTGGAGATTCTAAGTACGAGATATATTGGTTTCTGGAGATATACTGGTTTCTGGAGATTCTAAGTACGAGATATACTGGTTCCTGGAGATTCTAAGTACGAGATATATTGGTTTCTGGAGATATACTGGTTTCTGGAGATTCTAAGTACGAGATATATTGGTTTCTGGAGATTCTAAGTACGAGATATATTGGTTCCTGGAGGTATACTGGTTTCTGGAGATTCTAAGTACGAGATATATTGGTTTCTGGAGATTCTAAGTACGAGATATATTGGTTCCTGGAGATTCTAAGTACGAGATATATTGGTTCCTGGAGATATATTGGTTCTGGAGTTTCTAAGTATGAGATATACTGGTTTCTGGAGATTCTAAGTACGAGTAATATTGGTTCCTGGGGTAATATTGGTTCCTGGAGAAATATTGGTTCCTGGAGATTCTAAGTACGAGATATATTGGTTTCTGGAGATTCTTAGTACGAGATATATTGGTTCCTGGAGATTCTAAGTACGAGATATATTGGTTTCTGGAGTTCTAAGTACGAGATATATTGGTTTCTGGAGTTTCTAAGTACGAGATATATTGGTTTCTGGAGATTCTAAGTACGAGATATATTGGTTTCTGGAGGTTCTAAGTACGAGATATATTGGTTTCTGGAGTTTCTAAGTACGAGATATACTGGTTCCTGGAGATATATTGGTTCCTGGAGATTCTAAATACGATATATATATACTCACGTCAGCTTTGTAGTGTATCTATTTTAATAACTTGTCAAAATGAAAATGTTGTTTATTCTTAATAAAAGTACCTAGATTTGCTTAAATTAACAAATACTACCACACATGTAATCATTATTCCCGAAGGTCGAGGTTTTCCTGAACATATTTCCTAATGCCCAGTTTTAAAATGAGCTCATCTACATACAGAGCACCTAGACTGCACACCCTGCCTTGTTTCACGTACAGAGCACATATACTGCACACCCTGCCTTGTTTCACGTACAGAGCACCTAGACTGCACACCCTGCCTTGTTTCACGTACAGAGCACCTAGACTGCACACCCTGCCTTGTTTCACGTACAGAGCACCTAGACTGCACACCATGCCTTGTTTCACGTACAGAGCACCTAGACTGCACACCCTGCCTTGTTTCATGTACAGAGCACCTAGACTGCACACCCTGCCTTGTTTCACGTACAGAGCACATAGACTGCACACCGTGCCTTGTTTCACGTACAGAGCACATATAATGCACACCCTGCCTTGTTTCACGTACAGAGCACCTAGACTGCACACCCTGCCTTGTTTCACGTACAGAGCACCTAGACTGCACACCCTGCCTTGTTTCACGTACAGAGCACCTAGACTGCACGCTATGCCTTGTTTCACGTACAGAGCACCTAGACTGCACACCCTGCCTTGTTTCATGTACAGAGCACCTAGACTGCACACCCTGCCTTGTTTCACGTACAGAGCACATAGACTGCACACCGTGCCTTGTTTCACGTACAGAGCACCTAGAATGCACACCCTGCCTTGTTTCACGTACAGAGCACCTAGACTGCACACCCTGCCTTGTTTCACGTACAGAGCACCTAGACTGCACACCCTGCCTTGTTTCACGTACAGAGCACCTAGACTGCACACCATGCCTTGTTTCACGTACAGAGCTCCTAGACTGCACACCCTGTCTTGTTTCACGTACAGAGCACCTAGACTGTACACCATGCCTTGTTTCACGTACAGAGCACCTAGACTGCACACCCTGCCTTGTTTCACGTACAGAGCACCTAGACTGCACACCCTGCCTTGTTTCACGTACAGAGCACCTAGACTGCACAACATGCCTTGTTTCACGTACAGAGCACCTAGACTGCACACCCTGCCTTGTTTCACGTACAGAGCACCTAGACTGCACACCCTGTCTTGTTTCACGTACAGAGCACCTAGACTGCACACCCTGCCTTGTTTCACGTACAGAGCACCTAGACTGCACACCATGCCTTGTTTCACGTACAGAGCTCCTAGACTGCACACCCTGTCTTGTTTCACGTACAGAGCACCTAGACTGTACACCATGCCTTGTTTCACGTACAGAGCACCTAGACTGCACACCCTGCCTTGTTTCACGTACAGAGCACCTAGACTGCACACCCTGCCTTGTTTCACGTACAGAGCACCTAGACTGCACACCCTGCCTTGTTTCACGTACAGAGCACCTAGACTGCACACCCTGCCTTGTTTCACGTACAGAGCACCTAGACTGCACACCCTGCCTTGTTTCACGTACAGAGCACCTAGACTGCACACCATGCCTTGTTTCACGTACAGAGCACCTAGACTGCACACCCTGCCTTGTTTTACGTACAGAGCACCTAGACTGCACACCCTGTCTTGTTTCACGAATAAATTCAATATGTAAAATATATTATTTCGGGTAAAAGTGTTTAATCCAAAGATGAAACAAAAATAATGTTGTTGTTCCAGATCACTCGAACGCATTTTAATTACAAGATTCAAAATCTTGATTATAAAGCTTTCATAAATAAACTGAACGATGTTCAACATTCCTGTCTTCAAATGTCTTCCCCAACTATTTATTTGTTCTGATGTTGAAAAAACAACTGTTCGTGTTCGGCGGTAGTTAGATAATAGCAATATAAGATATTACAGAAGTGAATATATATATATACAAGATGTGTTTTAATTAATCCGGTTACGAATGGGTTAACGTAGATGTTTCGTGTATTGGGGTATTGGGGTATTGGGGTATGGGGTATTGGGGTATACAATACATTTGTTTAGATTTAGTGAGAATAATTATATACGTTTTCTTTCGTTATAATCCATTTCAGTCTATTGCTGTTAATTTATATGTAAAATGTCAATTCTGTTATGTACATGTAAAATACTGAAATAAATAATGTTTAAACTACCATAGATGTAGGCAAGACGAACTAGCTTACACTCGTTTAGGTTGCGAAACCCCTATCTTACACGAATGTAAGATGGAATTGTTATGAATTATTCAGAAACAATTAAATTTAACCCTTTTCACACTAGCGGTAAATATAACAGATAAGTATGTCACCAATTTCATTAGAATTGTGCCAATAACATATTTCTAGAGTTTTTCAATTACAATTATTTGAATTATTTTGAAGTCTTTATTTTGTCCAGCATGCAAAGAGTTAAGTACACGCTTGGGAAGAGAACACCAACATACTTGCTTCATAACTATATCTAGAAACCAACGTATGCCAATGCAATGTTCTGACAAAACTTGTAACAAACATGATTTAACTGATTCTGACGTCATCTGTCATTGAGTAGACGACGTCACTGATAGTGTCAGTGCTTGAGACATTTTCTCGAACGCAATTGTTCACAATTTATTTTTAAGTTTTACACAGATAGATCTACATGTCATTTACATATTCTGTAAAAGCATTATACGGTCATGCATTTATGGAATAAAAACAACATGCGTTGCGTTTATTTGGGTATGCATAGTAGGTGTGTGCTGTTTAAAGTGTGTAGGTCATGATCACATGTATTTATGTATAATTATGTACTTGTATGTGAATAAAAGGGGCTTTGTCCTCGAGTAAAAAAAGTGTGTAGGGTGGCAGAAGGCTTTCGCATACATTTTAAGCATAACAAATGTATTGTATACCCCAATACACGAAATGCAGTGGAAGTCGTGATAGCGCAGTGGATGCACGTTCGCTTCAGGTGCGAAAGGTCCGGAGTTCGAGCCCCGCTGGAGCCGTTATGATTGTGCCCTTAGGCAAGGCATTTAAATCCCACGTTGTCTTCTCTCTCCCTCGTGGCAATGGATTCCATCAGGAATGAGGTCTCGAGAGTGATTAATATAAGTCGAAATAACTTGTTTCGCAATCGAGCTAAAATACATTTGTATAAACTAATACACGAAATATAGTTTGATTTTATTCCTTATATATACATTGGGCATTTTCTGAGGGTTTCAAGACTGTACATGTAAATGGTATACAGGTTGTGTTAACCATCACTATACGTAGTTTTGTTTCAATTAATGAAACAGTGACGTGTCTGGGTTTCTCATTCACAGCCCGGTATTATTGACAACGGTATAACAATTAGAAACCGTTTACATTTGTGACGTCAAACAACAACCTTAGCCAATCAGCAACGCCTCAGGAGCAACTACATTTACCGGAATGTAAACGCAGCAGACCGAAATGTGCCCAACAAGGCGAATGTAATAACAATGTAAATATTGAGCATTGTAACGTAACACAGTATGGCGTATACATTTATGAAAGACGTTGGGGCACAGGACAAAGTCAGATTTAGCGATTACATTTGGCATCGGTGCAATATTGTGAACGATTTATAGCTAATTACTAAGATTGGTTTGCCGGTGTTTCTGCGGTGACCCTAATGAAGTAGCTCAACTACTGAACGATAATGAGGACATTGACTATAAAATGTTCTTTGAACCAAACCCAGACTTCTCAACCAGCCATCCGTGTAAAGAGAAGGATTAGAAAGGGCATTGTGAGTGCAGAAACAGTGCCGCACATTGTTGCACGTAAAGGACATTGGGATTGCACAAACAGTGCCGCACATTGTTGCACGTAAAGGACATTGGGATTGCACAAACAGTGCCGCACATTGTTGCACGTAAAGGACATTGTGAGTGCAGAAAAAGTGCCGCACATTGTTGCACGTAAAGTACATTGGGAATGCACAAACAGTGCCGCACATTGTTGCACGTAAAGGACATTGGGCGTGCACAAACAGTGCCGCACATTGTTGCACGTAAAGTACATTGGGCGTGCACAAACAGTGCCACACATTGTTGCACGTAAAGGACATTGGGAGTGCAGAAACAGTGCCGCACATTGTTGCACGTAAAGGACAGTGGGCGTGCACAAACAGTGCAGCACATTGTTGCACGTAAAGGACAGTGTGGGTGCAGCAACAGTGCCGCACATTGTTGCACGTAAAGGACAAACAGTGCAGAAACAGTGCCGCACATTGTTGCACGTAAAGTACATTGGGAGTGCACACACAGTGCCGCACATTGTTGCACGTAAAGGACATTGGGCGTGCACAAACAGTGCCGCACATTGTTGCACGTAAAGGACATTGGGATTGCACAAACAGTGCCGCACATTGTTGCACGTAAAGGACATTGGGATTGCACAAACAGTGCCGCACATTGTTGCACGTAAAGGACATTGTGAGTGCAGAAAAAGTGCCGCACATTGTTGCACGTAAAGTACATTGGGAATGCACAAACAGTGCCGCACATTGTTGCACGTAAAGGACATTGGGCGTGCACAAACAGTGCCGCACATTGTTGCACGTAAAGTACATTGGGCGTGCACAAACAGTGCCACACATTGTTGCACGTAAAGGACATTGGGAGTGCAGAAACAGTGCCGCACATTGTTGCACGTAAAGGACAGTGGGCGTGCACAAACAGTGCAGCACATTGTTGCACGTAAAGGACAGTGTGGGTGCAGCAACAGTGCCGCACATTGTTGCACGTAAAGGACAAACAGTGCAGAAACAGTGCCGCACATTGTTGCACGTAAAGTACATTGGGAGTGCACACACAGTGCCGCACATTGTTGCACGTAAAGGTCATTGGGCGTGCACAAACAGTGCCGCACATTGTTGCACGTAAAGTACATTGGGCGTGCACAAACAGTGCCGCACATTGTTGCACGTAAAGGACATTGGGAGTCCACACACAGTGCCGCACATTGTTGCACGTAAAGGACATTGGGCGTGCACAAACAGTGCCGCACATTGTTGCACGTAAAGGGCATTGGGAGTGCACACACAGTGCCGCACATTGTTGCACGTAAAGGGCATTGGGTGTGCACACACAGTGCCGCACATTGTTGCACGTAAAGGGCATTGGGAGTACACACACAGTGCCGCACATTGTTGCACGTAAAGGGCATTGGGTGTGCACACACAGTGCCGCACATTGTTGCACGTAAAGGACATTGGGAGTGCACAAACAGTGCCGCACATTGTTGCACGTAAAGGGCATTGGGCGTACACAAACAGTGCCGCACATTGTTGCACGTAAAGGACATTGGGTGTGTACACACAGTGCCGCACATTGTTGCACGTAAAGGGCATTGGGAGTGCACACACAGTGCCGCACATTGTTGCACGTAAAGGACATTGGGAGTGCACAAACAGTGCCGCACATTGTTGCACGTAAAAGAACCAGAACTAGAACTAGAAATGTTGAAGATGTTTACCTCTATGTGTGATCTTGATCTTTGAGCAATGATCTTGGGTCTTTCTTTTCTTTTATTTAAATTTATGGTACGTCGCTACCGGTTTCCCATTTGAGCGACGGGCAGTTTACCTAACAACACCTTTCCTGGGCAGGCTCCAGCGGCTAACCAGTACTTGGTGAACCAACCTCCGTAAGAAACTGCCAGCTTTTTCATATAAATGAGACACGGTATGAGCGGGGCTCGAACCCGTGACCATCAGAGATGATAGGTTACAGTGGTATACAAGTCAGCGACCTTAACCACTCGACCATGGAGGCGGACTAGACTTGGGTCTTGCGGTTATAAATACTTTATTAGGGTTAACAATTAATTTAAAAAACCATGTATGGCAACGGACGGACGGACAGACGAACGAACGAACAAAACGTATGGTAAATTATAATCTATTCGGTCAGGAACGATAGGGGTTTAAATACTCTTATCTGTGTTTGTACCTTCAACGTTACAGTAAACGTGTATATGCTACAGCGTCATTACTTATAACGTGATTGCGCCATTATACCTGCTGTAACATACAAGCATGCACATGTTTTGGTTGCGTGTGATACATGATACATGACTTCATTGGCATTTTACTCAGTTTGCATACCGGAATAACTCAGTTGGGAGAGAGTCCCTTAGTTCCATCCCGAGTTCAGGCGTGCGTGGACGGACGGTTTGTTGGCTGGCTGTTTCTTTTACAAAAAGACTTGTCAATGGTCCAGTGATTAACGCGTTGGGCTGTGAATCCAGAGATCGCAGGTTAGATCCTCCATCAGGCCGTAATAATATTAACAGATTTCCATATTTCAGATGGAACTATAAGCCGAGGTCACATGTATCAGATGGAACTATAAGCCGAGGTCACATGTATCAGATATATACATCGGACATGAAAAAGAACTAGATATGCCTCTGGAAACGGCGCATCTTCTGTATCATACAATATACCTCAAACATTAAAATGATTAATATACTTCTGGAAACGTAGCCCGGATTAACCAGTCGATGAATATACGTATACACAATCAAAGGATCAATTCTAGGAATTGTTATTGGCATATACATCTGCTATGAAACATACATGTGTTTCAGTTTTCACGCTAATGAAGTAAGTTACACTGTTTATGCTGACGGTGCCCCGAGGGTGCTCGCTTAGATTATATACAATAAAAGCATGTGTCTACAATGTATATCACAGTACAGACGGATCTGTAGTCCAGTGGTAGCACGCTGGACTGATAATCCAGGGATCCTGGGTTCGATCCCCCGTCTGACACTAATAAAATTAATAGTCTTTCAGATGGGACTTTAAATCAAGGTCAACCGGTAGCGACGATAAATAAACGTAAAACACACATATATAACAGGTATGTCCTCAAGGGTTTGAAGCCTAATTGGATTTGAATAAAATATGTCGTTGGCATCTTTAAACATTAAAAGAATAACGTGTCCTACATTACGAGTTAACATTTGTCACCAATCTGCATGAAAAGCATGGCCAAATACTGGGATGTGTATATGTACTGGGATATGTACAAGTATACATATTTACTGGGATATGAACAAGTATACATATTTACTGGGATATGTACAAGTATACATATTTACTGGGATATGTACAAGTATACATATTTACTGGGATATGAACAAGTATATATATTTACTGGGATATGTACAAGTATACATATTTACTGGGATATGAACAAGCATACATATTTACTGAGATTATACATATTTACTGGGATTATACATATTTACTGGGATATGAACAAGTATAAATATTAACTGGGATTATACATATTTACTGGGATCATACATATTTACTGGGATATGAACAAGTATACATATTTACTGAAATTATACATATTTACTGGGATATGAACAAGTATACATATTTACTGAGATTATACATATTTACTGGGATTATACATATTTACTGGGATTATACATATTTACTGGGATTATACATATTTACTGGGATTATACATATTTACTGAGATTATACATATTTACTGGGATTATACATATTTACTGGGATATGAACAAGCATACATATTTACTGAGATTATACATATTTACTGGGATTATACATATTTACTGGGATATGAACAAGTATACATATTTACTGAGATTATACATATTTACTGGGATTATACATATTTACTGGGATTATACATATTTACTGGGATATGAACAAGCATACATATTTACTGAGATTATACATATTTACTGGGAGTATACATATTTACTGGGATATGAACAAGCATACATATTTACTGAGATTATACATATTTACTGGGATATGAACAAGTATACATATTTACTGGGATTATATATATTTACTGGGATATGAACAAGTATACATATTTACTGGGATATGAAAAAGTATACATATTTATTGGGATATGTACAAGTATACATATTTACTGGGATATGTACAAGTATACATATTTACTGGGATATGTACAAGTATACATATTTACTGGAATATGTACAAGCATACATATTTACTGGGATATGTACAAGTATATATATTTACTGGAATATGTACAAGCATACATATTTACTGGGATATGTACAAGTATACATATTTACTGGGATATGTACAAGTATACATATTTACTGGGATATGTACAAGTATATATATTTACTGGGAAATGTACAAGTATACATATTTACTGGGATTATACATATTTACTGGGATATGAACAAGTATACATATTAACTGGGAGTATACATATTTACTAGGAGTATACATATTTACTGGGGTTATACATATTTACTGGGATATGAACAAGTATACATATTTACTGAGATTATACATATTTACTGGGATTATACATATTTACTGGGATATGAACAAGTATACATATTTACTGGGATTATACATATTTACTGGGATTATACATATTTACTGGGATATGAACAAGCATACATATTTACTGAGATTATACATATTTACTGGGATATGAACAAGTATACATATTTACTGGGATTATACATATTTACTGGGATTATACATATTTACTGGGATATGAACAAGTATACATATTTACTGGGATTATACATATTTACTGAGATTATACATATTTACTGGGATATGAACAAGTATACATATTTACTGGGATTATACATATTTACTGGGATTATACATATTTACTGGGATATGAACAAGTATACATATTTACTGGGATTATACATATTTACTGGGATTATACATATTTACTGGGATTATACATATTTACTGGGATTATACATATTTACTGGGATATGTACAAGCATACATATTTACTGGGATTATATATATTTACTGGGATATGAACACGTATACATATTTACTGGGATATGAACAAGTATACATATTGACTGGGATATGAACAAGTATACATATTTACTGGGATATGTACAAGTATACATATTTACTGGGATATGTACAAGTATACATATTTACTGGGATATGAACAAGTATACATATTTACTGGGATATGTACAAGTATACATATTTACTGGGATATGTACAAGTATACATATTTACTGGGATATGTACAAGTATATATATTTACTGGGATATGACAAGATACATATTTACTGGGATATGTACAAGTTATACATATTTACTGGGATATGAACAAGTATACATATTTACTGAGATTATACATATTTACTGGGATTATACATATTTACTGGGATATGAACAAGTATACATATTTACTGGGATTATACATATTTACTGGGATTATACATATTTACTGGGATATGAACAAGTATACATATTTACTGGGATTATACATATTTACTGGGATTATACATATTTACTGGGAGTATACATATTTACTGGGATTATACATATTTACTGGGATATGAACAAGTATACATATTTACTGGGATTATACATATTTACTGGGATTATACATATTTACTGGGATATGAACAAGTATACATATTTACTGAGATTATACATATTTACTGGGATTATACATATTTACTGGGATATGAACAAGTATACATATTTACTGGGAGTATACATATTTACTGGGATTATACATATTTACTGGGATATGAACAAGCATACATATTTACTGAGATTATACATATTTACTGGGATATGAACAAGTATACATATTTACTGGGATATGAACAAGTATACATATTGACTGGGATATGAACAAGTATACATATTTACTGGGATATGAACAAGTATACATATTTACTGGGATATGAACAAGTATACATATTGACTGGGATATGAACAAGTATACATATTTACTGGGATATGAACACGTATACATATTTACTGGGATATGTACAAGTATACATATTTACTGGGATATGTACAAGTATACATATTTACTGGGATATGTACAAGTATACATATTTACTGGAATATGTACAAGCATACATATTTACTGGGATATGTACAAGTAAACATATTTACTGGGATATGAACAAGTATGCATATTTACTGGAATATGTACAAGCATACATATTTACTGGGATATGTACAAGTATACATATTTACTGGGATATGTACAAGTATATATATTTACTGGGATATGTACAAGTATACATATTTACTGGGATTATACATATTTACTGGGATATGAACAAGTATACATATTTACTGGGAGTATACATATTTACTGGGAGTATACATATTTACTGGGGTTATACATATTTATTGGGATATGAACAAGTATACATATTTACTGAGATTATACATATTTACTGGGATTATACATATTTACTGGGATATGAACAAGTATACATATTTACTGGGATTATACATATTTACTGGGATATGAACAAGTATACATATTTACTGAGATTATACATATTTACTGGGATTATACATATTTACTGGGATATGAACAAGTATACATATTTACTGGGATTATACATATTTACTGGGATTATACATATTTACTGGGATATGAACAAGCATACATATTTACTGAGATTATACATATTTACTGGGATATGAACAAGTATACATATTTACTGGGATTATACATATTTACTGGGATTATACATATTTACTGGGATATGAACAAGTATACATATTTACTGGGATTATACATATTTACTGAGATTATACATATTTACTGGGATATGAACAAGTATACATATTTACTGAGATTATACATATTTACTGAGATTATACATATTTACTGGGATATGAACAAGTATACATATTTACTGGGATTATACATATTTACTGGGATTATACATATTTACTGGGATTATACATATTTAATGGGATTATACATATTTACTGGGATATGTACAAGCATACATATTTACTGGGATTATATATATTTACTGGGATATGAACACGTATACCTATTTACTGGGATATGAACAAGTATACATATTGACTGGGATATGAACAAGTATACATATTTACTGGGATTATATATATTTACTGGGATATGAACAAGTATACATATTTACTGGGATATGAACAAGTATACATATTGACTGGGATATGAACAAGTATACATATTTACTGGGATATGAACAAGTATACATATTTACTGGGATATGTACAAGTATACATATTTACTGGGATATGTACAAGTATACATATTTACTGGGATATGTACAAGTATACATATTTACTGGAATATGTACAAGCATACATATTTACTGGGATATGTACAAGTATATATATTTACTGGAATATGTACAAGCATACATATTTACTGGGATATGTACAAGTATACATATTTACTGGGATATGAACAAGTATGCATATTTACTGGAATATGTACAAGCATACATATTTACTGGGATATGTACAAGTATACATATTTACTGGGATATGTACAAGTATATATATTTACTGGGATATGTACAAGTATATATATTTACTGGGATATGTACAAGTATACATATTTACTGGGATTATACATATTTACTGGGATATGAACAAGTATACATATTTACTGGGAGTATACATATTTACTGGGAGTATACATATTTACTGGGGTTATACATATTTACTGGGATATGAACAAGTATACATATTTACTGAGATTATACATATTTACTGGGATTATACATATTTACTGGGATATGAACAAGTATACATATTTACTGGGATTATACATATTTACTGGGATTATACATATTTACTGGGATATGAACAAGCATACATATTTACTGAGATTATACATATTTACTGGGATATGAACAAGTATACATATTTACTGGGATTATACATATTTACTGGGATTATACATATTTACTGGGATTATACATATTTACTGGGATATGTACAAGCATACATATTTACTGGGATTATATATATTTACTGGGATATGAACACGTATACCTATTTACTGGGATATGAACAAGTATACATATTGACTGGGATATGAACAAGTATACATATTTACTGGGATATGACCAAGTATACATATTTACTGGGATATGTACAAGTATACATATTTACTGGGATATGTACAAGTATACATATTTACTGGAATATGTACAAGCATACATATTTACTGGGATATGTACAAGTATACATATTTATTGGAATATGTACAAGCATACATATTTACTGGGATATGTACACGTATACATATTTACTGGGATATGAACAAGAATACATATTTACTGGAATATGTACAAGCATACATATTTATTGGGATATGTACAAGTATACATATTTACTGGGATATGTACAAGTATATATATTTACTGGGATATGTACAAGTATATATATTTACTGGGATATGTACAAATATATATATTTACTGGAATATGTACAAGCATACATATTTACTGGGATATGTACAAGTATACATATTTACTGGGATATGAACAAGTATGCATATTTACTAGAATATGTACAAGCATACATATTTACTGGGATATGTACAAGTATACATATTTACTGGGATATGTACAAGTATATATATTTACTGGGATATGTACAAGTATATGTATTTACTGGGATATGTACAAGTATACATATTTACTGGGATATGTACAAGTATATATATTTACTGGGATATGTACAAGTATATGTATTTACTGGGATATGTACAAGTATACATATTTACTGGGATTATACATATTTACTTGGATATGAACAAGTATACATATTTACTGGGAGTATACATATTTACTGGGAGTATACATATTTACTGGGGTTATACATATTTACTGGGATATGAACAAGTATGCATATTTACTGGGATATGTACAATTATACATATTTACTGGAATATGAACAAGTATATATATTTACTGGGATTATACATATTTACTGGGATATGAACAAGTATACATATTTACTGGGATATGTACAAATATGCATATTTACTGGGATATTAACAAGTATATATATTTACTGGGATTATACATATTTACTGGGATATGAACAAGTATACATATTTACTGTGATATGTACAAGTATGCAAATTTACTGGGATATGAACAAGTATATATTTTACTGGGGTTATACATATTTATTGGGATATGAACAAGTATACATATTTACTGGGATATATACAAGTATGCATATTTACTGGGATATGAACAAGTATAGATTTATAAATTATGTATTTATTTTTATGGTAATAAATAATATACCAGTGTCAATACTCAATGCTGATTAAATTATTTGACTTTTCCTTTAGATTGTTAATTGAAGCTAGTAGATATAATTATATATATATATATATATATTTATCACATAAAGTAACTTGTTTCCGAATATAATGAATGTATTTATATAAAACACGTGTAATATTATAAATCGAATGGCTTGGCTTGTATCAGTCCAAGTGTCTATACACCAACATGGACAAAAACGCGCTTCCGGTCAGTGCATCGTCCGGTCATGGCTTCCGGTCAGTGCATCGTCCGGTCATGGCTTCCGGTCAGTGCGGCTGACATGATGTGAGAGGGATACATATAAATCCTTCTATATTTTGTTTAATCATATTTTATTGCTCGATTAGTTTTTTTACATATATACATGTGAATACAAACATGACAAATTATAGAAAAGCAAACGGGTCGGGCCACAAGTTCTAGCAACATTAGTTACGGCCCTTCCCGAAAGATCAACATGTTTGAAAGAGTTGTCACATACAGCCTGTCCCGTGTTAAACTAAAAGAGTTGTCACATACAGCCTGTCCCGTGTTAAACTAAAAGAGTTGTCACATACAGCCTGTCCCGTGTTAAACTAAAAGAGTTGTCACATACAGCCTGTCCCGTGTTAAACTAAAAGAGTTGTCACATACAGCCTGTCCCGTGTTAAACTAAAAGAGTTGTCACATACAGCCTGTCCCGTGTTAAACTAAAAGAGTTGTCACATACAGCCTGTCCCGTGTTAAACTAAAAGAGTTGTCACATACAGCCTGTCCCGTGTTAAACTAAAAGAGTTGTCACATACAGCCTGTCCCGTGTTAAACTAAAAGAGTTGTCACATACAGCCTGTCCCGTGTTAAACTAAAAGAGTTGTCACATACAGCCTGTCCCGTGTTAAACTAAAAGAGTTGTCACATACAGCCTGTCCCGTGTTAAACTAAAAGAGTTGTCACATACAGCCTGTCCCGTGTTAAACTAAAAGAGTTGTCACATACAGCCTGTCGCGTGTTAAACTAAAAGAGTTGTCACATACAGCCTGTCCCGTTATAAACTAAAAGAGTTGTCACATAGAGCCTGTCCCGTTTTAAACTAAAAGAGTTGTCACATAGAGCCTGTCCCGTTTTAAACTAAAAGAGTTGTCACATAGAGCCTGTCCCGTTTTAAGTTAAAAGAGTTGTCACATACTGTCCCGTTATAAACTAAAAGAGTTGTCACATACAGCCTGTCCCGTGTTAAACTAAAAGAGTTGTCACATACTGTCCCGTTATAAACTAAAAGAGTTGTCACATACAGCCTGTCCCGTGTTAAACTAAAAGAGTTGTCACATACAGCCTGTCCCGTGTTAAACTAAAAGAGTTGTCACATACTGTCCCGTGTTAAATTAAAGAGTTGTCACATACAGACTGTCCCGTGTTAAACTAAAAGAGTTGCCACATACAGCCTGTCCCGTGTTAAACTAAAAGAGTTGTCACATACAGCCTGTCCCGTGTTAAACTAAAAGAGTTGTCACATACAGCCTGTCCCGTGTTAAACTAAAAGAGTTGTCACATACAGCCTGTCCCGTGTTAAACTAAAGAGTTGTCACATACAGCCTGTCCCGTGTTAAACTAAAAGAGTTGTCACATACAGCCTGTCCCGTTATAAACTAAAAGAGTTGTCACATAGAGCCTGTCCCGTGTTAAACTAAAAGAGTTGTCACATACAGCCTGTCCCGTGTTAAACTAAAAGAGTTGTCACATACAGCCTGTCCCGTGTTAAACTAAAAGAGTTGTCACATACAGCCTGTCCCGTGTTAAACTAAAAGAGTTGTGACATACAGCCTGTCCCGTGTTAAACTAAAAGAGTTGTCACATAGAGCCTGTCCCGTGTTAAACTAAAAGAGTTGTCACATACAGCCTGTCCCATTATAAACTAAAAGAGTTGTCACATAGAGCCTGTCCCGTGTTAAACTAAAAGAGTTGTCACATACAGCCTGTCCCGTGTTAAACTAAAAGAGTTGTCACATGCAGCCTGTCCCGTGTTAAACTAAAAGAGTTGTCACATGCAGCCTGTCCCGTGTTAAACTAAAAGAGTTGTCACATACAGCCTGTCCCGTGTTAAACTAAAAGAGTTGTCACATGCAGCCTGTCCCGTGTTAAACTAAAAGAGTTGTCACATACAGCCTGTCCCGTGTTAAACTAAAAGAGTTGTCACATACAGCATGTCGCGTGTTAAACTAAAAGAGTTGTCACATACAGCCTGTCCCGTGTTAAACTAAAAGAGTTGTCACATACAGCCTGTCCCGTGTTAAACTAAAATAGTTGTCACATGCAGCCTGTCCCGTGTTAAACTAAAAGAGTTGTCACATGCAGCCTGTCCCGTGTTAAACTAAAAGAGTTGTCACATGCAGCCTGTCCCGTGTTAAACTAAAAGAGTTGTCACATAGAGCCTGTCCCGTGTTAAACTAAAAGAGTTGTCACATACAGCCTGTCCCGTGTTAAACTAAAAGAGTTGTCACATAGAGCCTGTCCCGTGTTAAACTAAAAGAGTTGTCACATACAGCCTGTCCCGTGTTAAACTAAAAGTGTTGTCACATACAGCCTGTCCCGTGTTAAACTAAAAGAGTTATCACATACAGCCTATCCCGTGTTAAACTAAAAGAGTTGTCACATACTGTCCCGTGTTAAACTAAAAGAGTTGTCACATACAGCCTGTCCCGTTATAAACTAAAAGAGTTGTCACATGCAGCCTGTCCCGTGTTAAACTAAAAGAGTTGTCACATACTGTCCCGTGTTAAACTAAAAGAGTTTTCACATGCAGCTTGTCCCGTGTTAAACTAAAAGAGTTGTCACATACTGTCCCGTGTTAAACTAAAAGAGTTGTCACATACAGCTTGTCCCGTGTTAAACTAAAAGAGTTGTCACATGCAGCCTGTCCCGTGTTAAACTAAAAGAGTTGTCACATACTGTCCCGTGTTAAACTAAAATAGTTGTCACATACAGCCTGTCCCGTGTTAAACTAAAAGAGTTGTCACATGCAGCCTGTCCCGTGTTAAGCTAAAAGAGTTGTCACATGCAGCGTGTCCCGTGTTAAACTAAAAGAGTTGTCACATGCAGCCTGTCCCGTGTTAAACTAAAAGAGTTATCACATACAGCCTGTCCCGTGTTAAACTAAAAGAGTTGTCACATGCAGCCTGTCCCGTGTTAAACTAAAAGAGTTGTCACATGCAGCCTGTCCCCTGTTAAACTAAAAGAGTTGTCACATGCAGCCTGTCCCGTGTTAAGCTAAAAGAGTTGTCACATGCAGCCTGTCCCGTGTTAAACTAAAAGAGTTGTCACATGCAGCCTGTCCCGTGTTAAACTAAAAGAGTTGTCACATGCAGCCTGTCCCGTGTTAAACTAAAAGAGTTGTCACATACTGTCCCGTGTTAAACTAAAAGAGTTGTCACATGCAGCCTGTCCCATGTTAAACTAAAAGAGTTGTCACATACAGCCTGTCCCGTGTTAAACTAAAAGAGTTGTCACATACAGCCTGTCCCGTGTTAAACTAAAAGAGTTGTCACATACAGCCTGTCCCGTGTTAAACTATAAGAGTTGTCACATACAGCCTTTCGCGTGTTAAACTAAAAGAGTTGTCACATACAGCCTGTCCCGTTATAAACTAAAAGAGTTGTCACATAGAGCCTGTCCCGTTTTAAACTAAAAGAGTTGTCACATATAGCCTGTCCCGTTTTAAGTTAAAAGAGTTGTCACATACTGTCCCGTTATAAACTAAAAGAGTTGTCACATACAGCCTGTCCCGTGTTAAACTAAAAGAGTTGTCACATACAGCCTGTCCCGTGTTAAACTAAAAGAGTTGTCACATACAGCCTGTCCCGTGTTAAACTAAAAGAGTTGTCACATACAGCCTGTCCCGTGTTAAACTAAAAGAGTTGTCACATACAGCCTGTCCCGTGTTAAACTAAAAGAGTTGTCACATACAGCCTGTCCCGTGTTAAACTAAAAGAATTGTCACATACAGCCTGTCCCGTGTTAAACTAAAAGAGTTGTCACATACAGCCTGTCCCGTTTTAAACTAAAAGAGTTGTCACCTACAGCCTGTCCCGTGTTAAACTAAAAGAGTTGTCACATACAGCCCGTCCCGTGTTAAACTAAAAGAGTTGTCACATACAGCCTGTCCCGTTATAAACTAAAAGAGTTGTCACATACAGCCTGTCCCGTTATAAACTAAAAGAGTTGTCACATAGAGCCTGTCCCGTTATAAACTAAAAGAGTTGTCACATACAGCCTGTCACGTTATAAACTAAAAGAGTTGTCACACAGAGCCTGTCTCGTTATAAACTAAAAGAGTTGCCACATACTGTCCCGTTTTAAACTAAAAGAGTTGTCACATATAGCCTGTCCCGTTTTAAACTAAAAGAGTTGTCACATAGAGCCTGTCCCGTGTTAAACTAAACGAGTTGTCACATACAGCCTGTCCCGTGTTAAACTAAAAGAGTTGTCACATACAGCCTGTCCCGTGTTAAACTAAAAGAGTTGTTACATACAGCCTGTCCCGTGTTAAACTAAGAGTTGTCACATACAGCCTGTCCCGTGTTAAACTAAAAGAGTTGTCACATACAGCCTGTCCCGTATTAAACTAAAAGAGTTGTCACATGCAGCCTGTCCCGTGTTAAACTAAAAGAGTTGTCACATGCAGCCTGTCCCGTGTTAAACTAAAAGAGTTGTCACATACTGTCCCGTGTTAAACTAAAAGAGTTGTCACATGCAGCCTGTCCCGTTATAACCTAAAAGAGTTGTCACATACTGTCCCGTGTTAAACTAAAAGAGTTGTCACATACAGCCTGTCCCGTGTTAAACTAAAAGAGTTGTCACATGCAGCCTGTCCCGTGTTAAACTAAAAGAGTTGTCACATACTGTCCCGTGTTAAACTAAAAGAGTTGTCACATACGCCTGTCCCGTTATAAACTAAAAGAGTTGTCACATGCAGCCTGTCCCGTGTTAAACTAAAAGAGTTGTCACATACTGTCCCGTGTTAAACTAAAAGAGTTGTCACATGCAGCTTGTCCCGTGTTAAACTAAAAGAGTTGTCACATACTGTCCCGTGTTAAACTAAAAGAGTTGTCACATGCAGCCTGTCCCGTGTTAAACTAAAAGAGTTGTCACATACTGTCCCGTGTTAAACTAAAAGAGTTGTTACATACAGCCTGTCCCGTGTTAAACTAAAAGAGTTGTCACATGCAGCCTGTCCCGTGTTAAACTAAAAGAGTTGTCACATACTGTCCCGTGTTAAACTAAAAGAGTTGTCACATACAGCCTGTCCCGTGTTAAACTAAAAGAGTTGTCACATGCAGCCTGTCCCGTGTTAAGCTAAAAGAGTTGTCACATGCACCCTGTCCCGTGTTAAACTAAAAGAGTTGTCACATGCAGCCTGTCCCGTGTTAAACTAAAAGAGTTGTCACATACAGCCTGTCCCGTGTTAAACTAAAAGAGTTGTCACATGCAGCCTGTCCCGTTTTTTTTAACTAAAACAATACGCATCATATATCCATAAGAGAAACAACTGCCAATATAAATTTAAAAAACTAGGAGAATATTCTAAGAAATATGTTTATGTCTAGCTTATATCAAACACAATACATATATGCATACAATGTATTTATATCAAACACAATACATATATGCATACAATGTATTTATATCAAACACAATACATATATGCATACAATGTATTTATATCAAAGGCTATTCTCTTTAAATGGACCAAAATGTCACTAATACACACACATGCTATGCATTGATCGTTGTGTGTATGACATATATACTATTGATATCTGTGTGTATGACATATATACTATTGATATCTGTGTGTATGACATATATACTATTGATATCTGTGTGTATGACATATATACTATTGATTTGCAATAAAATATTATTAAATTAATAGAACAAGCAGTGATAAACTAGCCACAAACACCGCGCATAAAAGTACGCATTCTTTATTGCGCCATTATCTGGTGTTCGAACATTTGTATAGCCAAACACAAACAACATGTATTACTTGCCAATGCCGGTATTGACGGTATGTACTAAATACTGTTTTATATAATATATTACTTGCCAAGGACGATATGTATTAAATACTGTTTTATATAATATATTATTTGCCAAGGACGATATGTATTAAATACTGTTTTATATAATATATTATTTGCCAAGGACGATACGTATTAAATACTGTTTTATATCATATAGTACTTGCCAAGGACGGTATGTACTAAATACTGTTTTATATCATATAGTACTTGCCAAGGACGTATGTACTAAATACTGTTTTATATAATATATTACTTGCCAAGGACGATATGTATTAAATACTGTTTTATATAATATATTACTTGCCAAGGACGTGTGTATTAAATACTGTTTTATATAATATATTACTTGCCAATGACGTGTGTATTAAATACTGTTTTATATAATATATTACGTGTCAAGGACGATATGTACTAAATACTGTTTTATATCATATAGTACTTGCCAAGGACGTATGTACTAAATACTGTTTTATATAATATATTATTTGCCAAGGACGGTATGTACTAAATACTGTTTTATATAATATATTATTTGCCAAGGACGATATGTATTAAATACTGTTTTATATCATATAGTACTTGCCAAGGACGGTATGTACTAAATACTGTTTTATATAATATATTACTTGCCAAGGACGATATGTATTAACCCTTTCCTTCTTAGTGGTTCAGGTTAATATACTATTATATCTACATACAAACGAAAGCCATTTAGCTATCATGCAGTGGATCAGTAGTCGCCATATCTATCCCACCTCCATAGATATTACAGGGACTACATGAGATTCTAGCCTTTATTATGAACATTGGTTTGGCTACTACATTGTATATATATGTTGTATTGGTAATGGCATCGAGAGGTGATTCTATGAGGGAAAGGGTTAAATACTGTTTTATATAATATAGTACTTGCCAAGGACGATATGTATTAATACTGTTTTATATAATATATTACTTACCAAGGACGGTATGTATTAAATAATGTTTTATATAATATAGTACTTGCCAATGATGGTATGTATTAAATAATGTTTTATATAATATAGTACTTGCCAATGATGGTATGTATTAAATACTGTTTTATATAATATATTAATTGCCAATGACGGTATGTATTAAATAATGTTATATATAATATAGTACTTGCCAAGGACGATATGTATTAAATACTGTTTTATACAATATATTACTTGCCAATGACGTGTGTATTAAATACTGTTATATATAATATATTACTTGCCAATGACGTATGTACTAAATACTGTTTTATATAATATATCACTTGCCAATGACGATATGTACTAAATACTGTTTTATATAATATATTACTTGCCAATGACAATATGTATTAATTACTGTTTTATACAATATATTACTTGCCAATGACAATATGTATTAATTACTATTTTATACAATATATTACTTACCAAGGACGTATGTACTAAATACTGTGTTATACAATATATTACTTGCCAATGACGTATGTACTAAATACTGTGTTATATAATATATTACTTGCCAATGACAATATGTATTAATTACTGTTTTATACAATATATTACTTGCCAATGACAATATGTATGAATTACTATTTTATACAATATATTACTTACGAAGGACGTATGTACTAAATACTGTGTTATACAATATATTACTTGCCAATGACGTATGTACTAAATACTGTGTTATACAATATATTACTTGCCAATGACGTATGTACTAAATACTGTGTTATACAATATATTACTTACCAAGGACGTATGTACTAAATACTGTGTTATACAATATATCACTTGCCAATGACGTATGTACTAAATACTGTGTTATACAATATATTACTTGCCAAGGACGATATGTGTTAAATACTGTTTTATATAATATATTACTTGCCTTTGACGATAAGTACTAAATACTGCCTTATATAATATATTACTTGCCAATGACGATATGCATTAAATACTGTTTTATATAATATATTACTTGCCAAGGACGTATGTACTAAATACTGTTTTATATAATATATTACTTGCCAAGGACGTATGTACTAAATACTGTTTTATATAATATATTACTTGCCAAGGACGTATGTACTAAATACTGTTTTATATAATATATTACTTGCCAAGGACGTATGTACTAAATACTGTTTTATATAATATATTACTTGCCAAGGACGTATGTACTAAATACTGTTTTATATAATATATTACTTGCCAAGGACGTATGTACTAAATACTGTTTTATATAATATATTACTTGCCAAGGACGTATGTACTAAATACTGTTTTATATAATATATTACTTGCCAAGGACGTATGTACTAAATACTGTTTTATATAATATATTACTTGCCAAGGACGTATGTACTAAATACTGTTTTATATAATATATTACTTGCCAAGGACGTATGTACTAAATACTGTTTTATATAATATATTACTTGCCAAGGACGTATGTACTAAATACTGTTTTATATAATATATTACTTGCCAAGGACGTATGTACTAAATACTGTTTTATATAATATATTACTTGCCAAGGACGTATGTACTAAATACGGTTTTATATAATATATTACTTGCCAAGGACGTATGTACTAAATACGGTTTTATATAATATATTACTTGCCAAGGACGATATGTATTAAATACTGTTTTATATAATATATTACTTGCCAAGGACGTATGTACTAAATACGGTTTTAAATAAAATATTACTTGCCAAGGACGTATGTACTAAATACGGTTTTAAATAAAATATTACTTGCCAAGGACGATATGTATGTATTGTATTATAGTTGTATTGTATTATAGTTGTACTGTATTGAGTTGCTTTATAATTGTATTGTATTATTATTGTACTGTATTGAGTTGCTTTAACAATAAACACAGCAACCCTGACGGACCAATAAACCCAGCAACCCAGACGGACCAATAAACCCAGCACCCCAGACGAACCAACAAACCCAGCACCCCAGACGAACCAATAAACCCAGCACCCCAGACGGACCAACAAACCAAGCAACCCAGACGGACCAATAAACCAAACAACCCAGACGGACCAATAAACCCAGCACCCCAGACGGACCAATAAACACAGCACCTCAGACGAACCAATAAACCCAGCACCCCAGACGGACTAACAAACCAAGCAACCCAGACGGACCAACAAACCCACAAACCCAGACGGACCAATAAACCAAGCAACCCAGACGGACAAATAAACCCAGCAACCCAGACGGACCAATAAACCCACAAACCCAGACGGACCAATAAACCAAGCAACCCAGACGGACAAATAAACCCACCAACCCAGACGGACCAATAAACCCACCAACACAGACGGACCAATATACCCACCACCCCAGACGGACCAATAAACCCAGCACCCGAAACGGACCAATAAACCCAGCACCCCAGACGGACCAATAAACACAGCACCCCAGACGGACCAATAAACCCAGCACCCCAGACGGACCAATAAACACAGCACCCCAGACGGACCAATAAATCCAGCACACAAGACGGACCAATAAACCCAGCACCCCAGACGAGCCAATAAACCCAGCACCCCAGACGGACCAATAAACCCTGCACCCCCGACGGACCAATAAACCCAGCAACACAGACTGACCAATATACCCACTAACCCAGACGGACCAATAAACCCACCATCAACCCAGACGGACCAATATACCCACTAACCCAGACGGACCAATAAACCCACCACCAACCCAGACGGACCAATAAACACAGCAACCCAGACGACACCAATAAACCCACCACCAACCCAGACGGACCAATATACCCACTAACACAGACGGATCAATAAACCCACCACCAACCAAGACGGACCATTATACCCACTAACCCAGACGGACCAATAAACCCACAACCAACCCAGACGGACCAATAAACACAGCAACCCAGACGACACCAATAAACCCACCACCAACCCAGACGGACCAATATACCCACTAACCCAGAAGGACCAATAAACACACCACCAACCCAGACGGACCAATATACCCACTAACCCATACGGACCAATAAACCCACCACCAACCCACACGGACCAATAAACCCAGCAACGCAGACGGACCAATAATCCCAGCAACGCAGACGGACAAATAAACCCAGCAACCCAGACGGACCAATAAACCCACCAACCCAGACAGAACCAATAAACCCACAACCAACCCAGACGGACCAATAAACCCAGCAACCCAGACGGACCAATAAACCCACCACCAACCCAGACGGACCAATAAACCCACCAACCCAGACGGACCAATATACCCACCAACCCAAACGGACCAATATACCCACCATCCCAGACGGACCAATAAACCCACCATCCCAGACGGACCAATAAACCCACCAACCCAGACGGACCAATAAACCCACAACCAAGACGGACGAATATACCCACCAACCCAGACGGACCAATATACCCACCATCCCAGACGGACTAATATACCCACCAACCCAGACGGACGAATAAACCCACCATCCCAGACGGACCAATATACCCACCATCACAGACGGACCAATAAACCCAGCATCCCAGACGGACCAATAAACCCACCATCCCAGACGGACCAATATACCCACCAACCCAGACGGACCAATATACCCACCACCCCAGACGGACCAATAAACCCACCATCCCAGACGGACCAATATACCCACCATCCCAGACGGACCAATATTCCCACCAACCCAGACGGACAAATATACCCACCATCCCAGACGGACCAATATACCCACTAACCCAGACGGACCAATAAACCCACCATCCCAGACAGACCAATAAACCCACCAACCCAGACGGACCAATATACACACCAACCCAGACGGACCAATAAACCCACAACCAAGACGGACGAATAAACCCACCGACACACACGGACCAATAAACCCAGAAAGCCAGACGTACCAATAAACCCACAACCAACCCAGACGGACCAATAAAGCCACAACCAACCCAGACGAACCAATAAACCCACCAACCCAGACGGACAAATAAATCCACCAACCCAGACGGACCAATAAACCCAGCAACCCAGACTGACCAATAAACCCACCAACCCAGACGGACAAATAAACCCACCAACTCAGACGGACCAATAAACCCACCAACCAAGACGTTAATAAACGCATGTAGGGTTGTAGTTGCTAAACGTTAATGAACTCATGTAGGGTTGTAGTTGCTAAACGTTAATGAACTCATGCAGGGTTGTAGTTGCTAAACGTGAATGAACTCATGTAGGGTTGTAGTTGCTAAACGTTAATGAACTCATGTAGGGTTGTAGTTGATAAACGTTAATAAACGCATTTACGGTTGTAGTTACTAAACGTTAAGGAACTCATGTAGGGTTGTAGTTGCTAAACGTTAATGAACTCATGTAGGGTTGTAGTTGCTAAACGTTAATGAACTCATGTAGGGTTGTAGTTGCTAAACGTTAATGAACGCATGTAGGGTTGTAGTTGCTAAACGTTAATGAACTCATGTAGGGTTGTAGTTGATAAACGTTAATAAACGCATTTACGGTTGTAGTTACTAAACGTTAATGAACGCATGTAGGGTTGTAGTTTCATGTAGTGTTGTAGTTGCTAGCCGTTAATAGACTCATGTAGTGTTGTAGTTGCTAAACGTAAATGAACTCATGTAGGGCTGTAGTTGCTAAACGTTAATAAACCCATGTAGGGCTGTAGTTGCTAAACGTTAATAAACTCATTTAGGGTTGTAGTTGCTAAACGTTAATAAACTCATTTAGGGTTGTAGTTGCTAAATGTTAATGAACTCATGTAGGGTTGTAGTTGCTAAACGTTAATGAACTCATGTAGGGTTGTAGTTGCTAAAAGTTAATGAACTCATGCAGGGTTGTAGTTGCTAAACGTGAATGAACTCATGTAGGGTTGTAGTTGCTAAACGTTAATGAACTCATGTAGGGTTGTAGTTGATAAACGTTAATAAACGCATTTACGGTTGTAGTTACTAAACGTTAAGGAACTCATGTAGGGTTGTAGTTGCTAAACGTTAATGAACTCATGTAGGGTTGTAGTTGCTAAACGTTAATGAACTCATGTAGGGTTGTAGTTGCTAAACGTTAATGAACGCATGTAGGGTTGTAGTTGCTAAACGTTAATGAACTCATGTAGGGTTGTAGTTGATAAACGTTAATAAACGCATTTACGGTTGTAGTTACTAAACGTTAATGAACGCATGTAGGGTTGTAGTTGCTAGCCGTTAATAAACTCATGTAGTGTTGTAGTTGCTAGCCGTTAATAAACTCATGTAGTGTTGTAGTTGCTAAACGTTTTTGGGTTGTGTTGTGTTTTGGGTGTGTTGTTAATAAACTCATTTAGGGTTGTAGTTGCTAAACGTTAATAAACTCATTTAGGGTTGTAGTTGCTAAATGTTAATGAACTCATGTAGGGTTGTAGTTGCTAAACGTTAATGAACTCATGTAGGGTTGTAGTTGCTAAAAGTTAATGAACTCATGTAGGGTTGTAGTTGCTAAACGTTAATGAACTCATGCAGGGTTGTAGTTGCTAAACGTTAATGAACTCATGTAGGGTTGTAGTTGCTAAACGTTAATAAACGCATGTAGGGTTGTAGTTGCTAAACGTTAATAAACTCATGTAGGGTTGTAGTTGCTAAACGTTAATGAACTCATGCAGGGTTGTAGTTGCTAAACGTTAATGAACTCATGTAGGGTTGTAGTTGCTAAACGTTAATGAACTCATGTAGGGTTGTAGTTGCTAAACGTTAATGAACTCATGTAGGGTTGTAGTTGCTAAACGTTTATGAACTCGTGTAGGGTTGTAGTTGCTAAACGTTAATGAACTCATGTAGGGTTGTAGTTGCTAAACGTTAATGAACTCATGTAGGGTTGTAGTTGCTAAACGTTAATAAACTCATCTGGGATTGTAGTTGCTAAACGTTAATGGACTCATGTAGGGTTGTAGTTGCTAAACGTTAATGAACTCATGTAGGATTGTAGTTGCTAAACGTTAATGAACTCATGTAGGCCTGTAGTTGCTAAACGTTAATGAACTCATGTAGGGTTGTAGTTGCTAAAAATATATATACTTATAGTTACACAAATACCGCCATTCTATAATATGTATAATGAATGTTCTTGTTTTCTGATCAACTTTGCATAAATGCAACTTCCCTTAATGGTAAATATGTTTATTCATTATTAATTACATGCATCATAATAGTACCATTATGCTCCAGTCTGCAATGATGGTAGTAATAATTAGTTTTAAAATGTATGAGAGAATTGTAGTATAATGCCTTGTTTATGAAAAATATTAACAAAATGCATTAAAATTGTATCCAACATTTAATTGACTGCCTATAAGATAAATCTGCTTTATAAATAGGAATATTCAATTTCATATTTATCTAGTCATTCATGTTTTATCCGTTTTAATCATATATATATGCTTAAACACTAAGAACCGCCATGTACATTGCATAATATACATGCATATATATATATACACACACTAACAACCGCCATGTACATTGCATAATATACATGCATATATATATACACACTAACAACCGCCATGTACATTGCATAATATACATGCATATATATATATACACACACTAACAACCGCCATGTACATTGCATAATATACATGCATATATATATACACACACTAACAACCGCCATGTACATTGCATAATATACATGCATATATATATATACACTAACAACCGTCATGTACATTGCATAATATACATGCATATATATATACACACACTAACAACCGCCATGTACATTGCATAATATACATGCATATATATATAAACACTAACAACCGTCATGTACATTGCATAATATACATGCATATATATATATACACACACTAACAACCGCCATGTACATTGCATAATATACATGCATATATATATACACACACTAACAACCGCCATGTACATTGCATAATATACATGCATATATATATATACACTAACAACCGTCATGTACATTGCATAATATACATGCATATATATATATACACTAACAACCGCCATGTACATTGCATAATATACATGCATATATATATACACACACTAACAACCGCCATGTACATTGCATAATATACATGCATATATATATACACTAACAACCGCCATGTACATTGCATAATATACATGCATATATATATACACTAACAACCGCCATGTACATTGCATAATATACATGCATATATATATACACACACTAACAACCGCCATGTACATTGCATAATATACATGCATATATATATATACACTAACAACCGTCATGTACATTGCATAATATACATGCATATATATATATCACACACTAACAACCGCCATGTACATTGCATAATATACATGCATATATATAT
>CM026386.1:38251709-38308530 GCA_014843695.1 Archivesica marissinica | reverse complement strand
CACTAACAACCGCCATGTACATTGCATAATATACATGCATATATATATATACACACACTAACAACCGCCATGTACATTGCATAATATACATGCATATATATATACACTAACAACCGCCATGTACATTGCATAATATACATGCATATATATATACACTAACAACCGCCATTGTCATTCATTCCACTAATGTTATTGAGTGTATTGTATCAGTATTCTGTTTCATCAGCGAATCTAACCTCGTCATATTGAATCCAAATGTCTATATTATACACTCAGTATGTATGTTTACTATTGAAATTATACCAAAATAACTTCTATATAAATAACAGTCGTGACAAAGCGCGCGCAATGAATGCATAATTATATTATATATAACACCGTCGCAAGGCGTACACATTACATTCCCACACTAATATATTTTCGTAGTTCCCCTTTGGATACCCCCCGTGTCTAGACAGCCAGTATTGTGTTAGAATGACGTGATCGGAATACCGAGATGAGACTGTCGGAGATAACAGTTTTTTCTCTGACAGTTTCGGGTTTTTTGTCTACTTCTTGATTGAAATTCGAGATATATTTGAGTATTTTATGCAATAACATAATACGACTCGCTTGGTTTCGTCTAGATTTGTATTAATATTGACCGTTTTGCACTAACATCATCATTTACCATGCCAGTTATTGTAACTCGAGTATATATACTGTAAATCTCTGTAATCCAAATAAATGAAAAATTCTATTTAACCATGGTTATAAATTTGCCGTGTCTGCAGTAAAGTATTTTGGGAATGTTTGCTTCGTGTGCTGATATGATAACTTGTCTTTACCTAGTTATTACCTAGTTATTATACTATGACCTAATTTCATTACGATTTTACGTACGATACATTACTACTTAATATTTTCGGGTTTAATGTACTTTGGTGGCTTACTGTTTCTTCGCTAACTTAAATATAAATATATTAAGATTATTGATCAAATGCAAAACAATATATATAGATATTAGTCATACATCAACGTAAACAACAGGGTAAACAAACTGTACCATTGATTGCTATATCCAACAAATATGTATTAATATTCCTAATTTGAATATTTAAATCCATGATTAACAACAGACAACATGAGTATTTCCTGCAACTTTATAGCAACACTATGGTATAGAGAAATTAAACTGTTCATGATTATGCAATGCATGATATTACTGCGTAGTGTAAATGTGCACGAACATGCACTCGAGATAAACCAGCATGTGCAGCATACAATCACACCATTCGGATATTTCAATTGGGACATATACTGTACATCATATAGCAGTATATACACGCTAGTAAATTAATTTGATTAATATTAGCTCATGTAAAGAAATATGTCAACTTGTACATGAGTTTTGTCAGTTTATTTAATGAGGACAGTTATTGGGTGCAGCGTGTTGTAATCAACCTGCAGCAGGCACATACATACATGAAACGCTGATGTCGTCTGCTCTACTGCATGTCTCCACACGTACATGTACTGCTGATTTATAATGGGATATAATTCTGATAAACTAAATCTACACAGTATGTTGCGTTCACATTGCTTATATATACATACATACATATATATGGTGTTTATGCTACCATATCATTACTGATCAAATACGCGAATACATATATGTACTACAGGTCGATCATTGTCTCTATATACTGTCAGTCTGCATGACAATCATTGTCGCTATATAATGCCAGTCTGCATGACGATCATTGTCGCTATATAATGTCAGTCTGCATGACGACCATTGTCGCTATATAATGTCAGTCTGCATGACGATCATTGTCGCTATATAATGTCAGTCTGCATGACGATCATTGTCGCTATATAATGTCAGTCTGCATGACGATCACATTGTCGCTACTATCAGTCTGCATGACGATCATTGTCGCTATATAATGTCAGTCTGCATGACGATCATTGTCGCTATATAATGTCAGTCTGCATGACGATCATTGTCGCTACTATCAGTCTGCATGACGATCATTGTCGCTATATAATGTCAGTCTGCATGACGATCATTGTCGCTACTATCAGTCTGCATATCGACCATTGTCTCTACTATCAGTCTGAATGACGATCATTGTCGCAACTATCAGTCTGCATGACGATCATTGTCGCTATATAATGTCAGTCTGCATGACGATCATTGTCGCTATATAATGTCAGTCTGCATGACGATCATTGTCGCTATATAATGTCAGTCTGCATGACGATCATTGTCGCTACTATCAGCCTGCATGTCGATCATTGTCTCTACGATCAGCCTGCATGACGATCATTGTCTCTACGATCAGCCTGCATGTCGATCATTGTCTCTACGATCAGCCTGCATGACGATCATTGTCTCTACGATCAGCCTGCATGTCGATCATTGTCTCTACGATCAGCCTGCATGTCGATCATTGTCTCTACGATCAGCCTGCATGACGATCATTGTCGCTACTATCAGTCTGCATGTCGATCATTGTCGCTACTATCAGTGTAACCCAGGTGAGAAAAACATGCAGCTAGTCCGGGACTCGAACCCGGGACCTCTCGCTTACAGGGCGATTGCTCTACCGACTGAGCTAACCGGGTTGCCTACATATCACCTCACATATTGGGGATAGAACAAACCTCGTTTCGAGTTGGTATATTATCGTTCCCCGAGTCACCGGTTATCAGTCTGCATGACGATCATTGTCTCTACTATCAGTCTGCATGACGATCATTGTCGCTACTATCAGTCTGCATGTCGATCATTGTCTGTATATAATGTCAGTCTGCATGTCGATCATTGTCTCTACTATCATTCTGCATGACGATCATTATCGCTACTATCAGTCTGCATGTTGACCATTGTCGCTATATAATGTCAGTCTGCATGTCGATCATTGTCTCTACTATCAGTCTGCATGACGACCATTGTCGCTATATAATGTCAGTCTGCATGTCGATCATTATCGCTACTATCAGTCTGCATGACGACCATTGTCGCTACTATCAGTCTGCATGTCGATCATTGTCTCTATATAATGTCAGTCTGCATGTCGACCATTGTCGCTACTATCAGTCTGCATGTCGATCATTGTCTCTACTATCAGTCTGCATGTTGACCATTGTCGCTATATAATGTCAGTCTGCATGTCGATCATTGTCGCTACTATCAGTCTGCATGTCGATCATTGTCGCTACTATCAGTCTGCATGTCGATCATTGTCTCTACTATCAGTCTGCATGTCGATCATTGTCTCTACTATCAGTCTGCATGTCGATCAGTGTCGCTACTATCAGCCTGCATGTCGATCATTGTCGCTACTATCAGCCTGCATGTCGATCATTGTCGCTACTATCAGCCTGCATGTCGATCATTGTCTCTACTATCAGTCTGCATGTTGACCATTGTCGCTATATAATGTCAGTCTGCATGTCGATCATTGTCGCTACTATCAGTCTGCATGTCGATCATTGTCGCTACTATCAGTCTGCATGTTGACCATTGTCGCTATATAATGTCAGTCTGCATGTCGATCATTGTCGTTACTATCAGTCTGCATGTCGATCATTGTCTCTACTATCAGTCTGCATGTCGATCATTGTCGCTACTATCAGCCTGCATGTCGATCATTGTCGCTACTATCAGCCTGCATGACGATCATTGTCGCTACTATCAGTCTGCATGACGATCATTGTCTCTACTATCATTCTACATGTCGATCATTGTCGCTACTATCAGTCTGCATGTCGATCATTGTCGCTACTATCATTCTGCATGTCGATCATTGTCGCTACTATCATTCTGCATGTCGATCATTGTCGCTACTATCAGTCTACATGTCGATCATTGTCGCTACTATCAGCCTGCATGACGATCATTGTCTCTACTATCATTCTACATGTCGATCATTGTCGCTACTATCATTCTACATGTCGATCATTGTCGCTACTATCATTCTACATGACGATCATTGTCTCTACTATCATTCTACATGTCGATCATTGTCGCTACTATCATTCTACATGTCGATCATTGTCGCTACTATCATTCTACATGTCGATCATTGTCGCTACTATCAGCCTGCATGACGATCATTGTCGCTACTATCATTCTACATGTCGATCATTGTCGCTACTATCATTATACGTGTCGATCATTGTCGCTACTATCATTCTACATGTCGATATTTGTCGAGCAATGGCAGCATATCCCTGCCTATCTCCCAGTACATATATACATTGTGTTGTATAAAACAGCTCACATTCCACCCGCATTATCTCTAACATCGTTGTTTAGCAAATAGGTTTGTGTAGGATATTGTTTGTTAGTTTCATAATGAGGTGTGGGTGTGTTCATCCTTTGAAGACGAACGTATGTATATACATGTATCACGTAACATAAATATTGATTCACAAGTAAATGAGATAACCCCAATAAATAACGTTAATAAATTTAAAACGCTTGCGTTGCATATATTGTTTAATATGTATTTAACTTGTGTTTATATATGCAAACAGATTAAACGAAACCAAAGTCGATAATTCTTCTGATGTAGAAATGCCATATACTTCCAGGTAACTATCGTCAATTGGGGGCACTCTTCGTCACTGCACCTTATTAAGAGATTAGCTTAGAATCTAGCTTATGACTCTATATTCTATGAAATTATGAAGAATTACAAAAATACTGCCCTACAAATAGTTATGCAATTGATGACTTATCAATGCAGACCTTGTGATCGTCGAAGGTTGACTAATTGGCTAATATATTATCTTGGATGTAAATACAACTAAATAGCATTGAAGATATTGAAGAAACTATGAAAAACGATGGACTTTCGGTAATCTGGAAGCTGTGAAAGGCGATGTTGATACATACCCTGAGAAATAGTATGCACGTTTCGATTATGGGGAAACCGGGAAGGCGATACTGATTAAGAAACTGACAGCGATGATGAACGTTTCGATAATGCTACGCTGTGGACGGCGATGTTAATAAATGAGGAAACTGGGATAGGCTGTACTGATCTAGAAACTGAGAAAACCGAAAATGGAATTGAAAATTAATATGATGATGTTATTAAAGGTAGATAAATTGAGTAAATGAATATGTAGCCCAATGGTAAACCGCTGGAATGGCAATCCAGGGATCGCAAGTTCGATCCCCCGTCTGACCCTATTAAAATTAACAATCTTTCAGATGGGACGTTAAACCGAGGTCTCGTGTCGGTGCTTTACACCGTGCACGTAAAAGAACCAGAGGAGACTCTGGAATGGGTCTCTGTCTGTATCATTGCACTATCCTCCAAAATCTAAAATTACTTATCTCTTCAGGAGGCGTCGCTCATATGGGCAACCGGTAGCGACTATAAATAAACGTAAAACATCACACATAAATGAAATATCACAACTTGACAACCGACATGATTTATTTCACCTATAATGTAACGTTTCCTTCCCTGTTACTAGTATCTCCTTCCCTGCTACTGGTATCTAGCAGTGGCGTCCGTGGTCCAGTGGTAGAGCTTCGGATATGGAATCGAACGGTCCCGGGTTCGATACTCGGCCAGGCCACGTATGTAGTGTCATTTAGCAAGGCACCTCACACACATTGCTTAGTACTGGTTAATCGCTTAGGTCGTCTAAGCCTTCCCAGGAAAACATGTCTAAGTCCCCGCGAGGGGTTTGACATTAAAGGAACATACATACATCTCCTTCCCTGCTACTAGTATATCCTTCCCTGCTACTAGTATTTCCTTCCCTGCTACTAGTATCTCCTTCCCTGCTACTAGTATCTCCTTCCCTGCTACTAGTATCTCCATCCCTGCTACTAGTGTCTCCTTCCCTGCTACTAGTATCTCCTTCCCTGCTACTAGTATATCCTTCCCTGCTACTAGTATTTCCTTCCCTGCTACTAGTATCTCCTTCCCTGCTACTAGTATCTCCTTCCCTGCTACTAGTATTTCCTTCCTTGCTACTAGTATCTCCTTCCCTGCTACTAGTATATCCTTCCCTGCTACTAGTATTTCCTTCCCTGCTACTAGTATCTCATTCCCTGCTACTAGTATTTCCTTCCCTGCTACTAGTATCTCCTTCCCTGCTACTAGTATCTCCTTCCCTGCTATTAGTATATCCTTCCCTGCTACTAGTATTCCTTCCCTGCTACTAGTATCTCCTTCCCTGCTACTAATATCTCCTTCCCTGCTACTAGTATCTCCTTCCCTGCTACTAGTATATCCTTCCCTGCTACTAGTATTTCCTTCCCTGCTACTAGTATCTCCTTCCCTGCTACTAGTATCTCCTTCCCTGCTACTAGTATCTCCTTCCCTGCTACTAGTATATCCTTCCCCGCTACGAGTATCTCCTTCCCTGCTACTAGTATTTCCTTCCCTGTTACTAGTATCTCCTTCCCTGCTACTAGTATTTCCTTCCCTGCTAATAGTATCTCCTTCCCTGCTACTAGTATTTCCTTCCCTGCTACTAGTATCTCCTTCCCTGCTACTAGTATCTCCATCCCTGCTACGAGTATCTTCTTCCATTCCCTGCTACTAGTATTTCCTTCCCTGCTACTAGTATTTCCTTCCCTGCTACTAGTATCTCCTTCCCTGCTACTAATATTTCCTTCCCTGTTACTAGTATCTCCTTCCCTGCTACTAGTATTTCCTTCCCTGCTACTAGTATCTCCTTCCCTGCTACTAGTATCTCCTTCCCTGCTACTAGTATCTCCTTCCCTGCTACTAGTATCTCCTTCCCTGCTACTAGTATATCCTTCCCTGCTACTAGTATTTCCTTCCCTGCTACTAGTATCTCCTTCCCTGCTACTAGTATCTCCTTCCCTGCTATTAGTATCTCCTTACCTGCTACTAGTATTTCCTTCCTTGCTACTAGTATCTCCTTCCCTGCTACTAGTATATCCTTCCCTGCTACTAGTATTTCCTTCCCTGCTACTAGTATCTCATTCCCTGCTACTAGTATCTCCTTCCCTGCTACTAGTATCTCCTTCCCTGCTACTAGTATTCCTTCCCTGCTACTAGTATCTCTTCCCTGCTACTAGTATCTCCTTCCCTGCTACTAATATCTCCTTCCCTGCTACTAGTATCTCCTTCCCTGCTACTAGTATATCCTTCCCTGCTACTAGTATTTCCTTCCCTGCTACTAGTAGTTCCTTCCCTGCTACTAGTATTTCCTTCCCTGCTACTAGTATCTCCTTCCCTGCTACTAATATTTCCTTCCCTGCTACTAGTATGTCCTTCCCTGTTACTAGTATCTCCTTCCCTGCTACTAGTATCTCCTTCCCTGCCCCTAGTATCTTCTTCCCTGCTACTAGTATTTCCTTCCCTTCCCTGCTACTAGTATCTCCTTCCCTGCTACTAGTATCTCCTTCCCTGATACTAGTATCTTCTTCCCTGCTACTAGTATCTCCTTCCCTACTACTAGTATTTCCTTCCCTGTTACTAGTATCTCCTTCCCTGTTACTGAGCCTAGTATGACACTGCCAGGTATAATGTCCTGGTAACAGAGGCTAGTATGGCACTGCCAGGTATAATGTCCTGGTAACAGAGGCTAGCATGACACTGCCAGGTATAATGTCCTGGTAACAGAGGCTAGCATGACACTGCCAGGTATAATGTCCTGGTAACAGAGGCTAGCATGGCACTGCCAGGTATAATGTCCTGGTAACAGAGGCTAGCATGACACTGCCAGGTATAATGTCCTGGTAACAGATGCTAGCATGGCACTGCCAGGTATAATGTCCTGGTAACAGAGGCTAGCATGACACTGCCAGGTATAATGTCCTGGTAGCAGAGGCTAGCATGGCACTGCCAGGTATAATGTCCTGGTAACAGAGGCTAACATTTCACTACCAGGTATAATGTCCTGGTAACAGAGGCTAGCATGGCACTGCTAGGTATAATGTCCTGGTAACAGAGGCTAGCATAGCACTGCCAGGTATAATGTCCTGTTAACAGAGGCTAACATGTCACTACCAGGTATAATGTCCTGGCAACAGAGGCTAACATGACACTGTCTGGTATAATGTCCTGGTAACAGAGGCTGGCATGACACTACCAGGTATAATGTCCTGGTAACAGAGCCTAGCATGGCACTGCCAGGTATAATGTCCTGGTAACAGAGGCTAACATGGCACTGCCAGGTATAATGTCCTGGTAACAGAGCCTAGCATGGCACTGCCAGGTATAATGTCCTGGTAACAGAGGCTAACATGACACTGCCAGGTATAATGTCCTGGTAACAGAGGCTAGCATGACACTGCCAGGTATAATGTCCTGGTAACAGAGGCTAGCATGACACTACCAGGTATTGGTTGTTGGTGGGTAGATCACTGCCAGGTATAATGTCCTGGTAAAGAGGCTAGCATGCACTCAGGTATAATGTCCTGGTAACAGAGGTTGTGGGTAATGTCCTGGTAAAGAGGTAATGTCCTGGTAACAGAGGCTAGCATGGCACTGCCAGGTATAATGTCCTGGTAACAGAGGCTAGCATGGCACTGCCAGGTATAATGTCCTGGTAATAGAGGCTAGCATGGCACTGTCAGGTATAATGTCCTGGTAACAGAGGCTAGCATGGCACTGCCAGGTATAATGTCCTGGTAATAGAGGCTAGCATGGCACTGTCAGGTATAATGTCCTGGTAACAGAGGCTAGCATGGCACTGCCAGGTATAATGTCCTGGTAATAGAGGCTAGCATGGCACTGTCAGGTATAATGTCCTGGTAACAGAGGCTAGCATGGCACTGCCAGGTATAATGTCCTGGTAATAGAGGCTAGCATGGCACTGCCAGGTATAATGTCCTGGTAATAGAGGCTAGCATGGCACTTTCAGGTATAATGTCCTGGTAACAGAGGCTAGCATGGCACTGCCACGTATAATGTCCTGGTAACAGAGGCTAGCATGGCACTGCTAGGTATAATGTCCTGGTAACAGAGGCTAACATGACACTGCCAGGTATAAAGTCCTGGTAACAGAGGCTATTATGGCACTACCAGGTATAATGTCCTGGTAATAGAGGCTAACATGACACTACCAGGTATAATGTCCTGGTAACAGAGGCTAGTATGGCACTGCCAGGTATAATGTCCTGGTAACAGAGGCTAGCATGGCACTGCTAGGTATAATGTCCTGGTAACAGAGGCTAACATGACACTGCCAGGTATAAAGTCCTGGTAACAGAGGCTATTATGGCACTACCAGGTATAATGTCCTGATAACAGAGGCTAACATGACACTACCAGGTATAATGTCCTGGTAACAGAGGCTAGCATGGCACTACCAGGTATAATGTCCTGGTAACAGAGTCTAGTATGACACTACTAGGTATAATGTCCTGGTAACAGAGGCTATTATGACACTGCCAGGTATAATGTCCTGGTAACAGAGGCTAGCATGATACTACCAGGTACAATGTCCTGGTAACAGAGGCTAGTATGACACTACCAGGTAGAATGTCTGGTAACAGAGGCTAGCATGACACTACCAGGTATGATGTCCTGGTAACAGAGGCTGCCATGACACGGCCAGGTATAATGTCCTGGTAACAGAGGCTAGCAAGACACTGCCAGGTATAATGTCCTGGTAACAGAGTCTAGCATGGCACTGCCAGGTATAATGTCCTGGTAACAGAGTCTAGCATGGCACTGCCAGGTAGAATGTCCTGGTAACAGAGTCTAGCATGGCACTGCCAGGTATAATGTCCTGGTAACAGAGGCTAGCATGGCACTGCCAGGTATAATGTCCTCGTAACAGAGGCTAGCATGGCACTGCCAGGTATAATGTCCTGGTAACAGAGGCTAACATGACACTACCAGGTATAATGTCCTGGTAACAGAGGCTAGTATGGCACTGCCAGGTATAATGTCCTGGTAACAGAGGCTAGCATGGCACTGCTAGGTATAATGTCCTGGTAACAGAGGCTAACATGACACTGCCATGTATAAAGTCCTGGTAACAGAGGCTAGTATGGCACTACTAGGTATAATGTCCTGATAACAGAGGCTAACATGACACTACCAGGTATAATGTCCTAGTAACAGAGGCTAGCATGGCACTACCAGGTATAATGTCCTGGTAACAGAGGCTAGTATGACACTGCCAGGTATAATGTCCTGGTAACAGAGGCTAGCATGACACTACCAGGTATAATGTCCTGGTAACAGAGGCTAGTATGACACTGCCAGGTAGAATGTCTGGTAACAGAGGCTAGCATGACACTACCAGGTATAATGTCCTGGTAACAGAGGCTGCCATGACACGGCCAGGTATAATGTCCTGGTAACAGAGGCTAGCAAGACACTGCCAGGTATAATGTCCTGGTAACAGAGTCTAGCATGGCACTACCAGGTATAATGTCCTGGTAACAGAGGCTAACATGACACTACCAGGTATAATGTCCTGGTAACAGAGGCTGCCATAACACTACCAGGTATAATGTCCTGGTAACAGAGGCTAGCATGGTACTACCAGGTATAATGTCCTGGTAACAGAGGCTAGCATGACACTACCAGGTATAATGTCCTGGTAACAGAGGCTGCCATGACACTGCCAGTTATAATGTCCTGGTAAGAGAGGCTAGCATGACACTGCCAGTTATAATGTCCTGGTAACAGAGGTTGCCATGGCACTGCCAGTTATAATGTCCTGGTAAGAGAGCTAGCATGACACTGCCAGGTATAATGTCCTGGTAACAGACGTTAGCATGGCACTACCAGGTATAATGTCCTGGTAACAGAGGCTGGCATGACACTGCCAGGTATAATGTCCTGGTAACAGAGGCTAGCATGACACTGTCAGGTATAATTTCCTGGTAACAGAGGCTAGCATGGCACTGCCAGATATAATGTCCTGGTAACAGAGGCTAGTATGACACTGCCAGGTATAATGGCCTGGTAACAGAGGCTAGCATGACACTGCCAGGTATAATGTCCTGGTAACAGAGGCTAGCATGACACTGCCAGGTATAATGTCCTAGTAACAGAGGCTAGCATGACACTACCAGGTATAATGTCCTGGTAACAGAGGCTAGCATGGCACTGCCAGGTATAATGTCCTGGTAACAGAGGCTAGCATGGCACTGCCAGGTATAATGTCCTCGTACCAGAGGTTAGTATGACACTGCCAGGTATAATGGCCTGGTAACAGAGGCTAGCATGACACTGCCAGGTATAATGGCCTGGTAACAGACGCTAGCATGACACTGCCAGGTATAATGTCCTGGTAACAGAGGCTAACATGACACTGCCAGGTATATTGTCCTGGTAACAGAGTTTAGCATGACACTGTCAGGTATAATGTCCTTGTAACAGAGGCTAGCATGGCACTGTCAGGTATAATGTCCTGGTAACAGAGGCTAGCATGACACTGCCAGGTATAATGTCCTGGTAACAGAGGCTAGCATGACACTGCCAGGTATAATGTCCTGGTAACAGAGGCTAGCATGGCACTGCCAGATATATTGTCCTTGTAACAGAGGCTAGCATGGCACTGTCAGATATAATGTCCTGGTAACAGAGGCTAGCATGGCACTGTCAGGTATAATGTCCTGGTAACAGAGGCTAGCATGGCACTGTCAGGTATAATGTCCTGGTAACAGAGTCTAACATAGTACTGCCAGGTATAATGTCCTGGTAACAGAGGCTAGCATGGCACTGTCAGGTATAATGTCCTGGTAACAGAGTCTAACATAGTACTGCCAGATATAATGTCGTTGTAACAGAGGCTAGTATGGCACTGTCAGGCATATTGTCCTGGTAACAGAGTTTAGCATGACACTGCCAGATATAATGTCGTTGTAACAGAGGCTAGCATGACACTGCCAGATACAATGTCCTTGTAACAGAGGCTAGTATGACACTGCCAGGTATAATGTCCTGGTAACAGAGGCTAGCATGGCACTGCCAGGTATAATCTCCTGGTAACAGAGGCTAGCATGACACTGCCAGGTATAATGTCCTGGTAACAGAGGCTAGCATGACACTGCCAGGTATAATGTCCTGGTAACAGAGGCTAGCATGGCACTGCCAGGTATAATGTCCTGGTAACAGAGGCTGGCATGACACTACCAGGTATAATGTCCTGGTAACAGAGGCTGGCATGACACTGCCAGGTATAATGACCTGGTAACAGAGGTTAGCATGGCACTACCAGGTATAATGACCTGGTAACAGAGGTTAGTATGACACTGCCAGGTATAATGTCCTGGTAACAGAGGTTAGCATGGCACTACCAGGTATAATGTCCTGGTTACAGAGGCTAGTATGGCACTATCAGGTATAATGTCCTGGTAACAGAGGCTAGCATGACACTGCCAAGTATAATGTCCTGGTAACAGAGGCTAGCATGGCACTCCCAAGTATAATGTCCTAGTAACAGAGGCTAGCATGACACTGCCAAGTTTAATGTCCTGGTAGCAGAGGATAGCATGTCACTGCCAGGTATAATATCCTGGTAACAGAGCCTAGTATGACACTGCCAGGTATAATGTCCTGGTAACAGAGGCTAGCATGACACTGCCAGGTATAATGTCCTGGTAACAGAGGCTAGCATGGCACTGCCAGGTATAATGTCCTGGTAACAGAGGCTAGCATGACACTGCCAGGTATAATGTCCTGGTAACAGAGGCTAGCATGGCACTGCCAGGTATAATGTCCTGGTAACAGAGGCTAGCATGACACTGCCAGGTATAATGTCCTGGTAGCAGAGGCTAGCATGGCACTGCCAGGTATAATGTCCTGGTAACAGAGGCTAACATTTCACTACCAGGTATAATGTCCTGGTAACAGAGGCTAGCATGGCACTGCTAGGTATAATGTCCTGGTAACAGAGGCTAGCATAGCACTGCCAGGTATAATGTCCTGGTAACAGAGGCTAACATGTCACTACCAGGTATAATGTCCTGGTAACAGAGGCTAACATGGCACTGTCTGGTATAATGTCCTGGTAACAGAGGCTAGCATGACACTACCAGGTATAATGTCCTGGTAACAGAGGCTAGCATGGCACTGCCAGGTATAATGTCCTGGTAACAGAGGCTAGCATGGCACTGCCAGGTATAATGTCCTGGTAACAGAGGCTAGCATGGCACTGCCAGGTATAATGTCCTGGTAACAGAGGCTAGCATGACACTGCCAGGTATAATGTCCTGGTAACAGAGGCTAGCATGACACTGCCAGGTATAATGTCCTGGTAACAGAGGCTAGCATGACACTGCCAGGTATAATGTCCTGGTAACAGAGGCTAGCATGACACTGCCAGGTATAATGTCCTGGTAACAGAGGCTAGCATGGCACTGCCAGGTATAATGTCCTGGTAACAGAGGCTAGCATGGCACTGCCAGGTATAATGTCCTGGTAACAGAGGCTGGCATGACACTGCCAGGTATAATGACCTGGTAACAGAGGTTAGCATGGCACTACCAGGTATAATGTCCAGGTAACAGAGGCTAGCATGGCACTGCCAGGCATAATGTCCTGGTAACAGAGGCTGGCATGACACTACCAGGTATAATGTCCTGGTAACAGAGGTTAGCATGGCACTGCCAGGTATAATGTCCTGGTTACAGAGGCTAGCATGACACTGCCAGGTATAATGTCCTGGTAACAGAGGCTAGCATGACACTGACAAGTATACTGTCCTGGTAACAGAGGCTAGCATGGCACTGCCAGGTATAATGTCCTGATAACAGAGGCTAGCATGACACTGCCAAGTATAATGTCCTGGTAACAGAGGCTAGCATGGCACTCCCAAGTATAATGTCCTGGTAACAGAGGCTAGCATGACACTGCCAAGTTTAATGTCCTGGTAGCAGAGGATAGCATGTCACTGCCAGGTATAATATCCTGGTAACAGAGCCTAGTATGACACTGCCAGGTATAATGTCCTGGTAACAGAGGCTAGCATGGCACTGCCAGGTATAATGTCCTGGTAACAGAGGTTAGCATAGCACTGCCAGGTATAATGTCCTGGTAGCAGAGGCTAGCATGGCACTGCCAGGTATAATGTCCTGGTAACAGAGGCTAGCATAGCACTGCCAGGTATAATGTCCTGGTAGCAGAGGCTAACATGTCACTACCAGGTATAATGTCCTGGTAACAGAGGCTAGCATAGCACTGCCAGGTATAATGTCCTGGTAACAGAGGCTAACATGTCACTACCAGGTATAATGTCCTGGTAACAGAGGTTAACATGACACTGCCAGGTATAATGTCCTGGTAACAGAGGCTAGCATGGCACTGCCAAGTATAATGTCCTGGTAACAGAGGCTAGCATGGCACTGCCAGGTATAATGTCCTGGTAACAGAGTCTAGCATGGCACTGCCAGGTATAATGTCCTGGTAACAGAGGCTAGCATGGCACTGCCAGGTATAATGTCCTGGTAACAGAGGCTAACATGACACTGCCAGGTATAATGTCCTGGTAACAGAGTCTAACATGACACTGCCAGGTATAATGTCCTGGTAACAGAGGCTAGTATGGCACTGCCAGGTATTATGTCCTGGTAACAGAGGCTAGTATGACACTACCAGGTATAATGTCCTGGTAACAGAGGCTAGTATGACACTGCCAGGTATAATGTCCTGGTAACAGAGGCTAGCATGACACTACCAGGTATAATGTCCTGGTAACAGAGGCTGCCATGACACTGCCAGGTATAATGTCCTGGTAACAGAGGCTGCCATAGTACTGCCAGGTATAATGTCCTGGTAACAGAGGCTAGCATGGCACTGCCAGGTATAATGTCCTGATAACAGAGGCTAGCATGGCACTGCCAGGTATAATGTCCTGGTAACAGAGGCTAGCATGGCACTGCCAGTTATAATGTCCTGGTAACAGAGGCTAGCATGGCACTGCCAGGTATAATGTCCTGGTAACAGAGGCTAGCATGGCACTGCCAGGTATAATGTCCTGGTAACAGAGGCTAACATGACACTACCAGGTATAATGTCCTGGTAACAGAGGCTAGTATGGCACTGCCAGGTATAATGTCCTGGTAACAGAGGCTAACATGACACTGCCAGGTATAAAGTCCTGGTAACCGAGGCTTGTATGGCACTACCAGGTATAATGTCCTGATAACAGAGGCTAACATGACACTACCAGGTATAATGTCCTGGTAACAGAGGCTAGCATGGCACTACTAGGTATAATGTCCTGGTAACAGAGGCTAGTATGACACTGTCAGGTATAATGTCCTGGTAACAGAGGCTGCCATGACACTGCCAGTTATAATGTCCTGGTAAGAGAGGCTAGCATGACACTGCCAGTTATAATGTCCTGGTAACAGAGGTTGCCATGGCACTGCCAGTTATAATGTCCTGGTAAGAGAGCTAGCATGACACTGCCAGGTATAATGTCCTGGTAACAGACGTTAGCATGGCACTACCAGGTATAATGTCCTGGTAACAGAGGCTGGCATGGCACTGCCAGGTATAATGTCCTGGTAACAGAGGCTGGCATGGCACTGCCAGGTATAATTTCCTGGTAACAGAGGCTAGCATGGCACTGCCAGATATAATGTCCTGGTAACAGAGGCTAGTATGACACTGCCAGGTATAATGGCCTGGTAACAGAGGCTAGCATGACACTGCCAGGTATAATGTCCTGGTAACAGAGGCTAGCATGACACTGCCAGGTATAATGTCCTAGTAACAGAGGCTAGCATGACACTACCAGGTATAATGTCCTGGTAACAGAGGCTAGCATGGCACTGCCAGGTATAATGTCCTGGTAACAGAGGCTAGCATGGCACTGCCAGGTATAATGTCCTGGTAACAGAGGTTAGCATGGCACTGCCAGGTATAATGTCCTGGTAACAGAGGCTAGCATGGCACTGCCAGGTATAATGTCCTCGTACCAGAGTCTAGTATGACACTGCCAGGTATAATGTCCTGGTAACAGAGGCTAGCATGACACTGCCAGGTATAATGTCCTGGTAACAGAGTCTAGCATGACACTGCCAGGTATAATGTCCTGGTAACAGAGGCTAGCATGGCACTGCCAGGTATAATGTCCTTGTAACAGAGGCTAGCATGGCACTGTCAGATATAATGTCCTGGTAACAGAGGCTAGCATGGCACTGCCAGGTATAATGTCCTTGTAACAGAGGCTAGCATGGCACTGCCAGATATAATGTCCTTGTAACAGAGGCTAGCATGGCACTGCCAGGTATAATGTCCTGGTAACAGAGGCTAGCATGGCACTGCCAGGTATAATGTCCTGGTAACAGAGGCTAGCATGGCACTGCCAGGTATAATGTAATATATAAATTTCGTTAGTTTACCAAATGTGTGCTTCGTTAGTTTACCAAATGTGTGTTTCGTTAGTTTACCAAATGTGTGTTTCGTTAGTTTACCAAATGTGTGTTTCGTTAGTTTACCAAATGTGTGTTTCGTTAGTTTACCAAATGTGTGTTTCGTTAGTTTGCCAAATGTTTGTTAACATGGTTTCCCAGGATCACGCACATATACTAACATGGTTTCCCAGGATCACGCACATATACTAACATGGTTTCCCAGGGTCACGCACATATACTAACATGGTTTCCCAGAATCACGCACATATACTAACATGGTTTCCCAGGATCACGCACATATACTAACATGGTTTCCCAGTGTCTCGCACATATACTAACATGGTTTCCCAGGAACACGCACATATACTAACATGGTTTCCCAGGATCACGCACATATACTAACATGGTGTCCCAGGATTTCACACATACTAACATGGTATGTATCGGGTGGTATGTCATGTACGTATGTATCGGGTGGTATGTCATGTACGTATGTACCAGGTGGTATGTCATGCACGTATGTACCAGGTGGTATGTCATGCACGTATGTCTCGTTAATATATATTCGCTTACGGCGACGTTTTCGTCACATCCGTCTCAGATACTAGTCTATGTTGTTTACTGCTGGGTTGTTGTCTTTCCCCCCCCCCCGCGATGGTAATTAGTTTCGATAAGTCAAGTACGGGGTTACTCTGTGATGTATTAAATTATAAGTTGATTCGCCATCAGTCTGTTTCTTAGCCCTTATTCGTGTCTGCAATATCTGCCATGAAACCAATGTTTTCTAACACGTCTGCAACCACTGTCATACACGATATCACCATTCCCAGACAGCGGATCTTCAAGAATGAATTAACAACCCCAATACGTCGAGTGATGTTTACGTCTCCTTCCATGTTTATTTCGGCTGTTCGGTGCAGACAGACGTATCTGTGTACGTAGCGATGTGGCACGTAACAGCTTCCCGTATCAATCATACGAAAAATCATGTGTCCTTGAAGTCTAAATTACTGGCATACAACATCTGTCAAATGCGTTTGCACTACTCAGACATCTTGGGGCGTTGTATCATTATTGTTCATTACATGCATTCCCGCGCAAATTTATACGTGCTTTGTATTAATAAGAAGTGTATTTTCATTGCTTTGTATTTATGAGAAGTGTACTTTCATTGCTTTGTATTTATGAGAAGTGTACTTTCCTTGTTTTGTATTTATGAGAAGTGTACTTTCCTTGTTTTGTATTTATGAGAAGTGTACTTTCATTGCTTTGTATTTATGAGAAGTGTACTTTCATTGCTTTGTATTTATGAGAAGTGTACTTTCATTGCTTTGTATTTATGAGAAGTGTACTTTCCTTGTTTTGTATTTATGAGAGGTGTACTTTCATTGCTTTGTATTTATGAGAAGTGTACTTTCATTGCTTTGTATTTATGAGAGGTGTACTTTCATTGCTTTGTATTTATGAGAGGTGTACTTTCCTTGTTTTGTATTTATGAGAGGTGTACTTTCCTTGTTTTGTATTTATGAAAGGTGTACTTTCCTTGTTTTGTATTTATGAGAAGTGATTATGTCACTATGTATTATGTCACTATGTATTATGTTGCTATGTATTATGTTGCTATGTATTATGTTGCTATGTATTATGTCGCTATGTATTATGTCGCTATGTTTTATGTTGCTATGTATTATGTTGCTATGTATTATGTTGCTATGTATTATGTCACTATGTATTATGTTGCTATGTATTATGTTGCTATGTATTATGTTGCTATGTATTATGTTGCTATGTATTATGTTGCTATGTATTATGTCACTATGTATTATGTTGCTATGTATTATGTCGCTATGTATTATGTCGTTATGTATTATGTCGCTATGTATTATGTTGCTATGTATTATGTTGCTATGTATTATGTTGCTATGTATTATGTTGCTATGTATTATGTTGCTATGTATTATGTTGCTATGTATTATGTTGCTATGTATTATGTCACTATGTATTATGTTGCTATGTATTATGTCGCTATGTATTATGTTGATATGTATTATGTTGCTATGTATTATGTTGCTATGTATTATGTTGCTATGTATTATGTCGCTATGTATTATGTTGCTATGTATTATGTTGCTATGTATTATGTCGCTATGTATTATGTCGCTATGTATTATGTCGCTATGTATCATGTTGTATTATGTTGCTATGTATTATGTTGCTATGTATTATGTTGCTATGTATTATGTTGCTATGTATTATGTCGCTATGTATTATGTTGCTATGTATTATGTTGCTATGTATTATGTCGCTATGTATTATGTCGCTATGTATTATGTCGCTATGTATTATGTTGCTATGTATTATGTTGCTATGTATTATGTCGCTATGTATTATGTCGATATGTATTATGTCGCTATGTATTATGTTGCTATGTATTATGTTGCTATGTATTATGTTGCTATGTATTATGTCGCTATGTATTATGTCGCTATGTATTATGTTGCTATGTATAATGTTGCTATGTATTATGTTGCTATGTATTATGTTGCTATGTATTGTGTTGCTATGTATTATGTCACTATGTATTATGTTGCTATGTATTATGTTGCTATGTATTATGTTGCTATGTATTATGTTACTATGTATTATGTTGCTATGTATTATGTTGTATTATGTTGCTATGTATTATGTCGCTATGTATTATGTTGCTATGTATTATGTCGCTATATATTATGTTGCTATGTATTATGTTGCTATGTATTATGTCGCTATGTATTATGTTGCTATGTATTATGTTGCTATGTATTATGTTGCTATGTATTATGTTAATATGTATTATGTTGCTATGTATTATGTCGCTATGTATTATGTTGCTATGTATTATGTTGCTATGTATTATGTCGCTATGTATTATGTTGCTATGTATTATGTTGCTATGTATTATGTCGCTATGTATTATGTTGTATTATGTTGCTATGTATTATGTTGCTATGTATTATGTTGCTATGTATTATGTCGCTATGTATTATGTTGCTATGTATTATGTCGCTATGTATTATGTTGTATTATGTTGCTATGTATTATGTTGCTATGTATTATGTTGCTATATATTATGTTGCTATGTATTATGTCGCTATGTATTATGTTGTATTATGTTGCTATGTATTATGTTGCTATGTATTATGTTGCTATGTATTATGTCGCTATGTATTATGTTACTATGTATTATGTCGCTATGTATTATGTTGCTATGTATTATGTTGCTATGTATTATGTTGCTATGTATTATGTTGCTATGTATTATGTTGCTATGTATTATGTTGTATTATGTTGCTATGTATTATGTTGCTATGTATTATGTTGCTATGTATTATGTTGTATTATGTTGCTATGTATTATGTTGTATTAAGTTGCTATGTATTATGTTGCTATGTATTATGTTGTATTATGTTGCTATGTATTATGCTGCTATGTATTATGTTGCTATGTATTATGTTGCTATGTATTATGTTACTATGTATTATGTTGCTATGTATTATGTTGTATTATGTTGCTATGTATTATGTCGCTATGTATTATGTTGCTATGTATTATGTCGCTATGTATTATGTCGCTATGTATTATGTTGCTATGTATTATGTCACTATGTATTATGTCACTATGTATTATGTTGCTATGTATTATGTCACTATGTATTATGTTGCTATGTATTATGTTGCTATGTATTATGTCGCTATGTATTATGTTGCTATGTATTATGTTGCTATGTATTATGTCGCTATGTATTATGTTGCTATGTATTATGTTGCTATGTATTATGTCGCTATGTATTATGTTGTATTATGTTGCTATGTATTATGTCACTATGTATTATGTTGCTATGTATTATGTTGTATTATGTTGCTATGTATTATGTTGTATTATGTTGCTATGTATTATGTTACTATGTATTATGTTGCTATGTATTATGTTGTATTATGTTGCTATGTATTATGTTGTATTATGTTGCTATGTATTATGTTGCTATGTATTATGTCGCTATGTATTATGTTGCTATGTATTATGTTGCTATGTATTATGTTGCTATGTATTATGTTGCTATGTATTATGTTGTATTATGTTGCTATGTATTATGTCGCTATGTATTATGTTGCTATGTATTATGTTGCTATGTATTATGTTGCTATGTATTATGTTGCTATGTATTATGTTGCTATGTATTATGTTGCTATGTATTATGCTGCTATGTATTATGTCGCTATGTATTATGTTGCTATGTATTATGTTGCTATGTATTATGTCGCTATGTATTATGTTGCTATGTATTATGTTGCTATGTATTATGTCGCTATGTATTATGTTGTATTATGTTGCTATGTATTATGTTGCTATGTATTATGTCGCTATGTATTATGTTGTATTATGTTGCTATGTATTATGTTGCTATGTATTATGTTGCTATGTATTATGTTGCTATGTATTATGTTGTATTATGTTGCTATGTATTATGTTGCTATGTATTATGTTGTATTATGTTGCTATGTATTATGTTGCTATGTATTATGTTGCTATGTATTATGTTGTATTATGTTGCTATGTATTATGTTGCTATGTATTATGTCGCTATGTATTATGTTGTATTATGTTGCTATGTATTATGTTGCTATGTATTATGTTGCTATGTATTATGTTGCTATGTATTATGTTGCTATGTATTATGTTGCTATGTATTATGTTGCTATGTATTATGCTGTATGTATTATGTTGCTATGTATTATGTCGCTATGTATTATGTTGCTATGTATTATGTTGCTATGTATTATGTTGCTATGTATTATGTTGCTATGTATTATGTCGCTATGTATTATGTTGCTATGTATTATGTTGCTATGTATTATGTTGCTATGTATTATGTCGCTATGTATTATGTTGCTATGTATTATGTCACTATGTATTATGTTGCTATGTATTATGTTGTATTATGTTGCTATGTATTATGTTGTATTATGTTGCTATGTATTATGTCGCTATGTATTATGTTGCTATGTATTATGTCGCTATGTATTATGTTGCTATGTATTATGTTGCTATGTATTATGTCGCTATGTATTATGTTGCTATGTATTATGTTGCTATGTATTATGTTGCTATGTATTATGTTAATATGTATTATGTTGCTATGTATTATGTCGCTATGTATTATGTTGCTATGTATTATGTTGCTATGTATTATGTCGCTATGTATTATGTTGCTATGTATTATGTTGCTATGTATTATGTCGCTATGTATTATGTTGTATTATGTTGCTATGTATTATGTTGCTATGTATTATGTTGCTATGTATTATGTCGCTATGTATTATGTTGCTATGTATTATGTCGCTATGTATTATGTTGTATTATGTTGCTATGTATTATGTTGCTATGTATTATGTTGCTATATATTATGTTGCTATGTATTATGTCGCTATGTATTATGTTGTATTATGTTGCTATGTATTATGTTGCTATGTATTATGTTGCTATGTATTATGTCGCTATGTATTATGTTACTATGTATTATGTCGCTATGTATTATGTTGCTATGTATTATGTTGCTATGTATTATGTTGCTATGTATTATGTTGCTATGTATTATGTTGCTATGTATTATGTTGTATTATGTTGCTATGTATTATGTTGCTATGTATTATGTTGCTATGTATTATGTTGTATTATGTTGCTATGTATTATGTTGTATTAAGTTGCTATGTATTATGTTGCTATGTATTATGTTGTATTATGTTGCTATGTATTATGCTGCTATGTATTATGTTGCTATGTATTATGTTGCTATGTATTATGTTACTATGTATTATGTTGCTATGTATTATGTTGTATTATGTTGCTATGTATTATGTCGCTATGTATTATGTTGCTATGTATTATGTCGCTATGTATTATGTCGCTATGTATTATGTTGCTATGTATTATGTCACTATGTATTATGTCACTATGTATTATGTTGCTATGTATTATGTCACTATGTATTATGTTGCTATGTATTATGTTGCTATGTATTATGTCGCTATGTATTATGTTGCTATGTATTATGTTGCTATGTATTATGTCGCTATGTATTATGTTGCTATGTATTATGTTGCTATGTATTATGTCGCTATGTATTATGTTGTATTATGTTGCTATGTATTATGTCACTATGTATTATGTTGCTATGTATTATGTTGTATTATGTTGCTATGTATTATGTTGTATTATGTTGCTATGTATTATGTTACTATGTATTATGTTGCTATGTATTATGTTGTATTATGTTGCTATGTATTATGTTGTATTATGTTGCTATGTATTATGTTGCTATGTATTATGTCGCTATGTATTATGTTGCTATGTATTATGTTGCTATGTATTATGTTGCTATGTATTATGTTGCTATGTATTATGTTGTATTATGTTGCTATGTATTATGTCGCTATGTATTATGTTGCTATGTATTATGTTGCTATGTATTATGTTGCTATGTATTATGTTGCTATGTATTATGTTGCTATGTATTATGTTGCTATGTATTATGTTGCTATGTATTATGTCGCTATGTATTATGTTGCTATGTATTATGTCGCTATGTATTATGTTGCTATGTATTATGTTGCTATGTATTATGTCGCTATGTATTATGTTGTATTATGTTGCTATGTATTATGTTGCTATGTATTATGTCGCTATGTATTATGTTGTATTATGTTGCTATGTATTATGTTGCTATGTATTATGTTGCTATGTATTATGTTGCTATGTATTATGTTGTATTATGTTGCTATGTATTATGTTGCTATGTATTATGTTGTATTATGTTGCTATGTATTATGTTGCTATGTATTATGTTGTATTATGTTGCTATGTATTATGTTGCTATGTATTATGTCGCTATGTATTATGTTGTATTATGTTGCTATGTATTATGTTGCTATGTATTATGTTGCTATGTATTATGTTGCTATGTATTATGTTGCTATGTATTATGTTGCTATGTATTATGTTGCTATGTATTATGCTGCTATGTATTATGTTGCTATGTATTATGTCGCTATGTATTATGTTGCTATGTATTATGTTGCTATGTATTATGTTGCTATGTATTATGTTGCTATGTATTATGTCGCTATGTATTATGTTGCTATGTATTATGTTGCTATGTATTATGTTGCTATGTATTATGTCGCTATGTATTATGTTGCTATGTATTATGTCACTATGTATTATGTTGCTATGTATTATGTTGTATTATGTTGCTATGTATTATGTTGTATTATGTTGCTATGTATTATGTTGTATTATGTTGCTATGTATTATGTCGCTATGTATTATGTTGTATTATGTTGCTATGTATTATGTTGTATTATGCTGCTATGTATTATGTCGCTATGTATTATGTTGTATTATGTTGCTATGTATTATGTTGTATTATGTTGCTATGTATTATGTTGCTATGTATTATGTTGCTATGTATTATGTTGCTATGTATTATGTTGCTATGTATTATGTCACTATGTATTATGTTGCTATGTATTATGTTGCTATGTATTATGTCACTATGTATTATGTTGCTATGTATTATGTTGCTATGTATTATGTCGCTATGTATTATGTTGCTATGTATTATGTTGCTATGTATTATGTTGCTATGTATTATGTTGCTATGTATTATGTTGCTATGTATTATGTTGCTATGTATTATGTTACTATGTATTATGTCGCTATGTATTATGTCGCGATACAGCACCATCGTAGAATCGGGTGAACGATACAGCGCCATTTTGGTTCTCTTTTTACAGCATGTAATAAAATAGTGTATATTAATCTGTTGAAACTCTACATATTGTCACGTCTTCGCAATCGACAGACGGATCTGGAGTCCAGTGGTAACACGCTGGACTGGTAATCCAGGGATCGCAGGTTCGATCCCCCGTCTGACCCTAATAAAATTAACAGTCTTTCAGATGGGACGTTAAACCGAGGTCTCGTGTCGGTGCTTTACACTGTGCACGTAAAAGAACCAGAGGAGACTCTGGAATGGGTCTCTGTCTGTATCATTGCACTATCCTCCAAAATCTAAAATGACTGATCTCTTCAGGAGGTGTCACTCATATGGGCAACCGGTAGCGACGATAAATAAGCGTAAAACACACACACACATGTTCGCAATCGTTTGAAGCGGCTCTTACTCCGTCACCTGCTTAATGTGTTGTATACAGATGATAAACCTCCTAGTACAGTCATTCTATCTAATATGACTTCAATATGAATTTTAATAGTTTAACACCGGAAAGCGAAGGAAGAATGCTCCGTCAGTGTCAACTTGTACAATTTATTTTACCATTAAAACAAATGGTCGTGACATGGTTTTCTTCCATTCATACTATTTTAGTAGCGTAATTGCCATCATTAATTAAAACCGTTTACATACGACATACTAGAGGATGTTGTCATATACCGATTGAGTTAACTTAAAACAATATTATGCATTGGGCAAGAAATTTTACATCGCTCAGTATATATTCCTGAAAATTTATATGTGTTTTACGTTTATTTATCGTCACTACCGGTTGTCCATATGAGCGATGCCGCCTGAAGAGATTAGTCATTGTTGGAGGATAGTGCAATGATACAGACAGAGACCAATTCCAGAGTCTCCTCTTGTTCTTTTACGTGAACGGTGTAAAGCACCGACACGAGACCTCGATTTAACATCCCATCTGAAGAACTGTTAATTTTATTAGGGTCAGACTGGGGATCGAACCTGCGATCCCTGGATTACCAGTCCAGCGTTTTACCACTGGATTAATGATCCGTCTGTGAATATTTATACCGCTAAGCATACGCCCTTTATTCCTTTTTACCCATTCCTTACAAGCGACATTTATATATGGAAATATGTTATCATTTTTTCATACACATACGACTTTTTCATACACATACGACGAACGAAACTAGTTTAGCCTTCATTGTGTAAGCCTGTAACTACATTTACCTTTCATTGTATACACCCATTACGCATGTAACTACATTTACCTTTCATTGCATACACCCATTACGCATAGAACTACATTTACCAGTGATTGCATACACCCATTACGCCTGGAACTACATTTACCCTTCATTGCATACACCCATTACGCCTGGAACTACATGTACCTTTCATTGCATACACCAATTACGCCTTGAACTACATGTACATTACATTGCATACACCCATTACGCCTGGAACTACATTTACCTTTCATTATATACACCCATTACGCCTGGAACTACATTTACCTTACATTGCATACACCCATTACGCCTGGAACTACATGTACCTTTCATTGCATACACCCATTACGCCTGGAACTACATTTACCTTTCATTGCATATACCCATTACGCCTGGAACTACATTTACCTTTCATTGCATATACCCATTACGCCTGGAACTACATTGACCCTACATTGTATATACCCATTACGCCTGGAACTACATTTACCTTTCATTGCATACACCCATTACGCCTGGAACTACATGTACCTTTCATTGCATACACCCATTAGGCCTGGAACTACATTTACCTTTCATTATATACACCCATTACGTCTGGAACTACATTTACCTTACATTGCATACACCCATTACGCCTGGAACTACATGTACCTTTCATTGCATACACCCATTACGCCTGGAACTACATTTACCTTTCATTACATATACCCATTACGCCTGGAACTACATTTACCTTTCATTGCATATACCCATTACGCCTGGAACTACATTTACCCTTCATTGTATATACCCATTACGCCTAGAACTACATTTACCTTTCATTGTATACACCCATTACGCCTGGAACTACATTTACCCTTCATTGTATATACCCATTACGCCTGGAACTACATTTACCTTTCATTGTATACACCCATTACGCCTGGAACTATATTTACCTTTCATTGCATACACCCATTACGCCTGGAACTATATTTACCTTTCATTGCATACACCCATTACGCCTGGAACTATATTTACCTTTCATTGTATACACCCATCACTACTGGAACTACATTTACCATCACGACTTGAACTACATTTACCTTACATTGCATACACCCATTACGCCTGGAACTACATTTACCTTTCATTGCCCAATGATTGCATACACCCATTACGCCTGGAACTACCTTTACCAATGATTGCATACACCCATTACGCCTGGAACTACATTTACCCTTCATTGCATACACCCATTACGCCTGGAACTACATTTACCTTTCATTGCATACACCCATTACGCCTGGAACTACATTTACCTTTCATTACCCAATGATTGCATACACCCATTACGCCTGGAACTACATTTACCAATGATTGCATACACCCATTACGCCTGGAACTACATTTACCCTTCATTGCATATACCCATTACGCCTGGAACTACATTTACCCTTCATTGTATACACCCATTACGCCTGGAACTACAATTACCCTTCATTGCATACACCCATTACGCCTGGAACTACATTTACCTTTCATTGCATACACCCATTACGCCTGGAACTACATTTACCCTTCATTGTATACATCCATTATGCCTGGATCTACATTTACCCTTCATTGCATCACCCATTACGCCTGGAACTACATTTACCCTTCATTGCATACACCCATTACGCCTGGAACTACATTTACCCTTCATTGTATACACCCATTACGCCTGGAACTACATTTACCCTTCATTGTATACACCCATTACGCCTGGAAGTACATTTACCCTTCATTGCATACACCCATTACGCCTGGAACTACATTTACCCTTCATTGCATACATCCATTACGCCTGGAACTACATTTAACCTTCATTGCATACACCCATTACGCCTGGAACTACATGTACCCTTCATTGCATACACCCATTACGCCTGGAACTACATTTACCCTTCATTGCATACACCCATTACGCCTGGAACTACATTTACCCTTCATTGCATACACCCATTACGCCTGGAACTACATCTACCCTTCATTGCATACACCCATTACGCCTGGAACTACATTTACCCTTCATTGTACACACCCATTACGCCTGGAACTACATTTACCCTTCATTGTACACACCCATTACGCCTGGAACTACATCTACCCTTCATTGCATACACCCATTACGCATGGAACTACATTTACCCTTAATTGCATATACCATTACGCCTGGAACTACATTTCCCTTCATTGCGTACACCCATTACGCCTGGAACTACATTTACCCTTCATTGTATACACCCATTACGCCTGGAACTACATTTACCAGTGATTGCATACACCCATTACGCCTGGAACTACATTTCCTTTCATTGCATACACACATTACGCCTGGAACTACATTTACCCTTCATTGCATACACCCATTACGCCTGGAACTACATTTACCCTTCATTGTATACACCAATTACGCCTGGAACTACATTTACCTTTAATTGCATATACCCATTACGCCTGGAACTACATTTACCTTTCATTGCATACACCCATTACGCCTGGAACTACATTTACCTTTAATTGCATACACCCATTACGCCAGGAACTACATTTACCTTTCATTGCATACACCCATTACGCCTGGAACTACATTTACCTTACATTGCATATACCCATTACGCCTGGAACTACATTTACCAGTGATTGCATAAACCCTTTACGCCTGTAACTACATTTACCAATGATTGCATGCACCCATTACGCCTGGAACTACATTTACCCTTCATTGCATATACCCATTACGCCTGGAACGACATTTACCCTTCATTGTACACACCCATTACGCCTGGAACTACATTTACCTTACATTGCATATACCCATTACGCCTGGAACTACATTTACCTTACATTGCATATACCCATTACGCCTGGAACTACATTTACCTTTCATTGCATATACCCATTACGCCTGGAACTACATTTACCTTACATTGCATATACCCATTACGCCTGGAACTACATTTACCTTACATTGTATACACCCATTACGCCTGGAACTACATTTACCTTTCATTGCATACACCCATTACGCCGGGAACTACATTTACCTTTCATTGCATATACCCATTACGCCTGGAACTACATTTACCTTACATTGTATACACCCATTACGACTGGAACTACATTTACCTTTCATTGTATACACCCTTTACGCCTGGATCTACATTTACCTTTAATTGCATACACCCATTACGCCTGGAACTACATTTACCTTTCATTGCATACACCCATTTCGCCTGGAACTATATTTACCTTACATTGCATGTACCCATTACGCCTGGAACTACATTTACTTTTCATTGTATACACCCATTACGCCTGGAACTACATTTACCAATGATTGCATACACCCATTACGCCTGGAACTACATTTACCAATGATTGCATACACCCATTACGCCTGGAACTACATTTACACTTCATTGCATATACCCATTACGCCTGGAACTACATTTACCTTACATTGCATATACCCATTACGCCTGGAACTACATTTACCTTTCATTGCATATACCCATTACGCCTGGAATTACATTTACCCTTCATTGTACACACCCATTACGCCTGGAACTACATTTACCTTACATTGCATATACCCATTACGCCTGGAACTACATTTACCTTACATTGCATATACCCATTACGCCTGGAACTACATTTACCTTTCATTGCATATACCCATTACGCCTGGAACTACATTTACCTTACATTGCATATACCCATTACGCCTGGAACTACATATACCTTTCATTGCATATACCCATTACGCCTGGAACTACATTTACCTTACATTGTATACACCCATTACGACTGGAACTACATTTACCTTTCATTGTATACACCCTTTACGCCTGGATCTACATTTACCTTTAATTGCATACACCCATTACGCCTGGAACTACATTTACCTTTCATTGCATACACCCATTACGCCTGGAACTACATTTACCTTACATTGCATATACCCATTACGCCTGGAACTACATTTACCTTTCATTGTATACACCCATTACGCCTGGAACTACATTTACCAGTGATTGCATACACCCATTGCGCCTGGAACTACATTTACCTTACATTGCATACACCCATTACGCCTAGAACTACATTTACCCTTCATTGCATATACCCATTACGCCTGGAACTACATTTACCCTTCATTGTACACACCCATTACGCCTGGAACTACATTTACCTTACATTGCATATACCCATTACGCCTGGAACTACATTTACCTTACATTGCATATACCCATTACGCCTGGACCTACATTTACCTTTCATTGCATATACCCATTACGCCTGGAACTACATTTACCTTACATTGCATATACCCATTACGCCTGGAACTACATTTACCTTACATTGTATACACCCATTACGCCTGGAACTACATTTACCTTTCATTGCATACACCCATTACGCCTGGAACTACATTTACCAGTGACTGCATACACCCATTACGCCTGGAACTACATTTACCTTACATTGCATACATCCATTACGCCTGGAACTACATTTACCTTACATTGCATACATCCATTACGCCTGGATCTACATTTACCCTTCATTGCATACACCCATTACGCCTGGAACTACATTTACCCTTCATTGCATACACCCATTACGCCTGGAACTACATTTACCCTTCATTGCATACACCCATTACGCCAGGAACTACATTTACCAGTGATTGCATACACCCATTACGCCTGGAACTACATTTACCCTTCATTGCATACACGCATTACGCCTGGAGCTATATTTACCCTTCATTGCATACACCCATTACGCCTGGAGCTACATTTACCTTACATTGCATACACCCATTACGCCTGGAACTACATTTACCTTACATTGCATACACCCATTACGCCTGGAACTACATTTACCAGTGATTGCATATACCCATTACGCCTGGAACTACATTTACCCTTCATTGCATACACCCATTACGCCTGGAACTACATTTACCCTTCATTGCGTATACCCATTACGCCTGGAACTACATTTACCCTTCATTGCATATACCCATTACGCCTGGAACTACATTTACCCTTCATTGCATATACCCATTACGCCTGGAACTACATTTACCAGTGATTACATACACCCATTACGCCTGGAACTACATTTACCTTTCATTGCATACATCCATTACGCCTGGAACTACATGTACCTTTCATTGTATACACCCATTACGCCTGGAACTACATGTACCTTTCATTGTATATACCCATTACGCCTTGAACTACATTTACCCTTCATTGCTTATACCCATTACGCCTGGAACTACATGTACCTTTCAGTGTATATACCCATTACGCCTGGAACTACATTTACCTTTCATTTCATACACCCATTACGCCTGGAACTACATTTACCCTTCATTGCATACACCCATTACGCCTGGGACTACATTTACCCTTCATTGCATACACCCATTACGCCTGGAAATACATTTACCTTTCATTGCATACACCCATTACGCCTGGAACTACATTTACCTTTCATTGCCCAATGATTGCATACACCCATTACGCCTGGAACTACATTTACCAATGATTGCATATACCCATTACGCCTGGAACTACATTTACCCTTCATTGCATATACCCATTACGCCTGGAACTACATTTACCCTTCATTGCATACACCCATTACGCCTGGAACTACATTTACCCTTCATTGCATACACCAATTACGCCTGGAACTACATTTACCCTTCATTGCATATACCCATTACGCCTGGAACTACATCTACCCTTCATTGCATACACCCATTACGCATGGAGCTACATTTACCTTACATTGCATACATCCATTACGCCTGGAACTACATTTACCTTACATTGCATACATCCATTACGCCTGGAACTACATTTACCTTACATTGCATACATCCATTACGCCTGGAACTACATTTACCCATCATTGCATACACCCATTACGGCTGGAACTACATTTACCCTTCATTGCATATACCCATTACGCCTGGAACTACATTTACCCTTCATTGTACACACCCATTACGCCTGGAACTACATTTACCTTACATTGCATATACCCATTACGCCTGGAACTACATTTACCTTACATTGCATATACCCATTACGCCTGGAACTACATTTACCTTTCATTGCATATACCCATTACGCCTGGAACTACATTTACCTTACATTGCATATACCCATTACGCCTGGAACTACATTTACCTTTCATTGCATATACCCATTACGCCTGGAACTACATTTACCTTACATTGTATACACCCATTACGACTGGAACTACATTTACCTTTCATTGTATACACCCTTTACGCCTGGAACTACATCTACCCTTCATTGCATACACCCATTACGCATGGAACTACATTTACCTTACATTGCATACATCCATTACGCCTGGAACTACATTTACCTTGCATAACCATTACGCTGGAACTACATTTACCTTCATTGATACCCATTACGCCTGGAACTACATTACCTTCATTGCATACACCATTACGCCTGGAACTACATTTACCTTCATTGCATACACCCATTACGCCTGGAACTACATTTACCTCATTGCATAACCCATTACGCCTGGAACTACATTTACCTTCATTGCATACACCCATTACGCCTGGAACTACATTTACCTTACATTGCATATACCCATTACGCCTGGAACTACATTTACCTTTCATTGCATATACCCATTACGCCTGGAACTACATTTACCTTTCATTGCATATACCCATTACGCCTGGAACTACATTTACCTTACATTGCATATACCCATTACGCCTGGAACTACATTTACCTTTCATTGCATATACCCATTACGCCTGGAACTACATTTACCTTTCATTGATACACCCATTACGTGGAATACATTTACCTTCTTGCATACACCTTACGCCTGGAACTACATTTACCTTACATTGCATACATCCATTACGCCTGGAACTACATTTACCTTACATTGCATACATCCATTACGCCTGGAACTACATTTACCCTTCATTGCATACACCCATTACGCCTGGAACTACATTTACCCATCATTGCATACACCCATTACGCCTGGAACTACATTTATCAATGATTGCATACACCCATTACGCCTGGAACTACATTTACCAGTGATTGCATACACCCATTACGCCTGGAACTACATTTACCCTTCATTGCATACACCCATTACGCCTGGAACTACATTTACCAATGATTGCATACACCCATTACGCCTGGAACTACATTTACCCTTCATTGCATACACCCATTACGCCTGGAACTACATTTACCCTTCATTGCATATACCCATTACGCCTGGAACTACATTTACCAATCATTGCATATACCCATTACGCCTGGAACTACATTTACCCTTCATTGCATATACCCATTACGCCTGGAACTACATTTACCCTTCATTGCATATACCCATTACGCCTGGAACTACATTTACCCTTCATTGCATATACCCATTACGCCTGGAACTACATTTACCCTTCATTGCATATACCCATTACGCCTGGAATACTTTACTATTCATAACCCATTACGCCTGGAACTACATTTACCTTTCATTGCATACACCCATTACGCCTGGAACTACATTTACCCTTCATTGCATACACCCATTACGCCTGGAACTACATTTACCATTCATTGCATACACCCATTACGCCTGGAACTACATTTACCCTTCATTGCATATACCCATTACGCCTGGAACTACATTTACCTTTCATGCATATACCCATTACGCCTGGAACTACATTTACCTTTCATTGCATACACCCATTACGCCTGGAACTACATTTACCCTTCATTGCATACACCCATTACGCCTGGAACTACATTTACCCTTCATTGCATACACCCATTACGCCTGGAACTACATTTACCTTTCATTGCATACACCCATTACGCCTGGAACTACATTTACTTTCATTGCCCAATGATTGCATACACCCATTACGCCTGGAACTACATTTACCATGATTGCATATACCCATTACGCCTGGAACTACATTTACCCTTCATTGCATATACCCATTACGCCTGGAACTACATTTACCCTTCATTGCATACACCCATTACGCCTGGAACTACATTTACCCTTCATTGCATACACCCATTACGCCTGGAACTACATTTACCCTTCATTGCATATACCCATTACGCCTGGAACTACATTTACCCTTCATTGCATACACCCATTACGCCTGGAACTACATTTACCTTACATTGCATACACCCATTACGCCTGGAACTACATTTACCTTACATTGCATACACCCATTACGCCTGGAACTACATTTACCTTTCATTGCATACACCCATTACGCCTGGAACTACATTTACCTTCATTGCATACACCCATTACGCCTGGAACTACATTTACCCTTCATTGCATATACCCATTACGCCTGGAACTACATTTACCCTTCATTGCATACACCCATTACGCCTGGAACTACATTTACCTTACATTGCATATACCCATTACGCCTGGAACTACATTTACCTTTCATTGCATATACCCATTACGCCTGGAACTACATTTACCTTTCATTGCATATACCCATTACGCCTGGAACTACATTTACCTTTCATTGCATATACCCATTACGCCTGGAACTACATTTACCTTTCATTATATACACCCATTACGCCTGGAACTACATTTACCTTACATTGCATACACCCATTACGCCTGGAACTACATTTACCTTTCATTGCATACACCCATTACGCCTGGAACTACATTTACCTTTCATTGCATATACCCATTACGCCTGGAACTACATTTACCTTTCATTGCATATACCCATTACGCCTGGAACTACATTGACCCTACATTGTATATACCCATTACGCCTGGAACTACATTTACCTTTCATTGCATACACCCATTACGCCTGGAACTACATGTACCTTTCATTGCATACACCCATTAGGCCTGGAACTACATTTACCTTTCATTATATACACCCATTACGTCTGGAACTACATTTACCTTACATTGCATACACCCATTACGCCTGGAACTACATGTACCTTTCATTGCATACACCCATTACGCCTGGAACTACATTTACCTTTCATTGCATATACCCATTACGCCTGGAACTACATTTACCTTTCATTGCATATACCCATTACGCCTGGAACTACATTTACCCTTCATTGTATATACCCATTACGCCTGGAACTACATTTACCTTTCATTGTATACACCCATTACGCCTGGAACTACATTTACCCTTCATTGTATATACCCATTACGCCTGGAACTACATTTACCTTTCATTGTATACACCCATTACGCCTGGAACTACATTTACCTTTCATTGCATACACCCATTACGCCTGGAACTATATTTACCTTTCATTGCATACACCCATTACGCCTGGAACTAATTTACCTTTCATTGATTGCATACACCCATTACGCCTGGAACTACATTTACCTTCATTGCGCATACACCCATTACGCCTGGAACTACATTTACCAATGATTGCATACACCCATTACGCCTGGAACTACATTTACCCTTCATTGCATACACCCATTACGCCTGGAACTACATTTACCCTTCATTGCATATACCCATTACGCCTGGAACTACATTTACCTTTCATTTATTGCATACACCCATTACGCCTGGAACTACATTTACCCTTCATTGCATATACCCATTACGCCTGGAACTACATTTACCCTTCATTGCATATACCCATTACGCCTGGAACTACATTTACCCTTCATTGCATATACCCATTACGCCTGGAACTACATTTACCCATCATTGCATACACCCATTACGCCTGGAACTACATTTACCAGTGATTGCATACACCCATTACGCCTGGAACTACATTTACCCTTCATTGCATACACCCATTACGCCTGGAACTACATTTACCAATGATTGCATACACCCATTACGCCTGGAACTACATTTACCCTTCATTGCATACACCCATTACGCATGGAACTACATTTACCCTTCATTGCATATACCCATTACGCCTGGAACTACATTTACCCTTCATTGCATATACCCATTACGCCTGGAACTACATTTACCCTTCATTGCATACACCCATTACGCCTGGAACTACATTTACCCTTCATTGCATATACCCATTACGCCTGGAACTACATTTACCCTTCATTGCATACACCCATTACGCCTGGAACTACATTTACCCTTCATTGCATATACCCATTACGCCTGGAACTACATTTACCCTTCATTGCATACACCCATTACGCCTGGAACTACATTTACCTTACATTGCATATACCCATTACGCCTGGAACTACATTTACCTTACATTGCATACATCCATTACGCCTGGAACTACATTTACCTTACATTGCATACACCCATTACGGCTGGAACTACATTTACCCATCATTGCATATACCCATTACGCCTGGAACTACATTTACCTTTCATTGCATATACCCATTACGCCTGGAACTACATTTACCTTACATTGCATACATCCATTACGCCTGGAACTACATTTACCCTTCATTGCATACACCCATTACGCCTGGAACTACATTTACCCATCATTGCATATACCCATTACGCCTGGAAGTACATTTACCCTTCATTGCATACACCCATTACGCATGGAACTACATTTACCTTACATTGCATGCATCCATTACGCCTGGAACTACATTTACCTTACATTGCATACATCCATTACGCCTGGAACTACATTTACCCTTCATTGCATATACCCATTACGCCTGGAACTACATTTACCCTTCATTGCATACACCCATTACGCCTGGAACTACATTTACCCTTCATTGCATATACCCATTACGCCTGGAACTACATTTACCCTTCATTGCATACACCCATTACGCATGGAACTACATTTACCTTACATTGCATACATCCATTACGCCTGGAACTACATTTACCCTTCATTGCATACACCCATTACGCCTGGAACTACATTTACCCTTCATTGCATATACCCATTACGCCTGGAACTACATCTACCCTTCATTGCATACACCCATTACGCATGGAACTACATTTACCTTACATTGCATACACCCATTACGCCTGGAACTACATTTACCTTACATTGCATACATCCATTACGCCTGGAACTACATTTACCTTACATTGCATATATCCATTACGCCTGGAACTACATTTACCTTACATTGCATAACCATTACGCCTGGAACTACATTTACCTCATTGCATAACCCATTACGCCTGGAACTACATTTACCTTTCATTGCATACACCCATTACGCCTGGAACTACATTTACCTTTCATTGCATATACCCATTACGCCTGGAACTACATTTACCTTACATTGCATATACCCATTACGCCTGGAACTACATTTACCTTTCATTGCATATACCCATTACGCCTGGAACTACATTTACCTTACATTGCATATACCCATTACGCCTGGAACTACATTTACCTTTCATTGCATATACCCATTACGCCTGGAACTACATTTACCTTACATTGCATATACCCATTACGCCTGGAACTACATTTACCTTTCATTGCATATACCCATTACGCCTGGAACTACATTTACCTTACATTGTATACACCCATTACGATTGGAACTACATTTACCTTACATTGCATACATCCTTTACGCCTGGAACTACATTTACCTTACATTGCATACATCCATTACGCCTGGAACTACATTTACCTTACATTGCATACATCCTTTACGCCTGGAACTACATTTACCCTTCATTGCATACACCCATTACGCCTGGAACTACATCTACCCATCATTGCATACATCCATTACGCCTGGAACTACATTTATCAATGATTGCATACACCCATTACGCCTGGAACTACATTTACCAGTGATTGCATACACCCATTACGCCTGGAACTACATTTACCCTTCATTGCATACACCCATTACGCCTGGAACTACATTTACCAATGATTGCATACACCCATTACGCCTGGAACTACATTTACCCTTCATTGCATACACCCATTACGCATGGAACTACATTTACCCTTCATTGCATATACCCATTACGCCTGGAACTACATTTACCCATCATTGCATATACCCATTACGCCTGGAACTACATTTACCCTTCATTGCATATACCCATTACGCCTGGAACTACATTTACCTTTCATTGCATACACCCATTACGCCTGGAACTACATTTACCCTTCATTGCATACACCCATTACGCCTGGAACTACATTTACCCTTCATTGCATATACCCATTACGCCTGGAACTACATTTACCCATCATTGCATATACCCATTACGCCTGGAACTACATTTACCCTTCATTGCATACACCCATTAAGCCTGGAACTACATTTACCCTTCATTGCATACACCCATTACGCCTGGAACTACATTTACCCATCATTGCATATACCCATTACGCCTGGAACTACATTTACCTTTCATTGCATATACCCATTACGCCTGGAACTACATTTACCCTTCATTGCATATACCCATTACGCCTGGAACTACATTTACCCTTCATTGCATACACCCATTACGCCTGGAACTACATTTACCCTTCATTGCATATACCCATTACGCCTGGAACTACATTTACCTTACATTGCATACATCCATTACGCCTGGAACTACATTTACCCTTCATTGCATATACCCATTACGCCTGGAACTACATTTACCCTTCATTGCATACACCCATTACGCCTGGAACTACATTTACCCTTCATTGCATATACCCATTACGCCTGGAACTACATTTACCTTTCATTGCATACACCCATTACGCATGGAACTACATTTACCTTACATTGCATACATCCATTACGCCTGGAACTACATTTACCCTTCATTGCATATACCCATTACGCCTGGAACTACATTTACCCTTCATTGCATACACCCATTACGCCTGGAACTACATTTACCTTACATTGCATACATCCATTACGCCTGGAACTACATTTACCTTACATTGCATACACCCATTACGCCTGGAACTACATTTACCAGTGATTGCATACACCCATTACGCCTGGAGCTATTCATATCTCTACTTTTTTCTCTAAACCTTAACTGCAGTTATATTAGAAATGAGCAGGCCTCCACGTTTTTGAAAGTTTAAATCGGGGAACGTTTCACATTAAAATGGCGAATTCGGGGACTGCTCCTCGCACACATACTGCTCCTCTGCTCCTCGCACACATACTGCTCCTCGCCATACTGCTCCTCGCACAGCACACATACTGCTCCTCGCCATACTGCTCCTCGCACAGCACACATACTGCTCCTCGCCATACTGCTCCTCGCACACATACTGCTCCGCGCACACATATTTCCAGCTAGTTCCGCTCATGCGGAATTTCGTTATCCTTAGCTTAACTTCACGTGACAGTTGTTTTTAACTCAACGTGACAGTTGTCTTTAGTTCCACGTGACAGTTGTCTTTATCTCTCACGTGACCATCACATGGCGTAGATATATTGGTGTGTTTATAATGATAGCGTCTCAGAATCATTCGTTTTCTTAAAAGCAGCATCAGAAATTTATTTAATATGTAAAACTGAACAAATTTGAATCGATAACACATTGTCTAATTTCAACATTTATGCCCCCGACAATTGGTATATTGTATGCACGTGTACACTAGTGAATCGGTTAGATAAATAAAACTTCGGCATCCAACAGATACATTCACGTGTCTGTGTCTTATACATGTTTTTCATAATAACGTAATTACACATGCAGACTAGCTCAGAGCTTACACCCATTTGCGAGCACTGCCGATTCTCACAAATGCAACCCGGGTTCGATCCTCGGGCCGGGAAGTACATGAGATGGTACGGTGGTGACCAGATCGGACAGGTGGGTTTTCTCCGGGTACTCCGGTTTCCTCCCACACGAATGACCACATATACGCTTCCATCCGCGCCAACGAGAGTGATTAATATAAGTTGTTAAAATTTGCTTCGCAATCGTTGTAAAATAAATAAAGTTTAAACTAAGCTAAACTAAACATTAAACTAAATTCAATGAAACAAAGATTGGTCCAGCAGCAAGAAAGTTGACATGTTGGGTTCAAAACCAAAAGATATTTGAATAATTTGAATATTTTTCAGGAACACCATTATACAGCATTAGCTTGACCCAAGTCTGAAACTAGTTTAAATATGTTCCTATTTAGTTTTAAATGCTCGAATATGTTGCACGCTTGGGTATATGATCGAGTTGACCCGTAATGGTCCCATTATCAAGTTGCGCATCATATAATAGAGCAGATATATCTGTGCAGCCTGCTTCAAACAATTATGTGGAACACGTGTATGTTTTAATTCGCTGGCATATTATATTAACTACTGTAATTGATACCAGAATTCAAAGAATTCAATGGCATCCATGCTATAACTCTTTCTAATTCTATAATAGTTGTATCTCTTTCAAGATAGTTTGTAAGGAGCACTTATCTTATTGCAATGGCCCGCGGTTTTTTATTGCCTGTTAACAGCGAGCTTAATGGGCCACAGTTGAACTCGTCTGTGTGGGCGCTAGTCATGCACAGGGACGTCTGTGTGGGCGTTAGTCATGCACAGGGACGTCTGTGTGGGCGTTAGTCATACACAGGGATGTATGTATAACGCCCACACATATTTCCCTGTGCATGACTAACGCCGACACATACGTCCCTGTGCATGACTAACTCCCATACATACGTCCCTGTGCATGACTAACGCCCACACATACGTCCCTGTGCATGATTAACGCCCACACATACGTTCCTGTGTATGACTAACGCCCACACAGACGTCCCTGTGCATGACTGGCGCCCACGCTAGGAAAGAGGTAACCATATAAGCAAGTTGCTTTCTCCTCAATCCTACATGTATTTTCTTATTGTGATCATTATATTATGTATATTCATTGAAATAAAATAGTGTTTAAACTAACGCCCTGTGCATGCCTAGCACTCACACATACGTCCCTGTGCATGATTAGCGCCCACACATACGTCCCTGTATATGACTAGCGCCCACACATACGTCCCTGTGCATGGCTAGCGCCAACACATACGTTCCTGTGCATGACTAGCGCCCACACATACGTTCCTGTGCATGTCTAGCGCCCACACATACGTCCCTGTGCATGACTAGCGACCACACATACGTCCCTGTGTATGACTAGCGCCCACACATACGTCCCTGTGCATTACTAGCGCACACACATACGTGCATGTGCATGACTAACGCCCACACACATACGTCATGTGCATGACTAACGCCCACACACATACGTCCTGTGCATGACTAACGCCCACACACATATGTCCCTGTGCATGACTAACGCCCACCCATACGTCCCTGTGCATGACTAGCGCACACACATACGTGCATGTGCATGACTAACGCCCACACACATATGTCCCTGTGCATGGCTAACGCCCACCCATACGTCCCTGTGCATGACTAACGCCCATACATACGCCCCTGTGCATCATTAACACCCACACATACGTCCCTGTGCATGACTAACGCCCACACAGACGTCCTGTGAATGACTAGCGCCCAAACATACGTCCCTGTGCATGACTAGCGCTCACACATACGTCCCTGTGCATGACTAGTGCCCACATATACGTCCCTGTGCATGACTAACGTTCACACATACGTCCCTGTGTATGACTAGCGCCCACACATACGTCCCTGTGCATGACTAGAGCCCACACATACGTCCCTATGCATGACTAACGCACACACATACGTCCCTGTGTATGACAAGTGCCCACACATACGTCACGGTGCATGACTAGCGCTCACACATACGTCCCTGTGCATGACTAGCGCCCACACAGACGTCCCTGTGTATGACTAGCGCCCACATATACGTCCCTGTGCATGACTAGCGCCCACACATACGTCCCTGTGCACGACTATGTGTGGGCGCTAGTCATGCACAGGGACGTATGTGTGGGCGTTGTCATGCACAGGGACGTATGTGTGGGCGCTAGTCATGCACAGGGACGTATGTGTGGGCGTTAGTCATGCACAGTGACGTATGTGTGGGCGCTAGCCATGCACAGGGATGTATGTGTGGACGCTAGTCATGCACAGGGACGTATGTGTGGGCGCTAGTCATGCACAGTGACGTATGTGTGGGCGCTAGTCATGCACAGTGACGTATGTGTGAGCGCTAGTCATGCACAGGGACGTATGTGTGGGCGCTATTCATACACAGGGACGTATGTGTGGACGGTAGTAATAATGTGTAATGTTTCGTGTTTTGTTGCGTGTATTGGAGCGTGTATTGTTGCGTGTATCGTTGAGTGTATTGGTGCATGTATCGTTGAGTGTGTCGTTGAGTGTATTGTTGCGTGTATCGTTGAGTGTATTGGAGCGTGTATCGTTGAGTGTATTGGAGCGTGTATCGTTGAGTGTATTGGAGCGTGTATCGTTGAGTGTATTGTTGCGTGTATCGTTGAGTTTATTGGAGCGTATATTGCTGCGTGTATCGTTGAGTGTGTTGGAGCGTGTAGTGTTGCGTGTATCGTTGAGTGTATTGGAGCGTGTATTTGTACATGTATCGGAGCGTGTATTGTTGCGTGTATCGTTGAGTGTGTCGTTGAGTGTATTGGAGCGTGTATTGTTGCGTGTATCGTTGAGTGTATTGGAGCGTGTATTGGAGCGTATTGGAGCGTGTATTGGAGCGTGTATCATTGAGTGTATTGGAGCGTGTATTGGAGCGTGTATCGTTGAGTGTATTGGAGCGTGTATTGTTGCGTGTATCGTTGAGTGTATTGGAGCGTGTATTGTTGCGTGTATCGTTGAGTGTATTGGAGCGTGTATTGTTGCGTGTATCGTTGAGTGTATTGGAGCGTGTATCGTTGAGTGTATCGTTGAGTGTATAGGCGCGTGTATTGTTGCGTGTATCGTTGAGTGTATTGTTGCGTGTATCGTTGAGTGTATTGGAGCGTGTATTGTTGCGTGTATCGTTGCGTGTATCGTTGAGTGTATTGTTGCGTGTATCGTTGAGTGTATTGTTGCGTGTATTGTTGAGTGTATTGTTGCGTGTATCGTTGAGTGTATTGGTGCGTGTATCGTTGAGTTTATTGGAGCGTGTATTGGTACATGTATCGGAGCGTGTAATGTTGCGTGTATCGTTGAGTGTATTGGTGCGTGTATCGTTGAGTTTATTGGAGCGTATATTGCTGCGTGTATCGTTGAGTGTGTTGGAGCGTGTAGTGTTGCGTGTATCGTTGAGTGTATTGGAGCGTGTATTTGTACATGTATCGGAGCGTGTATTGTTGCGTGTATCGTTGAGTGTATTAGAGCGTGTATTAGTACATGTATCGGAGCGTGTATCGGAGCGTGTATCGTTGCGTGTTGTTGAGTGTATAGCTGCGTGTATTGGTACATGTATTGGAGCGTGTAATTTTGCGTATTGGTAAGTGTATTTCTTATGTACGCGAACGACACACAGGAGGTGTTATTTATGGCACTTGAAACGATTGTATAGTCATTTGACCCAGTAATATATGCTACCATATTACGTTTTCAATGTCTTCTGCGAAAACTCTCGCAGAACATTTCTACCTTAGAACTGACACTTCGTTCGTTTCTCTTGAAACCACAATGACACCTGTCATTTTATGTTTGTGGATATTCCATCACTTTGTGACTTTTATGTAAAAAATATTGTAAGCCGCAAACGTCGGTTATTAATTCTGTGAATAATTTATCTTTCACAAATGAGCATAAACTAATTATATCATAATATTAATCCAAAGTAGTGGTTAACCACACCGACCAAGTTAACAGCAAGATTGATTATTAAAACAGGGCTATGGCTTGTGAACATATGCATACATCTTGCGCAGACACTTGTGAACATATGCATACATCTTGCGCAGACACTTGTGAACATATGTATACATTTTGCCCTGACACTTGTGAACATATGTATACATCTTGCCCTGACACTTGTGAACATATGTATACATCTTGCCCTGACACTTGTGAACATATGTATACATCTTGCCCTGACACTTGTGAACATATGTATACATCTTGCCCTGACACTTGTGAACATATGTATACATCCAACGCTAGTACTTCGCACTGGCTACATCCCATATAAATACCCCAACGCTGGTACTTCGCACTGGCTACATCCCATATAAATACCCCAACGCTGGTACCGCGCACGAGCTACATCCCATATAAATACCCCAACGCTGGTACCGAGCACTAGCTACATCCCATACAAATACATCCAACGCTGGTACCGCGCACGAGCTACATCCCATACAAATACATCCAACGCTGGTACCGCGCACGAGCTACATCACATACAAATACATCCAACGCTGGTACCGCGCACGAGCTACATCCCATACAAATACATCCAACGCTGGTACCGCGCACGAGCTACATCCCATACAAATACATCCAACGCTGGTACCGCGCACGAGCTACATCCCATACAAATACATCCAACGCTGGTACCGCGCACGAGCTACATCCCATACAAATACATCAAACGCTGGTACCGCGCACGAGCTACATCCCACGAGCTACATCCCATACAAATACATCAAACACTGGTACCACGCACGATCTACATCCCATACAAATACATTCAACGCTGGTACCGCGCACGAGCTACATCCCATACAAATACACCCAACACTGGTACCGCGCACAAGCTACATCACATACAAATACACCCAACGCTGGTACCGCGCAAGAGCTACATCCCATACAAATACATCAAGCGCTCGTACTGCGCACGAGCTACATCCATACAAATACATCCAACGCTGGTACCGCGCACGAGCTACATCCCATACAAATACACCCAACGCTGGTACCGAGCACTAGCTACATCCCATACAAATACATCCAACGCTGGTACCGCGCACGAGCTACATCCCATACAAATACATCCAACGCTGGTACCGCGCACGAGCTACATCACATACAAATACATCCAATGCTGGTACCGCGCAGAGCTACATCCCATACAAATACATCCAACGCTGGTACCGCGCACGAGCTACATCCCATACAAATACATCCAACGCTGGTACCGCGCACGAGCTACATCCCATACAAATACATCCAACGCTGGTACCGCGCACGAGCTACATCCATACAAATACATCCAACGCTGGTACCGCGCACGAGCTACATCCCATACAAATACATCCAACGCTGGTACCGCGCACGAGCTACATCCCATACAAATACATCCAACGCTGGTACCGCGCACGAGCTACATCCCATACAAATACATCCAACGCTGGTACCGCGCACGAGCTACATCCCATACAAATACATCAAACGCTGGTACCGCGCACGAGCTACATCCACGAGCTACATCCCATACAAATACATCAAACGCTGGTACCACGCACGAGCTACATCCCATACAAATACATCCAACGCTGGTACCGCGCACGAGCTACATCCCATACAAATACATCCAACGCTGGTACCGCGCACAAGCTACATCACATACAAATACACCCAACGCTGGTACCGCGCAAGAGCTACATCCCATACAAATACATCAAGCGCTGGTACTGCGCACGAGCTACATCCCATACAAATACATCCAACGCTGGTACCGCGCACGAGCTACATCCCATACAAATACATCCAACGCTGGTACCGCGCACTAGCTACATCCCATACAAATACATCCAACGCTGGTACCGCGCACGAGCTACATCCCATACAAATACATCCAACGCTGGTACCGCGCACGAGCTACATCCCATACAAATACATCCAACGCTGGTACCGCGCACGAGCTACATCCCATACAAATACATCCAACGCTGGCGCGCACGAGCTACATCCCATACAAATACACCCAACGCTGGTACCGCGCACGACTACATCCCATACAAATACATCCAACGCTGGTACCGCGCACGAGCTACATCCCATACAAATACATCCAACGCTGGTACCGCGCACGAGCTACATCCCATACAAATACATCCAACGCTGGTACCGCGCACGAGCTACATCACATACAAATACATCCAACGCTGGTACCGCTCAGGAGCTACATCACATACAAATACATCCAACGCTGGTCAGTGCACGAGCTACATCACATACAAATACATCCAACGCTGGTACCGCGCACGAGCTACATCCCATACAAATACATCCAACGCTGGTACCGCGCACGAGCTACATCCCATACAAATACATCCAACGCTGGCATCTCGCACGAGCTACATCCCATACAAATACACCCAACGCTGGTACCGAGCACTAGCTACATCCCATACAAATACATCCAACGCTGGTACCGCGCACGAGCTACATCCCATACAAATACATCCAACGCTGGTACCGCGCACGAGCTACATCACATACAAATACATCCAATGCTGGTACCGCTCAGGAGCTACATCACATACAAATACATCCAACGCTGGTACCGGCACTAGCTACATCCCATACAAATACATACAACGCTGGTACCGCGCACGAGCTATATCCCATACAAATACATCCAACGCTGGTACCGCGCACGAGCTACATCACATACAAATACATCCAGCTGGTACCGCTCAGAGCTACATCCCATACAAATACATCCAACGCTGGTACCGCGCACGAGCTACATCACATACAAATACATCCAACGCTGGTACCGTGCACGAGCTACATCCCATACAAATACATCCAACGCTGGTACCGCGCACGAGCTACATCCCATACAAATACATCCAACGCTGGTACCGCGCACTAGCTACATCCCATACAAATACATACAACGCTGGTACCGCGCACGAGCTATATCCCATACAAATACATACAACGCTGGTACCGGCACGAGCTACATCCCATACAAATACATCAACGCTGGTACCGGCACGAACTACATCCATACAAATACATCAAACGCTGGTACCGCGCACGAGCTACATCCATACAAATACATCCAACGCTGGTACCGCGCACGAGCTACATCCCATACAAATACATCCAACGTTGGTACCGGCACGAGCTACATCCCATACAAATACATCAACGCTGGTACCGCGCATAGCTACATCCCATACAAATACTTCAACGCTGGTACCGCGCACGAGCTACATCCATACAAATACATCCAACGCTGGTACCGCGCACGAGCTACATCCCATACAAATACATCCAACGCTGGTACCGGCACGAGCTACATCCCATACAAATACATCCAACGCTGGTACCGCGCACGAGCTACATCCCATACAAATACATCCAACGCTGGTACCGCGCACGAGCTACATCCCATACAAATACATCCAACGCTGGTACCGCGCACGAGCTACATCCCATACAAATACATCCAACGCTGGTACCGCGCACGAGCTACATCCCATACAAATACATCCAACGCTGGTATCGTGCACTAGCTACATCCATACAAATACATCAACGCTGGTATCTCGCACGAGCTACATCCATACAAATACATCCAACGTGGTATCTCGCACGAGCTACATCCCATACAAATACATCCAACGCTGGTACCGCGCACGAGTACATCCCATACAAATACATCAACGCTGGTACCGCGCACGAGCTCATTCCATACAAATACATCCAACGCTGGTACCGCGCACGAGCTACATCCCATACAAATACATCCAACGCTGGTACCGCGCACGAGCTACATCCCATACAAATACATCAACGCGCTGTACCGTGCACGAGCTACATCATACAAAACTTCAACGCTGGTACCGTGCACTAGCTACATCCCATACAAATACATCCAACGTGGTACCGCACGAGCTACATCACTACAATACTTCCAACGCTGGACCGCGCACGAGCTACATCCATACAAATACATCAACGCTGGTATCGTGCACTAGCTACATCCCATACAAATACACCCAACGCTGGTACCGAGCACTAGCTACATCCCATACAAATACATCCAACGCTGGTACCGCGCACGAGCTACATCCCATACAAATACATCCAACGCTGGTACCGCGCACGAGCTACATCACATACAAATACATCCAATGCTGGTACCGCGCACGAGCTACATCCCATACAAATACATCCAACGCTGGTACCGCGCACGAGCTACATCCCATACAAATACATCCAACGCTGGTACCGCGCACGAGCTCCATCCCATACAAATACATCCAACGCTTGTACCGCCCACGAACTACATCCCATACAAATACATCCAACGCTGGTACCGCGCACGAACTACATCCCATACAAATACATCCAACGCTGGTACCGTGCACTAGCAACATCCCATACAAATACATCCAACGCTGGTACCGCGCACGAGCTACATGTATTAAAGAGTGATTTCGAGAAATTTGCATACATTTCGACTCTATATGTAAGTCTACATATTTCATGAGCAACATTATCATGTAACAGATGAACTTTTTGACGACACTATATCGTTTTAAACCCAACTATTCGCTAAGAAACGAAACAATCAAAGAAATATTGCACCATCGTATACGAATGAGAAAAGTGTTTAAGCAAAGCTTAATGCGCATGCGTGACGCAACCATGGATGTTGAACATGTTTGTTCTGATGCCGATATAGAGCGATGCGCTACGGACGTACGCATGGCGTGGCTAGCCGATTTAGAAGTACTTTCAGTTTATTATACTGCAAAAATACACTGTTATTCAAATTATACTTAAAGAATGTGTAGTAGCATTATAACTGTGTCGCTTTAAAGATACGTGGAGAAAAGACGTCTAGATTGGCGGCACGTGCATGTGTTTGCGTGGATAACTGGATATGTCACATACGTCGGAGAAGAGAGCAGTTTATATGTATTACTATTATTGTTTAACATATGTATTATACAAACTGGCTGCATCATTTCCACTTTCAAATCTGTCAATTATAGTAGTGTAATTGTATTAGAATTGCGTCACACGCCAGTAGTGTTATCCACTCTCGTGTGCGCCAAACAAAGACACTTTCTCTTATTCCGGTATTACTGTTCAGTTATGTGGAAAATCTAATTGTGTTGGAGAAGACAAAGGAATACGCACAACTTTGTTCACTTTTTTACATTTTGTATTTCGTTGCAAATTAAGCCAAACTATTTAGTTCTGTTCAGTGACATATGGCATGCATAGATAGCTCAGATTGACCTGTCCTGTATGGGGTATTACCCATATGGCATGCATCGATAGCTCAGATTGACCTGTCCTGTATAGGGGTATTACCCATATGGCATGCATAAATAGCTCAGATTGACCTGTCCTGTATGGGGTATCACACATAAGGCATAGATTACTGTCTAAAATAAAATATGACCGTTGAGAAACGTTCAATTTCTCTTACTGTTCGAGTATATTTAAATGTACCCATTATTTGCCCATTACATGTATATAATTAGCACATTACATGTATATAATTAGCCCATTACATGTATATAATTAGCCCATTACATGTATATAATTAGCCCATTACATGTATATAATTAGCCCATTACATGTATATAATTAGCCCATTACATGTATATAATTAGCCCATTACATGTATATAATTAGCCCATTACATGTATATAATTAGCCCATTACATGTATATAATTAGCCCATTACATGTATATAATTAGCTAGCCCATTACATGTATATAATTAGCCCATTACATGTATATAATTAGCTAACCCTTACATGTATATAATTAGCCCATTACATGTATATAATTAGCCCATTACATGTATATAATTAGCTAGCCCATTACATGTATATAATTAGCCCATTACATGTATATAATTAGCCCATTACATGTATATAATTAGCCCATTACATGTATATAATTAGCCCATTACATGTATATATAATTAGCCCATTACATATATATAATTAGTCCATTACATGTATATAATTTGCCCATTACATGTATATAATTTGCCCATTACATGTATATAATTAGCCCATTACATGTATATAATTTGCCCATTAAATGTATATAATTAGCTCATTACATGTATATAATTAGCCCATTACATGTATATAATTAGCCCATTACATGTATATAATTAGCCCATTACATGTATATAATTAGCCCATTACATGTATATAATTTGCCCATTACATGTATATAATTTGCCCATTACATATATATAATTAGCCCATTACATGTATATTATTAGCCCATTACATGTATATAATTAGCCAATTACATGTATATAATTAGCTAGCCCATTACATGTATATAATTAGCCCATTACATGTATATAATTTGCCAATTACATTTATATAAATAGCCCATTACATGTATATAATTAGCCCATTACATGTATATAATTAGCCCATTACATGTATATAATTAGCTAGCCCATTACATGTATATAATTTGCCCATTACATGTATATAATTAGCCCATTACATGTATATAATTAGCCCATTACATGTATATAATTAGCCAATTACATGTATATAATTAGCCCATTACATGTATATAATTAGCCCATTACATGTATATTATTAGCCCATTACATGTATATAATTAGCCCATTACATGTATATAATTAGCTAGCCCATTACATGCATATTATTAGCCTATTACATGCATATTATTAGCCCATTACATGTATATAATTAGCTAGCCCATTACATGTATATAATTAGCCCATTACATGTATATAATTAGCCCATTACATATATATAATTAGCTAGCCCATTACATGTATATAAATAGCCCATTACATGTATATAATTAGCCCATTACATGTATATAATTTGCCCATTACATGTATATATTAGCTAGCCCATTACATGTATATTATTAGCCCATTACATGTATATAATTAGCCCATTACATATATATAATTTGCCCATTACATGTATATAATTTGCTCATTACATGTATATAATTAGCCCATTACATGTATATAATTAGCCCATTACATGTATATAATTAGCCCATTACATATATATAATTTGCCCATTACATGTATATAATTAGCCCATTACATGTATATAATTAGCCCATTACATATATATAATTAGCCCATTACATGTATATAATTAGCCCATTACATGTATATAATTAGCTAGCCAATTACATGTATATAATTAGCCCATTACATATATATAATTAGCCCATTACATGTATATAATTAGCTTATTACATGTATATAATTAGCTAGCCCATTACATATATATAATTAGCCCATTACATGTATATAATTAGCTAGCCCATTACATATATAATTAGCCCATTACATGTATATAATTAGCCTATTACATGTATATAATTAGCCCATTACATGTATATAATTAGCCCATTACATGTATATAATTAGCCCATTACATGTATATAATTAGCTAGCCCATTACATGTATATAATTAGCCCATTACATGTATATAATTAGCTAGCCCATTACATGTATATAATTAGCCCATTATATGTATATAATTAGCCCATTACATATATATAATTAGCCCATTACATGTATATAATTTGCCCATTACATGTATATAATTAGTCCATTACATGTATATAATTAGCTGCCATTACATGTATATAATTAGCCCATTACATGTATATAATTTGCCCATTACATGTATATAATTTGCTCATTACATGTATATAATTAGCCCATTACATGTATATAATTAGCCCATTACATGTATATAATTAGCCCATTACATGTATAAAATTAGCCCATTACATGTATATAATTTGCCCATTACATATATATAATTAGCCCATTACATGTATATAATTAGCCCATTACATGTATATAATTAGCCCATTACATGTATATAATTAGCCCATTACATATATATTATTAGCCCATTACAGGTATATAATTAGCCCATTACATGTATATAATTAGCTAGCCCATTACATGCATATTATTAGCCCATTACATGCATATTATTAGCCCATTACATGTATATAATTAGCCCATTACATGTATATAATTAGCCCATTACATGTATATAATTAGCCCATGACATATATATATAATTAGCCCATTACATATATATAATTTGCCCATTACATGTATATAATTTGCTCATTACATGTATATAATTAGCCCATTACATGTATATAATTAGCCCATTACATTTATATAATTAGCCCATTACATATACATAACTAGCCCATTACATATATATAATTAGCCCATTACATGTATATAATTAGCCCATTACATGTATATAATTAGCCCATTACATGTATATAATTTGCCAATTACATGCATATAATTAGCCCATTACATGTATATAATTAGCTAGCCCATTACATGTATATAATTAGCCCATTACATGTATATAATTAGTCCATTACATGTATATAATTAGCCCATTACATATATATAATTAGCCCATTACATATATATAATTAGCCCATTACATGTATATAATTAGCCCATTACATGTATATAATTAGCCCATTACATGTATATAATTAGCCCATTACATGTATATAATTTGCCCATTACATGTATATAATTTGCCCATTACATATATATAATTTGCTCATTACATGTATATAATTAGCCCATTACATATATATAATTAGCCCATTACATGTATATAATTAGCCCATTACATGTATATAATTTGCCCATTACATGTATATAATTTGCCCATTACATATATATAATTTGCCCATTACATATATATATAATTAGCCCATTACATGTATATAATTTGCCCATTACATATATATAATTAGCCCATTACATGTATATAATTAGCACATTACATATATATAATTAGTCCATTACATGTATATAATTAGCTCATTACATGTATATAATTAGCCCATTACATGTATATAATTAGCCCATTACATGTATATAATTTGCCCATTACATGCATATAATTAGCCCATTACATGTATATAATTAGCTAGCCCATTACATGTATATAATTAGCCCATTACATGTATATAATTAGCCCATTACATGTATATAATTAGCCATTTACATGTATATAATTAGCCATTTACATGTATATAATTAGACCATTACATGTATATAATTAGCCCATTACATGTATATAATTTGCCCATTACATGTATATAATTAGCCCATTACATGTATATAATTAGCTTTGTTTTAGCCCATTACATGTATATATATTAGCCCATTACTGTATATAATTTGCCCATTATATGTATATAATTAGCCCATTACATGTATATAATTAGCCCATTACATGTATATAATTAGCCCATTACATGTATATAATTAGCCCATTACATGTATATAATTAGCTAGCCCATTACATGTATATAATTAGCCCATTACATGTATAAAATTAGCCCATTACATGTATATAATTAGCCCATTACATGTATATAATTAGCCCATTACATATATATATAATTAGCCCATTACATATATATATAATAGTCCATTACATATATATAATTTGCCCATTACATATATATAATGTGCCCATTACATGTATATAATTAGCCCATTACATGTATATAATTTGCCCATTACATGTATATAATTTGCCCATTACATATATATAATTAGCCCATTACATGTATATAATTAGCCCATTACATGTATATAAATAGCCCATTACATATATATAATTTGCCCATTACATGTATATAATTTGCCCATTACATGTATATAATTAGCCCATTACATGTATATAATTAGCCCATTACATGTATATAATTAGCCCATTACATGTATATAATTAGCTAGCCCATTACATATATATAATTAGCCCATTACATGTATATAATTAGCCCATTACATGTATATAATTAGCCCATTACATGTATATAATTTGCCCATTACATGTATATAATTAGCCCATTACATGTATATAATTAGCCCATTACATGTATATAATTAGCCCATTACATGTATATAATTAGCCCATTACATGTATATAATTAGCCCATTACATGTATATAATGTGCCCATTACATGTATATAACTAGCCCATTACATGTATATAATTAGCTAGCCCATTACATATATATACAATTAGCCCATTATATGTATATAATTAGCCCATTACATGTATATAATTAGCCCATTACATGTATATAATTAGCTAGCCCATTACATATATATAATTAGCCCATTACATATATATAATTAGCCCATTACATGTATATAATTAGCCCATTACATGTATATAATTAGCCTATTACATGTATATAATTAGCCCATTACATATATATAATTAGCCTATTACATGTATATAATTAGCTAGCCCATTACATATATATATAATTAGCCCATTACATGTATATAATTAGCTAGCCCATTACATATATATATAATTAGCCCATTACATATATATAATTAGCCCATTACATATATATAATTAGCCCATTACATGTATATAATTAGCCCATTACATATATATAATTAGCCCATTACATATATATAATTAGCCCATTACATGTATATAATTAGCCCATTACATGTTTATAATTAGCCTATTACATGTATATAATTAGCCCATTACATATATATAATTAGCCTATTACATGTATATAATTAGCTAGCCCATTACATATATATATAATTAGCCCATTACATATATATAATTAGCCCATTAGATATATATAATTAGCCCATTACATGTATATAATTAGCCCATTACATGTATATAATTAGCCCATTACATGTATATAATTAGCCTATTACATGTATATAATTAGCTAGCCCATTACATATATATATAATTAGCCCATTACATATATATAATTAGCCCATTACATATATATAATTAGCCCATTACATGTATATAATTAGCCTATTACATGTATATAATTAGCTAGCCCATTACATATATATATAATTAGCCCATAACATGTATATAATTAGCCCATTACATGTATATAATTAGTCCATTACATGTATATAATTAGCTAGCCCATTACATGTATATAATTAGCCCATTACATATATATAATTAGCCCATTACATGTATATAATTAGCTAGCCCATTACATATATATAATTAGCCCATTACATGTATATAATTAGCTAGCCCATTACATATATATAATTAGCCCATTACATGTATATAATTAGCCTATTACATGTATATAATTAGCCCATTACATGTATATAATTAGCCCATTACATGTATATAATTAGCCCATTACATGTATATAATTAGCCCATTACATGTATATAATTAGTCCATTACATGTATATAATTAGCTAGCCCATTACATATATATAATTAGCCCAGTACATGTATATAATTAGCCCATTACATGTATATAATTAGCCCATTACATGTATATAATTAGCTAGCCCATTACATGTATATAATTAGCCCATTACATGTATATAATTAGCCCATTACATGTATATAATTAGCTAGCCCATTACATGTATATAATTAGCCCATTACATGTTTATAATTAGCCCATTACATGTATATAATTAGCCCATTACATGTATATAATTAGCCCATTACATGTATATAATTAGCCCATTACATGTATATAATTAGCCCATTACATGTATATAATTAGCCCATTACATGCATATAATTAGCCTATTACATGTATATAATTAGCTAGCCCATTACATGTATATAATTAGCCTATTACATGTATATAATTAGCTAGCCCATTACATATATATATAATTAGCCCATTACATATATATAATTAGCCCATTACATATATATAATTAGCCCATTACATGTATATAATTAGCCCATTACATGTTTATAATTAGCCTATTACATGTATATAATTAGCCCATTACATATATATAATTAGCCTATTACATATATATAATTAGCCCATTACATGTATATAATTAGCTAGCCCATTACATGTATATAATTAGCTAGCCCATTACATGTATATAATTAGCCCATTACATGTATATAATTAGTCCATTACATGTATATAATTAGCCCATTACATGTATATAATTAGCCCATTACATGTATATAATTAGCTAGCCCATTACATGTATATAATTAGCCCATTACATGTATATAATTAGCCCATTACATGTATATAATTAGCCCATTACATGTATATAATTAGCCCATTACATGTATATAATTAGCTAGCCCATTACATGTATATAATTAGCTAGCCCATTACATGTATATAATTAGCTAGCCCATTACATGTATATAATTAGCTAACCCATTACATGTATATAATTAGCCCATTACATGTATATAATTAGCCCATTACATGTATATAATTAGCCCATTACATATATATATAGTTAGCCCATTACATGTATATAATTAGCTAGCCCATTACATGTATATAATTAGCTAGCCCATTACATGTATATAATTAGCTAGCCCATTACATGTATATAATTAGCTAGCCCATTACATGTATATAATTAGCCCATTACATGTATATAATTAGCCCATTACATGTATATAATTAGCTGCCATTACATGTATATAATTAGCCCATTACATGTATATAATTAGCCCATTACATGTATATAATTAGCCCATTACATGTATATAATTAGCCCATTACATGTATATAATTAGCCCATTACATGTATATAATTAGCTGCCATTACATGTATATAATTAGCCCATTACATGTATATAATTAGCTAGCCCATTACATGTATATAATTAGCTAGCCCATTACATGTATATAATTAGCTAGCCCATTACATGTATATAATTAGCTAGCCCATTACATGTATATAATTAGCTGTTTGTTTTTGCCATTACATGTATATAATTAGCCATTTACATGTATATAATTAGCCCATTACATATATATAATTAGCCATTTACATGTATATAATTAGCCATTTACATGTATATAATTAGACCATTACATGTATATAATTAGCCCATTACATGTATATAATTAGCCCATTACATGTATATAATTAGCCCATTACATGTATATAATTAGCCCGTTACATGTATATAATTAGCCCATTACATGTATATAATTAGCCCATTACATGTATATAATTAGCCCATTATATGTATATAATTAGCCCGTTACATGTATATAATTAGCCATTTACATGTATATAATTAGCTAGTCCATTACATATATACCCGTCTATAATAGTATGCAAATGATAGGTGAAAGACTTACAGAATTAACTATACGTTATTTACTTGTGAGACGGGATCACGTGTGCACGTGTTGGCGTGGTGTGGGGGAAGAACAGGTTGAGTTGCATGTATCTAAGCAACTCTTTCTTGATATATGTTGTCATTGTTTCTCTCTAATCCATTGAATCATCTCATTTTCATTTTATTTTACTGTGCTCTTTTCTAGAATAAAACTCGGTCATTTAATTTAATCAAACGTTTGACTGTTGTCTAATGTTGCTAAAACCTGTTGCCTGGTGCCTGGCCCAAACCTGTTGCATGTTCATACTATGCATTGTTTCATTTTGTGCATGGCATGCTTACTATTGATTTGCAATAAACTAT
>CM026386.1:38211310-38250709 GCA_014843695.1 Archivesica marissinica | reverse complement strand
TGTAATTAATGTTCATGTACACCTCTAAATTAATGTTCATGTAGACCTCTAAATTAATGTTCATGTAGACCTCTAAATTAATGTTCATGTAGACCTCTAAATTAACACTCATGCACACCTGTAATTAACACTCATGTACACCTGTAATTAATGTTCATGTACACCTGTAATCAACACTCATGTACACCTGTACTTAATGTTCATGTACACCTGTAATTAACGTTCATGTACACCTGTAATCAACACTCATGTACACCTGTAATTAACACCCATGTACACCTGTAATTAACGTTCATGTACACCTGTAACTTACACTCATGTACACCTGTAATCAACGTTCATGTACACCTGTAATTAATGTTCATGTACACCTGTAATTAACACTCATGTACACCTGTAATTAATGTTCATGTACACCTGTAATCAACACTCATGTACACCTGTAATTAATGTTCATGTACACCTGTAATTAACACTCATGTACACCAGTAATTAACGTTCATGTACACCTGTAATTAACGTTCATGTACACCTATAAGTAACGTTCATGTACACCCGTAATTAACACTCATGTACACCTGTAATTAACGTTCATGTACACCTGTAATAAACACTCATGTACACTTGTAATTAACATTGTGATGGTCACTCACATGACATTAATTAGCAACCACCACGCATCTTTGCGCAATCGGTGTTCCGATAAAAAACTGACACCAAAATATGTCCTGTGTATTACGGTCTTGTATGAACAGAGCAAAGGCTTTCCGATTGAAATATTTGCATAAGTGGGAGGAGATATGACCAAATATGGCGTATATGCCCATTTGGCTGTTACACAGTATATATTTACAGTTCAAAACCGAAAGTGAAAATTTCAAATATCATAAATTTGTCCAAAACGGCCATATACGCTAATGAAATTGGTATTTTATGATAGATATATCAGTATTCTTTTCATTCTGGGCACTTCCAAGAATGTAATTTGACGTATATCCTGTGTATTTGGCTCGCATCCGAGTGACTGTTCGTACACAGTTCATTCGTACTCGGTTACCGTACACCGTTCATTCGTACTCGGTTACGAGTCGGTATATTAAAACTATATTAATTTATAAGTGTGTTGTAAGTACTGTGTGCATAAAATTGTTACAGAACAGGTGAGAAATGTTTATAGAAGAACATAACAACGACTACTATGTAGAATACCGTTTCATGATCAAGTAATAAGCTGGGGTCAACTTTTTTAAGAAATTGAAAATCAAGCCTTTTCTGACTGCAATTTTTCATCATTTACAAGTCCATTAATTTCAAAATTTGTGGTGTAACAAAGTTAAACTATACATTTTTGCAAATGGTTTGATGAGATCTACCAGAAAATGTATAGTTTTACATGTATTATAGCTGTTAATAAAATCATTGAATGTTGCTACATTAATACTCTGACACATGAACATAATTACAATTGTGTATATGCTACCTGTAATTAAATGTACACCTGTTTACACCTATGATACTGATTAAAATAACACCGATCATATTTGAATTGCCTATTATGGCAACATGTATATTTTATAAAATTTTAATAATAAGATGCAAAACAATATTTACATCATTGCAATAAATATTGACTGGTTAGAATAATTTACTTCATATGAATTAATTGCCTACCTGTTTCTCTTTGATGTTTTCCCCTTGAAGTGCAGATAGTCGACCCTTTTTGTTCTGGGACTGCGCCATTGCCCCGGGGGTATTAAGACCCTGTCTGGTATTAACCTCCAGTTTCCGTGTGTCAGACATCAACGTTAAGTCTAGTTTGTAACCTATAGTAGTGCGTATGTAATATTGTCAAAGAACATCAATATCAAATCAAAAGATAAAAGTCGAACATTAATTGCTTAACTCCCGCGCTCTAAACCGCCATCTTGTTTATAAGTTACCATGAGAACGCGCGAGATTCCATGTATGAATGTTAAGTAACACAAATTTCGATAATTGTCACAATTAGTGTATAATTACCGACAAGTCGTATGTATACAATGTAGCCTACCTACATTGAATCTGTGTACACTACCCGTGTGTATATATAACTATTTATCGATATAATTATACAGTAACGTTAGTTTTATATATTTTCTGTTTAAATCAATGGAATTTTAAAATCAGAACGAATGGTTTTGATAAACTATGACAGTAAAAATCATTACTTTATAACCGTTGACAAAATGACTAAACCACAGACGCTTGGGGTCTGGACAAGTGGTTTCGGGTTCAAGACCAAACCATAATTACTATGTTCGTGACGGGATGTCATTTTTAAATATGTTTGGATATGGCCTAACGTTTTTGTATTTTAAAAAAAGTAGCATGTCTATGGTTTATCAAAATGTTCTTAACAAAATTTAAGAAATTAAAAAATTCGGTTTTGAACCAGACCCAAGCGCCTGTGGTTTAGTCTGTGGACTAACAGTTATCCGATGTGTTCAAGTAAAGAAAGAAATCAGTTCTTTTCAGAGTTTATTGGTTAAACCCAATGTTGTATTCCTTTCTAATTCAAACGTGGAGTACATTGTCCCTTGTACACATAACCATACACGCTTGATATCGAAATATCATTATCTTTGTGGAGTAAATGGGTATTTATTAATGGTAAAATCATGTCGCTTCAATATGGCAAGTATATGCTTTCAAGTCACAGAATACCAGGGGCGTAGCTTGACCTTGATATAGTACGATAAGGGGGTTTCAAATGTTATGGGATAAGTCCGTCATCAACATTTTGAAAGTCTATATCGCTGCAGCTGCATTCTGTGACATTGTAATGCATACTTTGGCGAGAAATAAGGATCATACGTTTGCAGCTGTGAGCATTTTCATTTTATGCAAAACAATAATATTGAAACTTTATTTTCATATTGGATGGGTTCGCCTGCACATCATTTATGTATTCCGATCATGTAAAGGTGGATACATAATTGTATGTGACCGTACAACACATGTACGTGTACTACGTTCCCATAAAAGTTGAACACACATCATGGTCACTGACCATAGATAGATAGCTAGTTTTATTCTGGTAAAAATAGAATATATGTCATAAAACAAATACAAAATCAATGTCAACATAGTAGATGTGAGCATTAACGTGCAGAGTAGATGACATATAATCAATGTCAACATAGTACATGTGAGCATTAACGTGCAGAGTAGATGACATATAATCAATGTCAACATAGTACATGTGAGCATTAACGTGCAGAGTAGATGACATATAATTAATGTCAACATAGTACATGTGCGCATTAACGTGCAGAGTAGATGACATATAATCAATGTCAACATAGTACATGTGAGCATTAACGTGCAGAGTAGATGACATATACTCAATGTCAACATAGTACATGTGAGCATTAACGTGCAGAGTAGATGACATATAATCAATACCAAGGATAGGCTAACACACACAAATTGAGCAACAAAGCTCTCTTATTTCCATTGTGGTCCTTTAGACCTAGCCTGTGTTCCAGTCTGTCGATTTTATCACTTTTTAACCTCTGGCAAAATGACAGCCTGGGGAAACTGGAGTTCCGATCGTCGCGCCATCTACTTACACCCACTTTTATGAGGGTGTAGATTTGAAGAACGACAACTCTTCTCTACAAGATAATATCGCTAAATATAGAAACGGAATTCTATCGGAAATCGCCGAACAGGCACGATTATACACGATCATTTCCGAATAGACACGAATGCTCCCGTAGACTCATTTACATTGCAAACATATAATGTCCCGTTTCTGTGCTATATCGACGAGATTGCGGATTTTACTGGATCGATTCGATGTAATTGAACTAAGGACGACTTAAATATTGAGTAAATATGTCAAATCAGATGATGATGATTGCGTTTATTTACCCTCGCCTCCGGCGAACCATATGGGCGAGCGATGTCAAATCAGACGCACATTGTACTTTTTAAACTATGTATCGTTCCGTTGACCAAACAATACACGGAAACACGGTTTGGCTTATGATATAGTGCGCACCGTTTTGACCTACTTTCGCCAAAACGAGACTAACAGGTAAACAAACGTAAATATGCATTACTCGTATAGGAATGACACACTCGAGTGTCACATAATCTTGAAATTTACCAGTAGTTAGACGCAATATCTGTTCCTACGAATGTATATGGGTTATATGGTTCAGAGAATTACTTAGTGTGTCGTCCATTGTCCAGTGGTACAGTGGTAGAGTGTCTTATTTGGATTCAAAGGGTCCCGGGTTTGATACTAGTTTGGGGCACATATAGTGTCATTGAGTGAGGCATCTCAGTACTGGTTAGTGACTTAAGTCTGCTAAGCCTGTCCAAAAAACCACGCCAAGGTCCCCACAAGGTGCTTGGCATCAATAAAACATACAATATACATAAGTAATTGAATGCATTAGTAACATTTAGGTCACACGCACCATATTAACTATATTAACCCATGATATTGGAATGACCTCCCTCCCCTCAACGAAGGGTCACTGCCGGCCCAGTGGAAGTCAGCAAATGTTGCTCCCATTTACATAAAAGGGGACAAGTCACACCCCGCCAACGATATGCCTATCTGACTGACATGTGTTCTATGCAAGGTTCTAGAACATATACTTAGTTTCCTCTTCGATAGTAAAATACTAACCACAGTATTCTGTACCATTTGCAGCATGGGTTTAGAGAAAAACGGTCATGCGTGACCCAATTAGTAATGCTAATCAATGACTTGGTTACGTACCTCTGTCTACAATAAGCATCAGGTAGATCTCATCCTATTAGACTTCAGTAAGGCTTTCGATAAGGTCAATCACGAGAAAGAACTACTAAAAATGCATGACTATGGAGTCAGAGGTCAAACATTAAGGGGATTAAGAGTTTTCTAGATAATAGACTCCAGTCAGTTGTCCTTAATGGTATTAGTTCAGATGCCATTCCTCTGGAGTCCCACAGGTATCCATACTTGGACCCCTGCTTTTCCTAGCCTATCTTAACGACCTCCCACAAAACATCAGTTCCAAAGTATGTATCTTTGCAGATGATACTGCAGTCTATCTATCATCTGCAATTGAATCGGTCACACTCCAAAACGATCTTAAGAGATTAGAAGAGTGGGAGTTGGAGTGGGACATGGACTTTAACCCCTCCAAATGTCAAGTTATCCACGTCACCAGAAGGAAACAATCCTATTCCCAGTCAATATGAACTCCATGGAGTCCTACTTGAGTAGGTCACCTCAGCCAAATACCTTGGCGTGGATATCTCAAATAACCTGTCGTGGGACACTCACATAAAAAGATCAACTAAGAAAGCAAACCAAACATTAGGATTCCTACGTAGAAACCTCCAGGTCAAATCCGAACCCCTTAAGTCCATGGCTTACCAGACACTAGTGAGACCCCAGCTTGAATATGGCTCCGAGATCTGGTTGCCCCATACCCAAACATTGATAGACCAAATTGAAGGTGTCCAGCGAAGAGCAGCCCGTTGGATAAAGGCTGACTTCTATCGTACCTCTAGTGTTACAGACATGCTACATTCCCTAAATCTACGCAGACTAGATCAACGGCGTATTGACAATAGGTTATCCCTTCTGTATAAAATTCATAATGATCTTGTTGCTATTCCCATTGAAAATTACCTAGTTCCCTTCTCCCGTCCTGCTCACCATTGCCATTCCATAAGCTATAGGTTAATTACAGCAACTACAGAATACTACAAGTTTTCCTTTTTTCCAAGAACAATCTACCATTGTAACCATCTCCCTCCTGACATTGTCCATCTCCCTACCACAGAGCAATTCAATACGACAGTTTGCCATATTGACCATGCCAGTCCCTAGTTTTTCATTACTTTCTTAAATTATACTTTTAACTATTCATACTTTTAACTTCTTTGCGGTTTTTGATACGCAACATGTCTACATCCTCGCAAGGGGTTCGACATTAAAGGAAGATAGGGAGGCATGCTGGGCAGGCAGGCAGGCAGGCAGGCAGGCAGGCAGGCAGGCAGGCAGGCAGGCAGGCAGGCAGGCAGGCAGGCAGGCAGGCAGGCAGGCAGGCAGGCAGGCAGGCAGGCAGGCAGGCAGACAGACAGACAGACAGACAGAAAGACAGACAGACAGACAGACAGACAGACTGCTGAGCGGCTGGCCACTGTACCACTCGGGACTGTTTTTGACCTTAGTATGTGGTTATTTTCAACATTCTGTGTCTGTAATGAGATGTTTATCAACGGTACCCAACAAGCGCCACCCTGTCATACTCAGTAGTGTGTGCTTGGAGTACCCAGTATATGTGGATGAATAAGTTACTACCCGAAATCATCGTTACACTAAAGGGTTTTTTAGACGAAACTAGTACGTGAATTCGTGTTTACTCTCTAATATTCTCTTCTGTTATCAGTAGTTATATAAATACGGATATAATACAGTTACAAAACAACCTACCAAAGTAAACAGAGTATGTCGAAGGTAGTATATTGCCAAAATACGCTAAACCGGTGATTTTATAACGAACGGTTTTAATGTTTGTTTACCTGTTTATACGAATCTGGGTCAAGACGGTGTCCAAACCGTGTTTCCGTGTATGGCGGCCAATTATAAAGTGTTATCAACATTGCAGTGCCTCGCGTTCGATTCACGTACGTCATTAATTAAGCCACGTGCTAATAGGCTTATTAATAGGATTAATGCGAGTCAATAATTACACAGACGGATCTGTAGTCCAGTGGTAACACGCTGGACTGGTAATCCAGGGATCGCAGGTTCGATCCCCCATCTCACCCTAATAAATTAACAGTGTTTCAGATGGGACTTTAAATCGAGGTCTCGTGTCGGTGCATTACACCGTACACGTAAAAGAACCAGAGGAGATTCTGGAATGGGTCTCTGTCTGCCTCATTGCACTATCCTCCAAAATCTAAAATGACTAATCTCTTCAGGAGACGTCGCTCATATGGGCAACCGGTAGCGACGATAAATAAACGTAAAGCACACAATAATTACACGGACAATCCCCCACTTTTCCCCAGGAGTTGATATGATCAGAAACTCAATGCGGCCCAATTAATAGTCTCCTTGTTAAAAAATATTTATTTGACTGGCCAGGCAAAATATATCGACGCCTATTCCCAGGCTAACCCTGAGCAACAGATATAACAAATCGCATTCAACGTGAATAATCGTTTACCACGAAACTCGATTGAAGCAACTGCGTTTACCACGACACTCGATTGAAGCAACTGATGGCGGGTTGCAGCTATATCAATCGATGTTCGTGTTTCAGTGTATCGACATTCTATATAAACCCGAAGTGTTGTATCACGTTGCATATGGTGTGTAGTAAATATGGCATAGATGTGTATTACATACCGTTTTCCGAACACGAGCCCTCACAACAACAAAGTGTTACCATAGTATACCAATTATCACGTGGGATGGTTCAGTAGTCAGTGCACATGGCTAACAGTGGTCAGTTGATCGTGAGTTCTATTCCCGACCCATGCATACAGGGTTCGTGAGTTACATTCACAACCCATGTATACAGGGTTCGTGAAATCCATTCCCAACGCATGCATATAGGGTTCGTGAGTTCCATTCCAAACCCATGCATACATAATTCGTGAGTTTCATTCCCAACCCATACATACAGGGGTCGTGAGTTCCATTCACAACCCATGCATACAGGGTTCGTGAGTTCCATTTCCGACCCATGCATACAGGGTTCGTGAGTTACATTCCCAACCCATGCATACAGGGTACGTGAGTTACATTCCCAACCCATGCATACAGGGTTCGTGAGTTACATTCCAAACCCATGCATACAGGGTACGTGAGTTCCATTCCCAACCCATGCATACAGGGTTCGTGAGATCCATTCCCAACCCATGCATACAGGGGTCGTGTATTCCATTCCCATCCCCTGCATGTAACAGTTAAACTATTCCAGCCAATTTACGGTATATTATATGCATGGAACCTGTTTCCCTTAGAGCAAAGTATTATGACCTCAGACGCTGTAATACCTGCACATGTATGCAGAATCCAATCGGCCTGTGGTCACCGCAGCACTCTACTGGACGAACCAGTGCAAAGCAAGACGGATAAAGTTTAAAATGAAAGAATGATGGTTCTGGTAGTGTTTGAACTATTGAGTGTACAAGTGTGATGGGCGACCACTAGACACTATTATACATTCGAACTTCGTTTCCTCGAACTCGGTTGGCTCGAACACCACCGTTGGCTCGAACATGTCGTCTTGTCCCGGCAATAATCTCTATATAATGCATATTGTACTACCTTCGATGACTCGAACACGGATGACTGGAACTCTCGAACCAGATCACTGATCCCATGAAATAAATTAGTACTTAAATTAATACCTTTGGGGTCGAACACAATTGGCCGAGTGTCCATTTCCGCGTGTCACACAATCGGTAATTTACACGTCGTGAGATTGGCAATTACTATTCTATTGTGACTGGGTTTCACAGCGGCTTTTTTTATCCATAGTTTAAATTGGTATTTAACGTAATTATGTATAGAACAAACAGAATAGAACAAACATATTACACACTTATTAAGTTAAAGATGCCAAGCTACGACATTTCATTTGTGTTAAATCACTGTACATGGCATGTATCTACCGGTAACTGACACATTATATGTTTAGAATGCATAAAACTACCTGAGTATTATGTAGATTAATCATTTAAACCACTGCATAACATGTATATAACCAAATAAATATAAGAACTTAAAATGTTGTCTATTATTATGAAACACATTCGTATAAACATGGATTCTTATCAAACCACGAGAGAAGGACATATCGGATGTATTGCATAAACCAGTATATAACAGTAAGCTACCAAAACACAATTTAATTTATCAATATTATGGGTCAATCCACACAACTACCCTTGACTCGAACCTCCCATGACTCGAACCATTACTCACGGACCCGTCGAGTTCGAGGCAACGAAGTTTGACTGTAGTTCAGTTAGCAGTTAACGGTACTAGCTAGATTGTACAAGTGTGATGGGTGACCACTTGCCAATATTTTAGTCCAGTCAGTAGTTAACAGTACTAGCTAGATTATACAAGTGTGATGAACGACCACTAGACAATATTATAATCCAGTGGTTACCAGTACTAGCTAGATTGTACAAGTGTGATGAGCGACAATTGTCTATTGCTGGCATGTGTTCAGCTGCGGTCTGCGGACACTATACATTACATCATGTGTTATGGAAACTACATTAAACCATGGATCGGAGGTTAAAAAACGTGTCTCCAATCTCAGTCTCAAGCTTCTGATTGGTTCTTTTCTCCAATCTCAATCTCAGTCTTCTGATTGGTTCAGAGTGTAACTCTAAAAATATCTACCAATCAAATTAATTGAACTCGAGATCTGAGAATTGGTTTTTATAAGATCGGGCTCATGGTTGAATTAATGGATGATTATTTTGTTTCTATATAATATACTATTATCATTATGCGCATACAATATTCATATCTGACGATAAATAAACGTAGAACATACACACCTATACTGATACTAATACTGATTATGCGCATACAATATTCATATCTGACGATAAATAAACGTACAACATACACACCTATACTGATACTAATACTGATTATGCACATACAATATTCATGTCTTTATTGATCTCATGTATGCTAATATACGAGCTTAATTATTATTAATTATAATGTATTTAAGCAATACAGGCGCGTAGCCCCTTTAAGGTCCGGGATTGCAGACTGTCGGAGGAAATGAAAGGATACAAATAGGTCAAAGATGCAACGAAACACTGATATACTCTTGACCGAACTTATCTGGGATAATTTAGATGAAAGACGACACAAGCACAACATTGACTTTCTCCCCCTTACCTGTCAAACATAATCCTACCCAGCCAAGTTGGCCATATGGGTGTCGATAACTTTCACATATACCCGCAATTTACTGCTATGTACATGTACCAATATCATGGAACCCCCTTCTGGGGTATTATAAATGATAGAGTTACAGGATTTGTGTGGCTTATACTGGATGGTGGGGGTCCTATGATAGAGATACAGGGTGTGTGGTGCCATATACTAGATGAGGTGGGGGCTAGGATAGAGATACAGGGTGTGTGGTGCCATATACTAGATGAGGTGGGGGGCTAGGATAGAGATACAGGGTGTGTGGTGCCATATACTAGATGATGGGGGTCCTAGGATAGAGATACAGGGTGTGTGGTGCCATATACTGGATGCTGGGGTCCTAGGATAGAGATACAGGGTGTGTGGTGCCATATACTAGATGAGGTGGGGGCTAGGATAGAGATACAGGGTGTGTGGTGCCATATACTAGATGAGGTGGGGGCTGGGATATAGATACATGGTGTGTTGTGCCATATACTAGATGATGTGGTGGCTAGTATAGAGATACAGGGTGTGTGGTGCCATATACTGGATGGTGGGGTCCTAGGATAGAGATACAAGGTGTGTGGTGCCATATACTAGATGAGGTGGGAGCTAGGATAGAGATACAGGGTGTGTGGTGCCATATGATTGATGAGGAGAGGGATAGGATAGAGATACATGCTTTGTGGTGCCACATACTAGAGGGGGATAGGATGGAGTTACCACATAATAAAACAACACACCGATCATCTGGAAAGCGGCTGCTTAATACATGTTGGCTGCGTAATAGAGGTGACCACTAATACAAGTGTGGCTGTATGTGTAAATGGATGCATACTGCATTGCAATGTATGCCTGTTCAATATATATAATAATAAATAAAATAATAATAATTACTGGATTAGTGTTAACTATTTGTTGTTTCAAACTGGTAGCGACGATAAATAAATAATAATAATAGTCCATGATAATCATTATTAGGCGTTCAAATGAATCTTTTTGTTCATTGTTGATGTATGTTGCATTGCTCTCACAAGGGGTTTGTTTGATTTCTTATTGTTATTCCAACTACTGTATTATCTTTAGTAATGAAGTTTGATAGTAGTTCCATGAATATAATGAAGAGAGAAGATGATAATGGACATCCTTGTCGTACACCTCTTTCAATTGGAAAAGCTTCAGACATATTACCATTGTTACTGATAGCACAAGTTGACAGATTGTAGGACAAGCGAACCCAATTAGTCAAAGATTCTCCAAATTTTAGGTGATTTAAACACTTGAATATGAACTCATGGTCAAGACTGCCAAATGCTTTTTGGTAATCAGAGAAGAAGCAGACAAGGGAGATTATTTTCCTCAGGATATTTAATAATTTCTAATATCAGTTGAACAGTTTCGCCTATATAGCGACCTTTCATGAAACCAGTTTGTTCATGACTTTGAATATTTGAAATAGTCTTAGTTGCTATTTTATAATCTACATCCAATTTCGCATTTCAATGTTCTGCTTATTACATTTCTATCTGTGAAAAATATCTCGCTCCCAAAATTCATCATTTTCCTATTGATACTTTTTGATTATCAAATGTACAGTAGTAATAATTGTTGTTGTTGTTGTTGTTTAGTTGCAGTTTATGTTGCACCGGAATTGAACAGGACAGATAATATGATGTTTCTAATTTCATTTAGTTGAACACGAAACTACGAGTCACGGAATAAATATTTACAATAGCTATAGATGCGGCGATAACTACTTCTCAGACAAATACATAACAAACGAATTATGATGACCCTCGGCAAACCTTCCCGTAATTAATAATGTTTGTTTCTGAAAGAATGACGAACACTACTACATTTAATTTATTACAATGTCATAGAAAGAACTCATAATATGCTGGTCCAATCAGTGTCAAGCATGTTGTATATTGAGTGCGCATGTGTGATGTTGACGTCGTTACTAAGACGCCACGACGTCAATAATACAACGCTTTCAAAAGATAAAACACGCTAAACAATCGATTTCAATATTATTATTAAAAATTAAATGGAGAAGGAAGCAAGAAATACCATCTGGCGAAGGTTTTCTAAATATGTGAAAGGTAGCAAAATCGGACAGTTTGCACGACGTGTGAATAGATTGATGGACGCATGTAAAGGAAAAACGAAGATGTATACCGTCGGTTAGTGCAATTATCCACAGACTAATTTGCTTATACTTATTTTTGTTCCATTAATGTCAAACCTATTGCAGGGACCTAACCATGATTTCCTGGGCAGGCTTTGCCGACCTAAGCGGTTAACCAGTACTAAGCAATGTGTGTGTTGTGTGTGGGGTGCTTTGCTCAATGACACTACATACGTGGCCTGATCGAGTATTGAACCTGGGACCTTTCGATTCCAAATCCAACACTTTACCACTGGACCACGGATGCCACACTTATTTTGGAGGATAGTGCAATTAAGATACAATAGAACATACGACTCCAGACTCATCCCTATTTTTTTACATTCCGATGCATAAGCAGCCGATTTCATAGATACGCCCCATGCAAATCTTGTTTATCACATGGCATCTAAGGTACACGGTCAAATCGTACGCTAGTCACCCTATTGTATAGTTCCATCGACGTTTTATTTTCGTATTTCTAAAACAAGGCTTTTACTGTAAATGTTGTTGATATTTGAAGTGAAGTTCTGGTCATTCAGTAAAATCGAAAATCGCCGCGAACAACGGCCATGGATGGGTACGGCGTATGACAAGGCCATGGGTCGAGTTGACTAGGGTACGATTTTACTGGATACATATGAAAGAGTTACGCGGGGCGTATCTGTACAATCGGCTGCCTATATGTGTGGTCCCGTGTATAGAACCGATACATGAGACCTCGGTTTATACACAGAAACTTGGTGAACGGTCCATTTGCATCTGTTAACACTTTGACAGACCATTTAGCTTTTGGTAATGATTAAATGTTGTAAATTGTTCGACAGACATCCCTATTCAAGTGTAGGCCACGACCTGAACCCAAAGCCCAGATATCATCAACAAAGTGATGTACTATATTAATATATGGTGGCAATGCTAAAGAAACGATCATTACACTTTTATATATGTTTGTATTTCTAAAAATAAGGTGTGATGTGTAGTTACAACAACAATCAGAGATACTTGTCGCAAATACTGTAAATGGTAAGCAAATCAAAAGTGTAAGGAAACTATGTGTTCGGTAGATAGACAGAATGCAAACATTCCCAACTATTACTTTGCTACCCTGGATAAATCCGGACAGATTGTCCACAGATGCATCACATGTGGTTCCTTGTAGTATAATTTAACATACATTACACTAATATGGTACTATAGTTCAATTTATAAATACAGTATTTAGACGTTATTTATTTTACGATCGCGAAACAAGCTTTAACAACTTATATCAATCACGCTCGTCGGCACGGATGAAAGCGTATAAGTATGTTGCACCCGGAGTAAACCCACCTGTCTGATCTGGTTACCATAGTACAATCTCACAGACCGAGAGGTCCGAGGATCAACAGCGAGCGTGCTAACCTCTATGTTAATCGGACAGCCCTCAATGGAACGAATTTTTTATAATAAACATTATTTTTGTAGATGATGCAGTTTCCCTTGCACCCTCTGAGGCAAGTGTTGCCCCATCCGAGGAAAGTGTTGTCCCATCCGAGGCGAGTGTTGCCCCATCCGAGGCGAGTGTTGCCCCATCCGAGGCGAGTGTTACCCCATCCGAGGCAAGTGTTGCATCATCCGAGGCGAGTGTTGCATCCTCGGATGTCAGTAGTGTATCCTCGGAGATCATCCTCACACCCTCGGAGTGCAGCATGTCACCCTCCGAATACGAACGGGTCGTGAAGGAGATTGAAAGGCTGGAGGCTTCCATAGTGAAAGATAAAGCCCATTTGAAGTATTTGGAAGCACTTTGAGGTTAGTTTATTTCTTAAGTATTTGTCTATCATTTAACAACAGTACACATTCATTAGACAAACGCAATGTCTGTTTCTTATATTGTGGATTTAGATTAGAAACTGACAAGGGGCTTTTAAAATCAAAACACAATTTGGAGGTTTAAGTTAGAGACACGTTAATGGGGCATTAGGCTAGAAATTATTCAAATATCCCAACCATAACTGTTTTGTTACAAGTGTTTTTGTGTTGTGTTTTATTCTTGAAATAAAATGTTTAAACTAAGTTAGAGACACGTTATGAGGCTTTATGTAGCATTAATGGACCTTGTGTTAGTAACACATTCTGAAGCTTTAAGCTTGATGCGCATAGGGAGGTTTTAAGTGATGATCGTTGAATGGGGTTTAAGCTAGAAACACATTGTTGGCGATGATAAAGAAACCCCTCTATGGGTTTTAAGTTAGAAAGGCATATTGGGGGCGTTACGCTAGAAATGCAGTATATGCCTTAGCAGTTAGACATATCTATAAGGGCAAATAGTTCGAATCTTTAACTAAGACACGGCATCATTTCTATTTTCAGGTTTGACGAGGCACCTAGAAATGAATATTAATATTGTATAAATTGATTACAAAACATGAACTAAATTGTTTCTTCGTTTCTTTGAACTTATTTAACATTTAGGTGCACCCTAGTAAAAGGTGATATTATTCTTTAACACCCTGAGCTAGCTTGGGTTCCAGTCTGTCGATTTTCACTTTTTAACCTCTGGCAAAATGACAGCCTGGGGAAACTGGATTTCCGATGGTAGCGCCATCTACTTACACCCACTTGTATGTGGGTGTATATTTGAAGAACGACAACTCTTCTCCACAAGAGAAAATATATTTATTTGACTGACCAGGCAAAATATAAATATATCGACGCCTGTTCCCAGGCTACTTTAGACCATAAACTACATATATCTAGTATATATAGCTTCACATAAAGTACATACATGTATACTAGAGGACATAGAAAACGCACACCTACATTATATGACATTATTATTACATGAAAACGAAATACGAAGGATTCCATCAATGATATAGCACATCTTTATTACAAAACACAAACTGAAAATATTCCAAAATGTTTAAAACAATGTATTGATGTAGTTATTGTTTTTCATGTAAAACACACTTATCTGTGGAATCCATCATCACGAGGGAGAGATGAGAGGTAATGTGGAATTTAAATGCCTTGCCCAATGACACAATCGTAACGGCTCCAGTGGCGGAGCTCGAACTCCGGGCCTTTCGCACCTGAAGCGAACGCGCTACCACTGCACTAGCACGACTTCCACTTTTGAATGTCCGATATGTCGACTACAGGATGATGATAAGTCCTGTCAGTTGATGTCCATCTCCTGTAGTTAAAAATAAACCATGCTAGCTCGAACATAGGCTGGCTGCTATCTCGAAGATGGACTGGTTGCTATCTCGAAGATGGACTGGCTGTTATCTCGGAGATGGACTGGCTGCTATCTCGAAGATGGACTTGTTGCTATCTCGAAGATGGACTGGCTGCTATCTCGAAGATGGACTGGCTGTTATCTCGAAGATGGACTGGCTGCTATCTCGAAGATGGACTGGCTGCTATCTCGAAGATGGACTGGCTTTTATCTCAAAGATGGACTGGCTGTTATCTCGAAGATGGACTGGCTGCTATCTCGAAGATGGACTGGCTGCTATCTCGAAGATGGACTGGCTTTTATCTCAAAGATGGACTGGCTGCTATCTCGAAGATGGACTGGCTGTTATCTCGAAGATGGACTTGTTGCTCTCTCGAAGATGGACTGGCTGCTATCTCGAAGATGGACTGGCTGCTATCTCGAAGATGGACTGGCTGCTATCTCGAAGATGGACTGGCTGCTATCTCGAAGATGGACTGGCTGCTATCTCGAAGATGGACTGGCTGTTATCTCGAAGATGGACTGGCTGTTATCTCGAAGATGGACTGGCTGCTATCTCGAAGGTGAACTGGCTGCTATCTCGAAGGTGAACTGGCTGCTATCTCGAAGGTGAACTGGCTGCTAACTCGAAGATGGACTGGCTGTTATCTCGAAGGTGAACTGGCTGCTATCTCGAAGATGGACTGGCTGCTATCTCGAAGATGAACTGGCTGCTATCTCGAAGATGGACTGGCTGTTATCTCGAAAATGGATTGGCTGCTATCTCGAAGATGGACTGGCTGCTATCTCGAAGATGGACTGGCTGCTATCTCTAACATGGGCTGGCTGCTATCTTGAAGATATACTTGTTGCTGTCTCGAAGATGGACTGGCTGCTATCTCGAAGATGAACTAGCTGCTATCTCGAAGATGGACTGGCTGCTATCTCGAAGATGGACTTGCTGCTATCTCGAAGATTAACTGGCTGCTATCTCGAAGATGGACTGGCTGTTATATCGAAGATGGACTGGCTGCTATCTCGAAGATGGATTTGCTGCTATCTCGAAGATGGACTGGTTGCTATCTCGAACATGAACTGGCTGCTATCTCGAAGATGGACTGCCTGCTATCTCTAACATGGGCTGGTTGCTACCTCGAAGATGGACTGGTTGCTATCTCGAAGATGGACTGGCTGCTATCTCGAAGATGGACTGACTGCTATCTCGAAGATGGACTGACTGCTATCTCGAAGTTGGATTGGCTGCTATCTGGAAGATAATCTGTCTGCTATCTCGAAGATGGACTGGCTGCTATCTCGAAGATGGACTGGCTGACATGTCGAATTCCGTCGGACCGAACAAAATACTTTGACATAACCGAAGTTTGGCTTAACGAAATTCGATATACACACATTTAATTTTTTACATGTAAAATGATAGTGTCTGAAACGGGACTTTTATCCGACTTCGAGATAACCGTGGAATTCGACATAACCGACTTTGACATAACGGATGTAGACTGTATATCACCATATGTATGTACAATGATAGGTACTCAAAATAAAACAAATACAGTCAAACGTGTGTTAGTGGTCACCTTCATTAAGCAGCCAGTTTCCAGATTCCCAATGTGTTGTTTTATTATACATTTAGCCGCAACCGCATGTGCTAAGCAGCCACTTTCTGTGATTCCCTTGGCTGGCTGTTTAAGACAGGCTTGACTGTACCTGCATTTATCTACGTTCTTGCAAGCTTGTCTGAAACAATATAAAATGATCACTGCAATGAAGAACTGATCCAGTGCCAAATAGACGTGTTTATTGAATGTTCATATAAAATAAAACCACTTTCGTTTAGCTTGATTGCGAAACTGTAGTTTTTAAAACCACTCTCGAGACTCCATTCCTGATGGAATCCATCGCCACGCTGTATTATTTCGTCCCACACTAATGACCACATATATACGCTTTCATCCGCGCCAACACGAGTGATTAAAGCGACACTACATCGGTGAAAACGCAAATGTATGCAGAATGTAATTTGCTATTATATGGTATAGTATTTTAACACATAAACAAACGCGGTTTGTTGATATAACAAAATAATGTAAATAAGGTCGACATTCATGCGTAATACAAAGTGTTTATCCTGAATAACACGAGCTACATATTTACCGTGATATATCACATGTGTGCCTATGCATATTTATTTGTACACTAATCTTAATAAAAGAATCTCTAAACGAAAGTTTCGCATGTTTAGTATTGACTTCAATGACAACAAACGTCAATTCAGGAGCCTGAATGACCGTTTTATGAAATCCTACTTTAACGTTTGAAAGTTTGTATACCATAAAAACACTGTTAAATTGTTTGAATGTTAGTGTTCGATGTATTCAGAAGAATTTGTAATAGCAATGTATTTATACGTGAAAAAATGCATTTTATTTGCTTTTTGCAATGCAATGGCGCTTTAATATAAGTTGTTAAAATTTGCTTCGCAATCGTAAAATAAATAAAGCTTAAATGCATAGTGGACAAATTAAACTCACTGAAAAAACAGATTAATTTTCAGAATGTTACATTTAATTGCATATATCGGCGCGAACAAGGCAATGAATCTGAGAGTCCACTTTAATAATGGGTGAATATGGTACCAGTGGGATTGTTCGATATTTTACAGTGGATCTAGATCTGCTCTCCATAAAAATTTAATAGCACAATTATCATCAACATGTATATAGCAATTAACAAACAATTACGCATGCGCCGTCTAATAAACTTTAACTTATACATATAATACATGTATACATATATTGTCTTAAATGCGGTGTAGTGGCGAGGAGGCATTACGTAAGTGAGTTACACATATTTTATTTTACGTTTTTGAAGAGTTTTGTTTCTTTCAGTTTTACGTTAATTATTCGTTAAATATTCACTTTTTATAAGATTCGTTTCTTTATAAGAAAATATGCGTGATGACGATTGAAGTTAATGATAGCAATGTCTCAATATAATATCTTGAAATTAACAACAAAAACAATATTTATAATCAAGTTGAGCAAGTTGTGTGGAAATATGGTATACCGATTTTAGTTTTTGTTAACTTTATTTATTTTACAACGATTGCCAAGCAAGTTTTATCAACATCTATTAATCACTCTTGTTGGCGCGGATGAAAGCGTAAATGTGGTCATTCGTGTGGGAGGAAACCGGAGTACCCGGAGAAAACCCACCTGTCCGATCTGGCGACTACCGTACCATCTCACATACTTCCCGGTCCGAGGATCGAACCCGGGTTTCATTGGTGAGAAGCGAGCACGCTAACCACTGCGCTAACCGATTTTAGTCTGCTTCATGGGAAGAAATTTATCATAGTTACATCAAGTTAACAAATGTCCCCCCCCCTTGTTACAAAAACGCCATTTACAAAGAACATAATTATTATAAATATATAACACATACCTCTTCATATTACCAAAAAGTCACAGACGGATCTGAAGTCCAGTAGTAACACGCTGGACTGGTAATCCAGGGATCGCAGGTTCGATCCCCCATCTGACCCTAATAAAATTAACACTCTTTCAGGTGTGACGTTAAACCGAGGTCTCGTGTCTGTGCTGTACACCGTGCACGTAAAAGAACCAGATGAGACTCTGGAATGGATCTCTGTCTGTATCATTGCACTATCCTCCAAATATCTAAAATGACTAATCTCTTCAGGAGGCATCGCTCATATGGGCAACCGGTAGCGACGATAAATAAACGTAAAGATGTGTCCCATCTGAGTGATTGTTAATTTTATTATGGTCAGACGGGGGATCGATGGGGTTGGCATAGATCTATGGATTCATATAATAATGGCGTTTGAGGCTAAAGGACACTAAAACAAGACAGTTTATCACCATCCTACAACGTGTCGACCCGTTTTGGTCCAAATTTTGGCAGACCAAGATGGTGCTAAGCATGACTTTTGCACAATGTCATTGTAATCCTACTAACATTGCTAAATTAGTGTTAAACAGGTACAAATGGTATTCCTGATTTAAAACAATGTTAAAGTTTAACGTCGCTACAGGTTGCCCATTTGAGCGAGGTGCCGTTTACCTAACAACACCTTTCCTGGGCAGGCTCCAGCGGTTAACCAGTAGGCCTACTTGGTGCACCAACCTCCGTAAGAAACTGCCAACGTTTTCATATAAAGAGACAAAGTCTGGGCGTGTATTGTTTTTCTGTTATCTCTTATGTATGTCTGTCCCATTCCAGATGGCGAGTATTTAACAGCGACAATGACAGAATTAATGTTGTCTTTCATTCTTGCACTCTTTCGAATGGGTACCCCTTTCTCACCTCCCACAAATGGTCCTCCTGGACCAGTTGGATCACCAGGACCACCCATGGTTGGTGCTCCCGGTTCATATGGACCACCAGGGTCACCCACATTTCATCCTCCTGGATCATTTGGACAACCAGGGTCAGCAGGCCCACCCATATTTGGTACTCCTGGATCAGTTGGACCACCAGGATCAGCAGGACCATCTACATTTGGTCCATCAGGATCAGCAAGACAACATACATATGGTCCTCCTGGACCACCAGGATCACCTACATTTGTAGCACCAGGATCATTTGGACCACCAGGGTCAACAGGCCCACCAGGGTCATCAGGCCCACCTAGACGTGGTCATCCTGGACAATTAGGACCACCAGGGTCATCTACATTTGTACCACCAGGATCATTTGGAACATCAGGGTACACAGGCTCATATACATTTGGATCATCAGCTCCACCAGGTTCAGCAGGCACAACATACCCATTTAGGTTTGGTCTTCCTCGACAATCAGGACCACCAGGATCACATACATTTGTACCACCAGGATCATTTGGACCACCAGAGTCAACAGGCCCACCAGGGTCAACAGGCCCACCTAGGCTTGGTCCTCCTGGACCATTGGCACCACCAGGGGCACCTACATTTGTACCACCAGGATCATTTCGACCATCAGGGTACACAGGCCCATATACATTTGGATCATCAGCTCCACCAGGTTCAGCAGGCACAACATACCCATTTAGGTTTGGTCTTCCTGGACAATCAGGATCACCAGGGTCATCTACAGGTGTACCACCAGGACCATTTGGACCACCAGAGTCCACAGGCTCATCTACATTAGGACCAGCACCTCCACCAGGATCATTTACAGCTGGTACACTTCCGCTAGGACAATATACAATTGGACCAGTTGTTGGACTAGGATATTTTACATTAGGTCCTACTGGATCACCCACCGTACAGGATTCATGGATAGATCAGCCAAGTTTATATACTAGAAATTTTTCTGTCATTGACTTCATAAATGATGTATGTCCAAATACACAATCTTGCCATGGAACACAATCAAATACCCAGGAACCATCACGCACATGCTGCATAACGTGTGATTGCAGTGACGAGTGTTTCGTCAAAGGCAACTGTTGCCATGACAAAGTGAAGCCAGCTGACATGATTGGCCAAGAAACGCCAAGATCAATTCTAAATGAATCTTGTGTATTGCCATTATTTGGTCATGCAAACACGAGTGTTTTGTCACAGAAATCTGCCTTCTTGATCATTAACCATTGCCCAATTCATAAAAACGACAATGAATCGGAAGACAGTCTAACAAATCCATGTGAAAAATCAAGAACTCCTCATGTTGATAGCATTCTTGACATTGCACCGGTATATAGCTCTGATAAAGGAGTGAGCTATTTAAATCACTTATGCGCACAATGCAACCTCGACGAGACAGCTAATATACCATGGAATCTAGCGACACTATCATGCAATGATGTTTGGGCGTTTATGGAATTATTCAAAGCTGCTAAAAGCATTTCTTCTTTCCTAGCAAACATAATAACAATGTCGTGCGTTATAGAATGGCGTCCACCACATAATACTACCAGAGAATGTTTCCGACAAGAGACACTGATATCCGAATGCACTGACGACAATTCACGGTTGTATAACACAACGATACACGAATACTGCAACAACATTACAATTCCATTTGGAAGGCATGGAGTGGTGTACAAAAATATGTTTTGTTTTGGTTGTAATGAATTTTCTCCAACCATAAATGACCGTGCATGCAACAAGTTCACATACGGGTATGAGATAGGGGATTGCGAGGCAGAAGTAGACGAGGGCGCATTAGAAGATGGCCTACTTGCGGTACCAGGCACGTCTGATACATCCTACAACCGGTGTGACACAGGGTTCGAGTTCAACCAATACTTAGTATGTATAACCTGCTACTGAAACAATCTTTCTGTTGTTTTTTTAAAAATCTTTATTTATTTTACAACGATTGCGAAGAAAGTTTTAACAACTTATATTAATCACTCTCGTTGGCGAGGATGAAACCGTACATGTGGTCATTCGTGTGGGAGGAAAGCGGAGTACCCGGAGAAAACGCACCTGTCCGATCAGGCGACCACCGTACCATCTCAAATACTTCCCGGTCCGAGGATCGAACCCAGGTTGCATTGGTGAGAAGCGAGCGCTCTAACCACTGCGCTAATTGGACTGGTGGTTCATACACGTTACTTTGTTCAAACATCACATGAGTAATTAAGTTACATTTTGAGCAAAAGTACGAATTCGTTAGACAGTTAATTAGTTTTAATAGTATTGTATAGCATATACAATACAAAGATTTGACACACACATGAAAGCAAATGGGTTGTGTCACAAGTTCTATCAACATTAGTAATTGGCCCTCCCCAGTGAAATTAAACAAAAAAGCGAAACTTAATTTGCGTAATTCGATTTCATGATTATAGTAACAAGCTTAGTCTAAATAATAAAACATAATTCATACTTTTTAGTAGTAAATACATACATGCATGGCATCTCGTGTTTATTTAGCTTCGCTACTGGTTGCCCATTTGAGCGACGGGTAGTCTACCTAACAACAGCGTTCATGGGCAGGCTCCAGTGGTTAACCAGTACTCTGTGCACCAACCTCCGTAAGAAACTGCTAACGTTTTCATATAAAGAGACACGGTCTGAGCAGGGCTCGAATCCGTGACCATCAGTGATGATAGGTTACTGTGGTATACAATTCAGCGACCACTCGACTACAGAGTTATGGGCTCTCTATGTTATATCATTATGCATGGAGCGATGGGCTCTTTATGTCATATCATTATGTATGGAGCAATGGGCTCTCTATGTTATATCATTATGTATGGAGCAATGGGCTCTCTATGTCATATCATTATGTATGGAGCGATGGGCTGCCTATGTTATATCATTATGTATGGAGCAATGGGCTCTCTATGTTATATCATTATGTATGGAGCGATGGGCTCTCTGTTATATCATTATGTATGGAGCAATGGGCTCTTTATGTCATATCATTATGTATGGAGCGATGGGCTCTCTATGTCATAACATTATGTATGGAGCGATGGGCTGCCTATGGTATATCATTATGTATGGAGCGATGGGCTCTCTATGTTATATTATTATGTATGGAGCGATGGGCTCTCTATGTCATATCATTATGTATGGAGCGATGGGCTCTCTATGATATATCATTATGTATGGAGCGATGGGCTCTCTATGTTATATCATTATGTATGGAGCGATGGGCTGCCTATGTTATATCATTATGTATGGAGCGATGGGCTCTCTATGTTGTATCATTATGTATGGAGCGATGGGCTCTCTATGTCATATCATGATGTATGGAGCAATGGGCTCTCTATGTTATATCATTATGTATGGAGCAATGGGCTCTCTATGTCATATCATTATGTATGGAGCAATGGGCTCTCTATGTTATATCATTATGTATGTAGCAATGGGCTCTCTATGTTATATCATTATGTATGGAGCGATGGGCTCTCTATGTTATATCATTATGTATGGAGCAATGGGCTCTCTATGTTATATCATTATGTATGTAGCAATGGGCTCTCTATGTTATATCATTATGTATGGAGCAATGGGCTCTCTATGTTATATCAATATGTATGTAGCAATGGGCTCTCTATGTTATATCATTATGTATGTAGCGATGGGCTCTCTATGTTATATCATTATGTATGGAGCGATGGGCTGCCTATGTTATATCATTATGTATGGAGCGATGGGCTCTCTATGTTATATCATTATGTATGGAGCGATGGGCACTTTATGTTATATCATTATGTATGGAGCAATGGGCTCTCTATGTTATATCATTATGTATGGAGCGATGGGCTCTCTATGTTATATCATTATGTATGGAGCAATGGGCTCTTTATGTCATAGCATTATGTATGGAGCAATGGGCTCTCTATGTTATATCATTATGTATGGAGCGATGGGCTGCCTATGTTATATCATTATGTATGGAGCGATGGTCTCTCTATGTTATATCATTATGTATGGAGCGATGGGCTCTCTATGTTATATCATTATATATGGAGCGATGGTCTCTCTATGTTATATCATTATGTATGGAGCAATGGGTTCTCTATGTTATATCATTATGTATGGAGCAATGGGCTCTCTATGTTATATCATTATGTATGGAGCAATGGGCTCTTTATGTCATATCATTATGTATGGAGCAATGGGCTATGTATGTCACAGGGATTCGGCACGTTTGGGGGTACTAGTATATATATTTAAGTACTTAAATATATATACTAGTACCCCCAAACGTGCCGAATCCCTGTGATGTATGTCATATCATTATGATACTTCCTATATTACGACATGTATACAGGTTTTAGTCACGCCAGCATGACCCAGACCAGTAACCGGCCAAAACAGGTTGTAATGTCAATTCTGTGTGTGTGTTTCACGTTTAGTTAGCGTCGCTACCGGCTGCCTATATGAGCACAGGAACTTGAAATGTTATCCATAAGCCATCAAAGGTCTCGTACCTCTATCCTAGGACACCTACGTGTCCTAGGATAGAGATACGAGACCTTAATATAGGGTGATGTCCTAGGATAGAGGTACGAGACCTTAATAGAAGTTGTTGTCCTAGGATAGAGGTACGAGACCTTAATAAAGGTTGTTGTCCTAGGATAGAGGTACGAGACCTTAATAGAGGGTGGTGTCCTAGGATAGAGGTACGAGACCTTAATAGAGGGTGGTGTCCTAGGATAGAGGTACGAGACCTTTGGTGGCTTATGGATAAATTTTCAAGTTCCTGTGATATGAGCCTCTCCTCAGGTTCTTTTATGTGCACGATGTAAAGCACCGACACGATACATCGGTTTAAAGTCCCATCTGAAAGAATATTAATTTTATTAGGATCGAACCTGCGATCCCTGGATTTCCTGTTCACCGTGTTAACCACTGGACTACATATCCGTCTGTAATGTCAATTCTATTGCTTCGTGCTATATGTATATATTTATTTTGAAAACCTACTTCCTAAACACAGCACAAAGTCAAGTAGTGTGAATGCGTATATACAGTGAACGAATCTATCAATCAATCAAACTCGTAACTCATGAAAATATCAATTAATGAAATCAATAGTACCTGTATATGTACATGGTTGTATACACACTAGCATGATCTATTTGATCGATTCTATCGGACACCGGAGACTCTGTTACAAAATCTCAGATCTTCTTCTCTAATCTGATACATGAATTTCCGTCATAAAACTAGATAAACTGAAATAAACCTGGTCATAATTTACATCTTAGCAAAAGCTTGACTCCTGACAGTAGGCTAGAGAAGCTACGTTACTAGGACAAACACTACAAAAGCTTGACTCCTGACAGTAGCCTAGAGAAAACAACTAACTTACTAGAACAAACAATACAAAAGCTTGATTCCTGACAGTAGCCTAGAGAAGCTACGTTATTAGGACAAACAAGACAAAAGCTTGACTCCTGACATTAGCCTAGAGAAAACAACTAAGTTACTAGAAAAAACAATACAAAAGCTTGAATCCTGACAGTATACTAGAGAAAGCAACTAAGTTACTAGAACAAACAATACAAAAGCTTGACTCCTGACAGTAGACTAGAGAAGCTAAGTTACCAGGACAAACAAGACAAAAGCTTGACTCCTGACAGTAGGCTAGAGAAGCTAAGTTACTAGGACAAACAATACAAAAGCTTGACTCCTGACAGTAGCCTAGAGAAGCTACGTTACTAGGACAAACAATACAAAAGCTTGACTCCTGACAGTAGCCTAGAGAAAAACTAAGTTACTAGAACAAACAATACAAAAGCTTGACTCCTGACAGTAGCCTAGAGAAGCTACGTTACTAGGACAAACAATACAAAAGCTTGACTCCTGACAGTAGGCTAGAGAAGCTAAGTTACTAGGACAAACAATACAAAAGCTTGACTCCTGACAGTAGCCTAGAGAAGCTACGTTACTAGGACAAACAATACAAAAGCTTGACTCCTGACAGTAGGCTAGAGAAGCTAAGTTACTAGAACAAACAAGACAAAAGCTTGACTCCTGACAGTAGGCTAGAGAAAACAACTAAGTTACTAGGACAAACAATACAAAGGTTTGACTGCTGACAGTAGCCTAGAGAAGCTACGTTACTAGGACAAACAAGACAAAAGCTTGACTCCTGACAGTAGACTAGAGAAGCTAAGTTACTAGGACAAACAAGACAAAAGTTTGACTCCTGACAGTAGCCTAGAGAAGCTACGTTACTAGGACAAACAATACAAAAGCTTGACTCCTGACAGTAGGCTAGAGAAGCTAAGTTACTAGGACAAACAATACAAAAGCTTGACTCCTGACAGTAGCCTAGAGAAGCTATGTTACTAGGACAAACAATACAAAAGCTTGACTCCTGACAGTAGGCTAGAGAAGCTAAGTTACTAGAACAAACAAGACAAAAGCCTGACTCCTGACAGTAGGCTAGAGAAAACAACTAAGTTACTAGGACAAACAATACAAAGGTTTGACTGCTGACAGTAGCCTAGAGAAGCTACGTTACTAGGACAAACAAGACAAAAGCTTGACTCCTGACAGTAAACTAGAGAAGCTAAGTTACTAGGACAAACAAGACAAAAGTTTGACTCCTGACAGTAGCCTAGAGAAGCTAAGTTACTAGAACAAACAAGACAAAAGCTTGACTCCTGACAGTAGCCTAGAGAAAACAACTAAGTTACTAGGACAAACAAGACAAAAGTTTGACTCCTGACAGTAGACTAGAGAAGCTAAGTTACTAGAACAAACAATACAAAAGCTTGACTCCTGACAGTAGGCTAGAGAAGCTAAGTTACTAGAACAAACAATACAAAAGCTCGACTCCTGACAGTAGGCTAGAGAAGCTAAGTTACTAGGACAAACAATGCAAAAGCTTGACTCCTGACAGTAGTCTAGAGAAGCTAAGTTACCAGGACAAACAAGAAAAAAAGCTTGACTCCTGACAGTAGGCTAGAGAAGCTAAGTTACTAGGACATATAAGACAAAGGTTTGACTCCTGACAGTAGCCTAGAGAAACTAAGTTACTAGGACAAACAAGACAAAGGCTTGACTCCTGACAGTAGCCTAGAGAAAACAACTAAGTTACTATGACAAACAAGAGGACACAGTAGCTTGACTCCTGACAGTAGCCTAGAGAAAACAACTAAGTTACTAGGACAAACAAAGGACAAAGTAGCTTGACTCCTGACAGTAGCCTAGAGAACAACTAAGTTACTAGAACAAACAATACAAAAGCTTGACTCCTGACAGTAGCCTAGAGAAGCTACGTTACTAGGACAAACAAGAAAAAAGCTTGACTCCTGACAGTAGCCTAGAGAAAACAACTAAGTTACTAGAACAAACAATACAAAAGCTTGACTCCTGACAGTAGATTAGAGAAAGCAACTAAGTTACTAGACCAAACAATACAAAAGCTTGACTCCTGACAGTAGACTAGAGAAGCTAAGTTACCAGGACAAACAAGACAAAAGCTTGACTACTGACAGTAGGCTAGAGAAGCTAAGTTACTAGGACAAACAATACAAAAGCTTGACTCCTGACAGTAGCCTAGAGAAGCTACGTTACTAGGACAAACAATACAAAAGCTTGACTCCTGACAGTAGCCTAGAGAAGATACGTTACTAGGACAAACAAGACAAAAGCTTGACTCCTGACAGTAGACTAGAGAAGCTAAGTTACTAGAACAAACAATACAAAAGTTTGACTCCTGACAGTAGCCTAGAGAAGCTAAGTTACTAGGACAAACAATACAAAAGCTTGAATCCTGACAGTAGCCTAGAGAAGCTAAGTTACTAGAACAAACAATACAAAAGCTTGACTCCTGACAGTAGACTAGAGAAGCTAAGTTACCAGGACAAACAATACAAAAGATTGACTCCTGACAGTAGGCTAGAGAAGCTAAGTTACTAGGACAAACAATACAAAAGCTTGACTCCTGACAGTAGCCTAGAGAAGCTACATTACTAGGACAAACAATACAAAAGATTGACTCCTGACAGTAGGCTAGAGAAGCTAAGTTACTAGAACAAACAATACAAAAGCTTGACTCCTGACAGTAGCCTAGAGAAAACAACAAAGTTACTAGGACAAACAATACAAACGTTTGACTCCTGACAGTAGCCTAGAGAAGCTACGTTACTAGAACAAACAATACAAAAGCTTAACTCCTGACAGTAGACTAGAGAAAGCAATTAAGTTACTAGAACAAACAATACAAAAGCTTGACTCCTGACAGTAGACTAGAGAAGCTAAGTTACTAGGACAAACAAACAAAAGCTTGACTCCTGACAGTAGCCTAGAGAAGCTAAGTTACCAGGACAAACAAGACAAAAGCTTGACTCCTGACAGTAGGCTAGAGAAACTAAGTTACTAGGACAAACAATACAAAAGCTTGACTCCTGACAGTAGCCTAGAGAAGATACGTTACTAGGACAAACAAAACAAAAGCTTGACTCCTGACAGTAGCCTAGAGAAGCTAAGTTACTAGGACAAACAATACAAAAGCTTGACTCCTGACAGTAGCCTAGAGAAGCTAAGTTACTAGAACAAACAATACAAAAGCTTGACTCCTGACAGTAGACTAGAGAAGCTAAGTTACTAGGACAAACAATACAAAAGCTTGACTCCTGACAGTAGGCTAGAGAAGCTAAGTTACTAGAACAAACAATACAAAAGCTTGACTCCTGACAGTAGCCTAGAGAAGCTACGTTACTAGGACAAACAATACAAAAGCTTGACTCCTGACAGTAGGCTAGAGAAGCTAAGTTACTAGAACAAACAATACAAAAGCTTGACTCCTGACAGTAGCCTAGAGAAGCTAAGTTACTAGGACAAACAATACAAAAGCTTGACTCCTGACAGTAGCCTAGAGAAAACAACTAAGTTACTAGGACAAACAATACAAAAGCTTGACTCCTGACAGTAGCCTAGAGAAGCTAAGTTACTAGGACAAACAATACAAAAGCTTGACTCCTGACAGTAGACTAGAGAAGCTAAGTTACTAGAACAAACAATACAAAAGCTTGACTCCTGACAGTAGCCTAGAGAAGCTAAGTTACTAGGACAAACAATACAAAAGCTTGACTCCTGACAGTAGGCTAGAGAAGCTAAGTTACTAGGACAAACAATACAAAAGCTTGACTCCTGACAGTAGCCTAGAGAAGCTATGTTACTAGGACAAACAATACAAAAGCTTGACTCCTGACAGTAGGCTAGAGAAGCTAAGTTACTAGAACAAACAAGACAAAAGCTTGACTCCTGACAGTAGCCTAGAGAAAACAACTAAGTTACTAGGACAAACAATACAAAAGTTTGACTCCTGACAGTAGCCTAGAGAAGCTACGTTACTAGGACAAACAAGACAAAAGCTTGACTCCTGACAGTAGACTAGAGAAGCTAAGTTACTAGGACAAACAAGACAAAAGTTTGACTCCTGACAGTAGCCTAGAGAAGCTAAGTTACTAGGACAAACAAGACAAAAGCTTGACTCCTGACAGTAGCCTAGAGAAAACAACTAAGTTACTAGGACAAACAAGACAAAAGTTTGACTCCTGACAGTAGACTAGAGAAGCTAAGTTACTAGAACAAACAATACAAAAGCTTGACTCCTGACAGTAGGCTAGAGAAGCTAAGTTACTAGAACAAACAATACAAAAGCTTGACTCCTGACAGTAGGCTAGAGAAGCTAAGTTACTAGGACAAACAATACAAAAGCTTGACTCCTGACAGTAGTCTAGAGAAGCTAAGTTACCAGGACAAACAAGAAAAAAAGCTTGACTCCTGACAGTAGGCTAGAGAAGCTAAGTTACTAGGACAAACAAGACAAAGGCTTGACTCCTGACAGTAGCCTAGAGAAACTAAGTTACTAGGACAAACAAGACAAAGGCTTGACTCCTGACAGTAGCCTAGAGAAAACAACTAAGTTACTAGGACAAACAAGAGGACACAGTAGCTTGACTCCTGACAGTAGCCTAGAGAAAACAACTAAGTTACTAGGACAAACAAGAGGACAAAGTAGCTTGACTCCTGACAGTAGCCTAGAGAAAACAACTAAGTTACTAGAACAAACAATACAAAAGCTTGACTCCTGACAGTAGCCTAGAGAAGCTACGTTACTAGGACAAACAAGAAAAAAGCTTGACTCCTGACAGTAGCCTAGAGAAAACAACTAAGTTACTAGAACAAACAATACAAAAGCTTGACTCCTGACAGTAGATTAGAGAAAGCAACTAAGTTACTAGACCAAACAATACAAAAGCTTGACTCCTGACAGTAGACTAGAGAAGCTAAGTTACCAGGACAAACAAGACAAAAGCTTGACTACTGACAGTAGGCTAGAGAAGCTAAGTTACTAGGACAAACAATACAAAAGCTTGACTCCTGACAGTAGCCTAGAGAAGCTACGTTACTAGGACAAACAATACAAAAGCTTGACTCCTGACAGTAGCCTAGAGAAGATACGTTACTAGGACAAACAAGACAAAAGCTTGACTCCTGACAGTAGACTAGAGAAGCTAAGTTACTAGAACAAACAATACAAAAGTTTGACTCCTGACAGTAGCCTAGAGAAGCTAAGTTACTAGGACAAACAATACAAAAGCTTGAATCCTGACAGTAGCCTAGAGAAGCTAAGTTACTAGAACAAACAATACAAAAGCTTGACTCCTGACAGTAGACTAGAGAAGCTAAGTTACCAGGACAAACAATACAACAGATTGACTCCTGACAGTAGGCTAGAGAAGCTAAGTTACTAGGACAAACAATACAAAAGCTTGACTCCTGACAGTAGCCTAGAGAAGCTACATTACTAGGACAAACAATACAAAAGATTGACTCCTGACAGTAGGCTAGAGAAGCTAAGTTACTAGAACAAACAATACAAAAGCTTGACTCCTGACAGTAGCCTAGAGAAAACAACAAAGTTACTAGGACAAACAATACAAACGTTTGACTCCTGACAGTAGCCTAGAGAAGCTACGTTACTAGAACAAACAATACAAAAGCTTAACTCCTGACAGTAGACTAGAGAAAGCAATTAAGTTACTAGAACAAACAATACAAAAGCTTGACTCCTGACAGTAGACTAGAGAAGCTAAGTTACCAGGACAAACAAGACAAAAGCTTGACTCCTGACAGTAGGCTAGAGAAACTAAGTTACTAGGACAAACAATACAAAAGCTTGACTCCTGACAGTAGCCTAGAGAAGCTATGTTACTAGGACAAACAATACAAAAGCTTGACTCCTGACAGTAGCCTAGAGAAGATACGTTACTAGGACAAACAAAACAAAAGCTTGACTCCTGACAGTAGACTAGAGAAGCTAAGTTACTAGAACAAACAATACAAAAGTTTGACTCCTGACAGTAGCCTAGAGAAGCTAAGTTACTAGGACAAACAATACAAAAGCTTGACTCCTGACAGTAGCCTAGAGAAGATACGTTACTAGGACAAACAAGACAAAAGCTTGACTCCTGACAGTAGACTAGAGAAGCTAAGTTACTAGAATAAACAATACAAAAATTTGACTCCTGACAGTAGCCTAGAGAAGCTAAGTTACTAGGACAAACAATACAAAAGCTTGACTCCTGACAGTAGCCTAGAGAAGCTAAGTTACTAGAACAAACAATACAAAAGCTCGACTCCTGACAGTAGACTAGAGAAGCTAAGTTACCAGGACAAACAATACAAAAGCTTGACTCCTGACAGTAGGCTAGAGAAGCTAAGTTACTAGGACAAACAATACAAAAGCTTGACTCCTGACAGTAGCCTAGAGAAGCTAAGTTACTAGGACAAACAATACAAAAGCTTGACTCCTGACAGTAGGCTAGAGAAGCTAAGTTACTAGAACAAACAAGACAAAAGCTTGACTCCTGACAGTAGCCTAGAGAAAACAACTAAGTTACTAGGACAAACAATACAAAAGCTTGACTCCTGACAGTAGCCTAGAGAAGCTACGTTACTAGGACAAACAAGACAAAAGCTTGACTCCTGACAGTAGACTAGAGAAGCTAAGTTACTAGGACAAACAAGACAAAAGTTTGACTCCTGACAGTAGCCTAGAGAAGCTAAGTTACTAGGACAAACAAGACAAAAGCTTGACTCCTGACAGTAGCCTAGAGAAAACAACTAAGTTACTAGGACAAACAAGACAAAAGCTTGACTCCTGACAGTAGACTAGAGAAGCTAAGTTACTAGAACAAACAATACAAAAGCTTGACTCCTGACAGTAGACTAGAGAAGCTAAGTTACTAGGACAAACAAGACAAAAGCTTGACTCCTGACAGTAGGCTAGAGAAGCTAAGTTACTAGAACAAACAATACAAAAGCTTGACTCCTGACAGTAGGCTAGAGAAGCTAAGTTACTAGGACAAACAATGCAAAAGCTTGACTCCTGACAGTAGTCTAGAGAAGCAAAGTTACTAGGACAAACAAGAAAAAAGCTTGACTCCTGACAGTAGGCTAGAGAAGATAAGTTACTAGGACATATAAGACAAAGGTTTGACTCCTGACAGTAGCCTAGAGAAACTAAGTTACTAGGACAAACAAGACAAAGGCTTGACTCCTGACAGTAGCCTAGAGAAAACAACTAAGTTACTAGGACAAACAAGAGGACAAAGTAGCTTGACTCCTGACAGTAGCTTAGAGAAAACAACTAAGTTACTAGGACAAACAAGAGGACAAAGTAGCTTGACTCCTGACAGTAGTCTAGAGAAAACAACTAAGTTACTAGGACAAACAAGACAAAAACTTGACTCCTGACAGTAGACTAGAGAAAACAACTAAGTTACTAGGACAAACAAGAGGACAAAGTAGCTTGACTCCTGACAGTAGCCTAGAGAAAAAACTAAGTTACTAGAACAAACAATAGAAAAGCTTGACTCCTGACAGTAGCCTAGAGAAGCTACGTTACTAGGACAAACAAGACAAAAGCTTGACTCCTGACAGTAGCCTAGAGAAAACAACTAAGTTACTAGAACAAACAATACAAAAGCTTGACTCCTGACAGTAGACTAGAGAAAGCAACTAAGTTACTAGAACAAACAATACAAAAGCTTGACTCCTGACAGTAGACTAGAGAAGCTAAGTTACCAGGACAAACAAGACAAAAGCTTGACTACTGACAGTAGGCTAGAGAAGCTAAGTTACTAGGACAAACAATACAAAAGCTTGACTCCTGACAGTAGCCTAGAGAAGCTACGTTACTAGGACAAACAATACAAAAGCTTGACTCCTGACAGTAGCCTAGAGAAGATACGTTACTAGGACAAACAAGACAAAAGCTTGACTCCTGACAGTAGACTAGAGAAGCTAAGTTACTAGAACAAACAATACAAAAGTTTGACTCCTGACAGTAGCCTAGAGAAGCTAAGTTACTAGGACAAACAATACAAAAGCTTGACTCCTGACAGTAGCCTAGAGAAGCTAAGTTACTAGAACAAACAATACAAAAGCTTGACTCCTGACAGTAGACTAGAGAAGCTAAGTTACCAGGACAAACAATACAAAAGCTTGACTCCTGACAGTAGGCTAGAGAAGCTAAGTTACTAGGACAAACAATACAAAAGCTTGACTCCTGACAGTAGCCTAGAGAAAACAACTAAGTTACTAGGACAAACAAGACAAAAGCTTGACTCCTGACAGTAGCCTAGAGAAACTAAGTTACTAGGACAAACAAGACAAAAGCTTGACTCCTGACAGTAGACTAGAGAAACTAAGTTACTAGGACAAACAAGACAAAAGCTTGACTCCTGACAGTAGCCTAGAGAAACTAAGTTACTAGGACAAACAAGACAAAGTTTGACTCCTGACAGTAGCCTAGAGAAACTAAGTTACTAGAACAAACAAGACAAAAGCTTGACTCCTGACAGTAGCCTAGAGAAAACAACTAAGTTACTAGGACAAACAAGACAAAAGCTTGACTCCTGACAGTAGCCTAGAGAAACTAAGTTACTAGGACAAACAAGACAAAAGCTTGACTCCTGACAGTAGCCTAGAGAAACTAAGTTACTAGGACAAACAAGACAAAAGCTTGACTCCTGACAGTAGACTAGAGAAACTAAGTTACTAGGACAAACAAGACAAAGTAGCTTGACTCCTGACAGTAGCCTAGAGAACTAAGTTACTAGGACAAACAATACAAAAGCTTGACTCCTGACAGTAGCTAGAGAAACTAAGTTACTAGGACAAACAAGGACAAAAGCTTGACTCCTGACAGTAGTCTAGAGAAACTAAGTTACTAGGACAAACAAGAGGACAAAGTAGCTTGACTCCTGACAGTAGCCTAGAGAAAACAACTAAGTTACTAGGACAAACAAGAGGACAAAGTAGCTTGACTCCTGACAGTAGCCTAGAGAAAACAACTAAGTTACTAGGACAAACAAGAGGACAAAGTAGCTTGACTCCTGACAGTAGCCTAGAGAAAACAACTAAGTTACTAGGACAAACAAGAGGACAAAGTAGCTTGACTCCTGACAGTAGCCTAGAGAAAACAACTAAGTTACTAGGACAAACAAGAGGACAAAGTAGCTTGACTCCTGACAGTAGCCTAGAGAAAACAACTAAGTTACTAGGACAAACAAGAGGACAAAGTAGCTTGACTCCTGACAGTAGTCTAGAGAAAACAACTAAGTTACTAGGACAAACAAGAGGACAAAGTAGCTTGACTCCTGACAGTAGCCTAGAGAAAACAACTAAGTTACTAGGACAAACAAGAGGACAAAGTAGCTTGACTCCTGACAGTAGCCTAGAGAAAACAACTAAGTTACTAGGACAAACAAGAGGACAAAGTAGCTTGACTCCTGACAGTAGCCTAGAGAAAACAACTAAGTTACTAGGACAAACAAGAGGACAAAGTAGCTTGACTCCTGACAGTAGCCTAGAGAAAACAACTAAGTTACTAGGACAAACAAGAGGACAAAGTAGCTTGACTCCTGACAGTAGTCTAGAGAAAACAACTAAGTTACTAGGACAAACAAGAGGACAAAGTAGCTTGACTCCTGACAGTAGTCTAGAGAAAACAACTAAGTTACTAGGACAAACAAGAGGACAAAGTAGCTTGACTCCTGACAGTAGCCTAGAGAAAACAACTAAGTTACTAGGACAAACAAGAGGACAAAGTAGCTTGACTCCTGACAGTAGCCTAGAGAAAACAACTAAGTTACTAGGACAAACAAGAGGACAAAGTAGCTTGACTCCTGACAGTAGCCTAGAGAAAACAACTAAGTTACTAGGACAAACAAGAGGACAAAGTAGCTTGACTCCTGACAGTAGTCTAGAGAAAACAACTAAGTTACTAGGACAAACAAGAGGACAAAGTAGCTTGACTCCTGACAGTAGTCTAGAGAAAACAACTAAGTTACTAGGACAAACAAGAGGACAAAGTAGCTTGACTCCTGACAGTAGTCTAGAGAAAACAACTAAGTTACTAGGACAAACAAGAGGACAAAGTAGCTTGACTCCTGACAATAGAAAACAACTAAGTTACTAGGACAAACAAGAGGACAAAGTAGCTTGACTCCTGACAGTAGCCTAGAGAAAACAACTAAGTTACTAGGACAAACAAGAGGACAAAGTAGCTTGACTCCTGACAGTAGCCTAGAGAAAACAACTAAGTTACTAGGACAAACAAGAGGACAAAGTAGCTTGACTCCTGACAGTAGAAAACAACTAAGTTACTAGGACAAACAAGAGGACAAAGTAGCTTGACTCCTGACAGTAGCCTAGAGAAAACAACTAAGTTACTAGGACAAACAAGAGGACAAAGTAGCTTGACTCCTGACAGTAGCCTAGAGAAAACAACTAAGTTACTAGGACAAACAAGAGGACAAAGTAGCTTGACTCCTGACAGTAGCCTAGAGAAAACAACTAAGTTACTAGGACAAACAAGAGGACAAAGTAGCTTGACTCCTGACAGTAGTCTAGAGAAAACAACTAAGTTACTAGGACAAACAAGAGGACAAAGTAGCTTGACTCCTGACAGTAGTCTAGAGAAAACAACTAAGTTACTAGGACAAACAAGAGGACAAAGTAGCTTGACTCCTGACAGTAGTCTAGAGAAAACAACTAAGTTACTAGGACAAACAAGAGGACAAAGTAGCTTGACTCCTGACCTTGAAAAACAACTAAGTTACTAGGACAAACAAGAGGACAAAGTAGCTTGACTCCTGACAGTAGTCTAGAGAAAACAACTAAGTTACTAGGACAAACAAGAGGACAAAGTAGCTTGACTCCTGACAGTAGTCTAGAGAAAACAACTAAGTTACTAGGACAAACAAGAGGACAAAGTAGCTTGACTCCTGACAGTAGAAAACAACTAAGTTACTAGGACAAACAAGAGGACAAAGTAGCTTGACTCCTGACAGTAGTCTAGAGAAAACAACTAAGTTACTAGGACAAACAAGAGGACAAAGTAGCTTGACTCCTGACAGTAGAAAACAACTAAGTTACTAGGACAAACAAGAGGACAAAGTAGCTTGACTCCTGACAGTAGTCTAGAGAAAACAACTAAGTTACTAGGACAAACAAGAGGACAAAGTAGCTTGACTCCTGACAGTAGTCTAGAGAAAACAACTAAGTTACTAGGACAAACAAGAGGACAAAGTAGCTTGACTCCTGACAGTAGCCTAGAGAAAACAACTAAGTTACTAGGACAAACAAGAGGACAAAGTAGCTTGACTCCTGACAGTAGCCTAGAGAAAACAACTAAGTTACTAGGACAAACAAGAGGACAAAGTAGCTTGACTCCTGACAGTAGCCTAGAGAAAACAACTAAGTTACTAGGACAAACAAGAGGACAAAGTAGCTTGACTCCTGACAGTAGCCTAGAGAAAACAACTAAGTTACTAGGACAAACAAGAGGACAAAGTAGCTTGACTCCTGACAGTAGCCTAGAGAAAACAACTAAGTTACTAGGACAAACAAGAGGACAAAGTAGCTTGACTCCTGACAGTAGCCTAGAGAAAACAACTAAGTTACTAGGACAAACAAGAGGACAAAGTAGCTTGACTCCTGACAGTAGAAAACAACTAAGTTACTAGGACAAACAAGAGGACAAAGTAGCTTGACTCCTGACAGTAGTCTAGAGAAAACAACTAAGTTACTAGGACAAACAAGAGGACAAAGTAGCTTGACTCCTGACAGTAGCCTAGAGAAAACAACTAAGTTACTAGGACAAACAAGAGGACAAAGTAGCTTGACTCCTGACAGTAGCCTAGAGAAAACAACTAAGTTACTAGGACAAACAAGAGGACAAAGTAGCTTGACTCCTGACAGTAGCTAGAGAAAAACTCTGACAGTAGCCTAGAGAAAACAACTAAGTTACTAGGACAAACAAGAGGACAAAGTAGCTTGACTCCTGACAGTACTGACAGTAGCCTAGAGAAAACAACTAAGTTACTAGGACAAACAAGAGGACAAAGTAGCTTGACTCCTGACAGTAGCCTAGAGAAAACAACTAAGTTACTAGGACAAACAAGAGGACAAAGTAGCTTGACTCCTGACAGTAGCCTAGAGAAAACAACTAAGTTACTAGGACAAACAAGAGGACAAAGTAGCTTGACTCCTGACAGTAGCCTAGAGAAAACAACTAAGTTACTAGGACAAACAAGAGGACAAAGTAGCTTGACTCCTGACAGTAGCCTAGAGAAAACAACTAAGTTACTAGGACAAACAAGAGGACAAAGTAGCTTGACTCCTGACAGTAGTCTAGAGAAAACAACTAAGTTACTAGGACAAACAAGAGGACAAAGTAGCTTGACTCCTGACAGTAGTCTAGAGAAAACAACTAAGTTACTAGGACAAACAAGAGGACAAAGTAGCTTGACTCCTGACAGTAGTCTAGAGAAAACAACTAAGTTACTAGGACAAACAAGAGGACAAAGTAGCTTGACTCCTGACAGTAGAAAACAACTAAGTTACTAGGACAAACAAGAGGACAAAGTAGCTTGACTCCTGACAGTAGTCTAGAGAAAACAACTAAGTTACTAGGACAAACAAGAGGACAAAGTAGCTTGACTCCTGACAGTAGTCTAGAGAAAACAACTAAGTTACTAGGACAAACAAGAGGACAAAGTAGCTTGACTCCTGACAGTAGAAAACAACTAAGTTACTAGGACAAACAAGAGGACAAAGTAGCTTGACTCCTGACAGTAGTCTAGAGAAAACAACTAAGTTACTAGGACAAACAAGAGGACAAAGTAGCTTGACTCCTGACAGTAGTCTAGAGAAAACAACTAAGTTACTAGGACAAACAAGAGGACAAAGTAGCTTGACTCCTGACAGTAGCCTAGAGAAAACAACTAAGTTACTAGGACAAACAAGAGGACAAAGTAGCTTGACTCCTGACAGTAGCCTAGAGAAAACAACTAAGTTACTAGGACAAACAAGAGGACAAAGTAGCTTGACTCCTGACAGTAGCCTAGAGAAAACAACTAAGTTACTAGGACAAACAAGAGGACAAAGTAGCTTGACTCCTGACAGTAGCCTAGAGAAAACAACTAAGTTACTAGGACAAACAAGAGGACAAAGTAGCTTGACTCCTGACAGTAGCCTAGAGAAAACAACTAAGTTACTAGGACAAACAAGAGGACAAAGTAGCTTGACTCCTGACAGTAGCCTAGAGAAAACAACTAAGTTACTAGGACAAACAAGAGGACAAAGTAGCTTGACTCCTGACAGTAGAAAACAACTAAGTTACTAGGACAAACAAGAGGACAAAGTAGCTTGACTCCTGACAGTAGTCTAGAGAAAACAACTAAGTTACTAGGACAAACAAGAGGACAAAGTAGCTTGACTCCTGACAGTAGCCTAGAGAAAACAACTAAGTTACTAGGACAAACAAGAGGACAAAGTAGCTTGACTCCTGACAGTAGCCTAGAGAAAACAACTAAGTTACTAGGACAAACAAGAGGACAAAGTAGCTTGACTCCTGACAGTTAGCCTAGAGAAAACAACTAAGTTACTAGGACAAACAAGAGGACAAAGTAGCTTGACTCCTGACAGTAGCTGACAGTAGCCTAGAGAAAACAACTAAGTTACTAGGACAAACAAGAGGACAAAGTAGCTTGACTCCTGACAGTAGTCTAGAGAAAACAACTAAGTTACTAGGACAAACAAGAGGACAAAGTAGCTTGACTCCTGACAGTAGCCTAGAGAAAACAACTAAGTTACTAGGACAAACAAGAGGACAAAGTAGCTTGACTCCTGACAGTAGAAAACAACTAAGTTACTAGGACAAACAAGAGGACAAAGTAGCTTGACTCCTGACAGTAGCCTAGAGAAAACAACTAAGTTACTAGGACAAACAAGAGGACAAAGTAGCTTGACTCCTGACAGTAGAACAACTAAGTTACTAGGACAAACAAGAGGACAAAGTAGCTTGACTCCTGACAGTAGTCTAGAGAAAACAACTAAGTTACTAGGACAAACAAGAGGACAAAGTAGCTTGACTCCTGACAGTAGTCTAGAGAAAACAACTAAGTTACTAGGACAAACAAGAGGACAAAGTAGCTTGACTCCTGACAGTAGCCTAGAGAAAACAACTAAGTTACTAGGACAAACAAGAGGACAAAGTAGCTTGACTCCTGACAGTAGCCTAGAGAAAACAACTAAGTTACTA
>CM026386.1:38182090-38210310 GCA_014843695.1 Archivesica marissinica | reverse complement strand
TCTGTCTGTCTGTCTGTCTGTCTGTCTGTCTGTTCTGTCTGTCTGTCTGTCTGTCTGTCTGTCTGTCTGTCTGTCTGTCTGTCTGTCTGTCTGTCTGTCTGTCTGTCTGTCTGTCTGTCTGTCTGTCTGTCTGTCTGTCTGTCTGTCTGTCTGTCTGTCTGTCTGTCTGTCTGTCTGTCTGTCTGTCTGTCTGTCTGTCTGTCTGTCTGTCTGTCTGTCTGTCTGTCTGTCTGTCTGTCTGTCTGTCTGTCTGTCTGTCTGTCTGTCTGTCTGTCTGTCAGTCAGCTGCTCACAGTAAAGATGATGTGTTGTAGCGGGTGGCAGAGGGTGATCATGGGAATAGCCAATATGTGAACAGGTGTGTTCAAGCACCCATAAGTTTATTCAGACTCTCTAATGCGATGGCGTTGTATAAGGTAATTAATCTGAAGGCGTGAGAACTTGTTTCCAAATTGTGCTAAATTAAATTTGTTTCGACTACGCTCGAAACGTAGGAACCATACTTAAACTAGAGCGTTGAAAGCAGCATAAAATCACACCAAACAAAATACATAAATTCACAATATAGCATTCCGACAAGTTTTCAGAAATAATTTGAACAATTATTGACAATTCTGAAAAGTGAAAGTACAATTTTCCAAAAATGGTTAGGCATCATATTGTAATCATTGGGTACCAGTACGTAACACAGAGTAATATTATATTGTGATCATTGGATACCAAGCATATGACACAGTGTAATGTTATATTGTGATCATTGGGTACTGGAACGTAACACAGAGTGATGTATATATTGTGATCATTGGGTACTAATAATGTTGTTATAACTTGTAGCCCAACAACCCATTTGCTTTTTTTCCCTTGACAAAACAAATGTATCGTATACTGCAATCATATAATTACATATTAATCTCTGATTTGTTCTTAGTATTGTATATATATGTAATGTATTGTATGAAAAAATGCAATAAAATATTATTTTTAAAAAATTGGGTACTAATATGTATATTGTGATCATTGGGTACCGGCACGTAACACAGAGTGTTGTTATATTGTGATCATTGGGTACCACGTAACACAGAGTGTTGTTATAGTGTGATCATTGGGTACTGGCACGTAACACAGAGTATTGTTATATTGTGATCATTGGGTACCACGTAACACAGTGTTGTTATATTGTGATCATTGGGTACCACGTAACACAGAGTGTTGTTATATTGTGATCATTGGGTACCAGTACGTAACACAGAGTATTGTTATATTGTGATCATTGGGTACCGGCACATAACACAGTGTTGTTATATTGTGATCATCGGGTACCACGTAACACAGTGTTGTTATATTGTGATCATTGGGTACCGGCACGTAACACAGTGTTGTTATATTGTGATCATTGGGTACCACATAACACAGAGTGTTGTTATATTGTGATCATTGGGTACCAGCACGTAACACAAGAGTATTGTTATATTGTGATCATTGGGTACTGGCACGTAACACAGAGTGTTGTTATATTGTGATCATTGGGTACCGGCACATAACACAGTGTTGTTATATTGTGATCATTGGGTACTGGCATGTAACACAGTGTTGTTATATTGTGATCATTGGGTACTGGCACGTAACACAGATTAATGTTATATTGTGATCATTGGGTACTGGCACGTAACACAGAGTGATGTATATATTGTGATCATTGGGTACCGGCATGTAACACAGAGTAATGTTATATTGTGATCATTGGGTACCAGCACGTAACACAGAGTATTGTTATATTGTGATCATTGGGTACCGGCACGTAACACAGAGTAATGTTATATTGTGATCATTGGGTACCGGCACGTAACACAGAGTAATGTTATATTGTGATCATTGGGTACCAGTACGTAACACAGAGTATTGTTATATTGTGATCATTGGGTACCGGCACGTAACACAGTGTTGTTATATTGTGATCATTGGGTACTGGCATGTAACACAGTGTTGTTATATTGTGATCATTGGGTACTGGCACGTAACACAGATTAATGTTATAGTGTGATCATTGGGTACTGGCACGTAACACAGAGTGATGTATATATTGTGATCATTGGGTACCGGCACGTAACACAGAGTAATGTTATATTGTGATCATTGGGTACCGGCACATAACACAGTGTTGTTATATTGTGATCATTGGGTACTGGCACATAACACAGAGTAATGTTATATTGTGATCATTGGGTACCAGTACGTAACACAGAGTATTGTTATATTGTGATCATTTGGTACCGGCACGTAACACAGTGTTGTTATATTGTGATCATTGGGTACCGGCACGTAACACAGTGTTGTTATATTGTGATCATTGGGTACCGGCACGTAATACAGAGTGTTGTTATATTGTGATCATTGGGTACTGGCACGTAACACAGAGTGTTGTTATATTGTGATCATTGGGTACCGGCACGTAGCACAGAGTAATGTTATATTGTGATCATTGGGTACCGGCATGTAACACAGAGTGTTGTTATATTGTGATCATTGGGTACTGGCACGTAACACAGTGTTGTTATATTGTGATCATTGGGTACCGGCACGTAACACAGAGTAATGTTATATTGTGATCATTGGGTACCGGCACGTAACACAAGAGTGTTGTTATATTGTGATCCCTCATTGGGTACCGGCACGTAACACAGAGTAATGTTTATATGGGAGATCATGTGTGCCAATTTATTTTAACATGCCTCCGGATGCTAGTATTATAAACCAGACACGAAAACGGAAAAGCGGACCGACAACAGCAGTATTAGAAATCAAGGGGCATAAATATGTAGCAGCTTTCACACGACTTCCGAAAACATCTCTACTTCAGCTGTCTTACCTTTTCCTTCAGCAATATTTCCGGGGACGACATAAAACTTATTTTACGTCCCGTCATGCTATAGCTGATTTTCCTATTAGAATCACTGCCTTGTCTGAACCCTCCTTCAGAATCGTCACCACTTATACGTCTAATCCCATATTCCGTACTAACTTTATGAACAGGGCCTTGCTCCGTGCTGGACCTGTGACCTTGACCATCCTGACTGACCCTTCTCAACGGTCGCGATTCATCAATGGTTGCAAGATGACCACCATGGTCAGAGATATTAGGCGCCTGCAACGCAGCGCTGATTTTGCGCTTTGGTTTTTGTTCACTCATGTCAAGGTTGCACTGTTTTAGCACTAATATCACCTAAATTCGCGACCTTGCTCAAGGTCATCCAGATAATCCAAAACTCCCTTTTTGGCGCTCTATGCCATGCTTCATGCGCTTTATAAGTTTATGAAACACAATTCTGTTAGTGGTCGTTTTCACTCTCAAGAATATGTGATTCAAAGTATTTAAAATGTGACGTAATTTAATCATAAATTATTTCAATTTTAAATGTCACAATTTATTTATTTCAAACTGACTTAGTTTACTTCACTTAGAGAATTTAGTTGAATATAACCAATTCTTTGTAACTAATAGTAATTCTCAATTGTAAATAAGAAACTGATAAAAATGAACTGAAAAATCCATCCAAAAAAAGTATACGCTTCACGAATTTTTTTTTGTAAAATCTAGTTTGATCAACACTTTCGCACAAATACCATGCTATGAATTATATATAATAAATTATATAATATATACATATTTAAAATATATAAATGTGCAAGGAGAAAATTAACTTGTCCATTCAGATTGAAGTTCTCTTAACTTTATATATCTTTTGGAGTAAGATTTTAAGTTCAAATGAAGATAAATATGCTAAAAAAGTGTATTTAATGTTGATGCAAGACAGCAACAGCTTACCCTAACAGGACAAACTGGTGTTCATTAATTAGAGATTTATTATGTACTCTTGGGTTTTATGAAGCTTGGCTTTTTCAAAATGTTGGAAATGTTGACTTATTTTTAATTACTGTAAAACAAAGAATTAAAGACCAGTTCTTACAAAACTGGTCAGGTAGACTGAACGAATCGAGTAGGGCGTTATTTTATAGATATGTTTCACATCATAGGTTTCAACCGTATTTAGATATTGTTACTGTTAAGAAATTTCGTGTATGTTTAGCCCGTTTACGTTTATCGTCACACAGACTTTTTATTGAAACTGGTCGATGGACAAAACCATTAAGTACACCAGTAAACGAAAGAAAATGTAACTCATGTAATAGTCTAGAAGATGAATTTCACTTTGTATTAGAATGTAACTTGTATTGTGATTTGAGAAAGCTGTTTATTCCGAGATATTACTGGAGGCGTCCCAATATGCATAAATTTGTTGAATTAATTAATAGTGAAAATAAACAGGTTATTAAAAATTTAAGTATATATATAGAAAAATCATTTACCCTTAGGACAAATGAGTTGTATACTAGATAATAACGTGTTAGAATATAATATGTTATATGATAAGTCCAATATAATACCAATATAACTTGATGTATGTACTTTAATAGACGTCTTTCAAAAACATCGTAAGCACAAGTAAATGTTATTGGTGTTAAGAATGAAAGAATATACATATACTTTAGTGTCAAATATTGTGTATGGAACGTTATGTAATGCAGAAATGCTTGAAATGGTAAGGTTAGAATAAAGTAATAGAGTATACGTGTTATTTATGTTCTCCAATGTATCAAGACAATATTATATGCATATTGTACATTTTCTGTACGTTCATAACTTAACTGTAGATATGAGATGCAATGTACCCACGGTAACTTGTTGGTTAGTAGAAACGAGATTGTAGTCAATTTAACACGGCCGTTTAAGTATCGACACTAGTTAAGCCTGAAACATACTTATACTCAGTTTATTAAGCTAAATTATTGTTCGTTTGATTACTTTCACATGCTATACTGTTATATCATAACGTTAAGATAAGGTATATACCATGTATATAAATATTTGCGTTAGTATTATATAATTAATTAGATATATTGATATAATGAATTGCTGTCGCCATATTTTTGTATATGTATATGTATGCCACATGGGTCTGAGACCTTCTGGATTTAAACAAATAAAACTTTGAAACTTTGAAACTTTGAACTATCTTTAATTTACTAGAATTCCATAATTCTATTAAAAACTATTTTAAAAGTCCACATAAAATTACAATTTCTTAAAAATAAGTTCTTATTATTATTAAAATTATTCCAATTAAGAGAATAATAACACTGCTACTGATCCAGATGAGCCGTCTCATCAGGATCTGCACTTTTTGCTAGTAATATTACTATTTTTAGACAAAATTACCCATTTTGATAAATGAACTGGTCCAAATGTAATTTTCTTATAAATTAATTGGTCTAAAAATGATCATGCACCAGTCCATGTCAGTTGCTTGGTGTTGAATGGGTTAAATATCATGCACCAGTCCATGTCAGTTACTCGGTGTTAAGAAATTTAAGACGGCCCTAAGGAAGATTAGGTTCAGAACTAATTAGGTCACCCTCAATAAATAAAGAAATCTATCTTGGTGTTGAATGGGTTAATTTGTAGATGCAAAACACGCTTAACCCATTCAACACCAAGTAACTCACATGGACTGGTCCATGATATTCATAAACCAATAAATGAATCAGAAAATCAAATTTGGACAAGTTCATTTATCAAAATGGGTAATTATGTCTAAAAATAGTCATATCACTGGCAAAAAGTGCAGATCCTGATGAGACGGCTCGTGACGAGCCGGCTCATCTGGATCTACACTTTTTGTAAGCCTATTTAGAGGTTTGTGGTGTTGAATGGGTTAACTGAGATATAACGCCTCCAGTAACAATATAAATATTTCTGTCACTTAGACAGTTTTGAATATAAGCAAATTAATCATGCAACTTGTTGCAAAATAAATAAATAAAGTTTAAATTAAATTTTAAAAATTAATCATGAAACTCTATATTAAGTGCACAAAGTGTCAGAGATAAGAAAAGTATGCAACCAGAATATTGCAATCTGTCTCGGAATATTGCAATTTGTCTCGGAATATTGCAATTTGGCCCTTTTTACATTAATCTAGAATAATATCGTGATTTGTTCTTATCTTCTTTTCTTTTTAGCTGCAAAACAACGTGAAAATACAACTCTCAAAATGACAAGTTCATCTGTAATTTACGAAATATATTATCCAATGTGCAGTGTGTACTAGTTCTTGTCTCTTTTTCTGTATATTGCGGAGGCAAAGTAACAATAGTGATGTATGTTACGGAAAAGTAACAATAGCGATGTATGCTACATAAAAGTAACAATAGTGATGTATGCTACGGAAAAGTAACAATAGCGATGTATGCTACATAAAAGTAACAATAGTGATGTATGTTACATAAAAGTAACAATAGTGATGTATGTTACATAAAAGTAACAATAGTGATGTATGTTATGGAAAAGTAACAATAGTGATGTATGTTACATAAAAGTAACAATAGTGATGTATGTTACATAAAAGTAACAATAGTGATGTATGTTACATAAAAGTAACAATAGTGATGTATGCTACATAAAAGTAACAATAGTGATGTATGTTACATAAAAGTAACAATAGTGATGTATGTTACGGAAAAGTAACAATAGTGATGTATGTTACATAAAAGTAACAATAGTGATGTATGTTACATAAAAGTAACAATAGTGATGTATGTTACGGAAAAGTAACAATAGTGATGTATGTTACATAAAAGTAACAATAGTGATGTATGTTACATAAAAGTAACAATAGTGATGTATGTTACGGAAAAGTAACAATAGTGATGTATGTTACATAAAAGTAACAATAGTGATGTATGTTACATAAAAGTAACAATAGTGATGTATGTTATGGAAAAGTAACAATAGTGATGTATGTTACATAAAAGTAACAATAGTGATGTATGTTACATAAAAGTAACAATAGTGATGTATGCTACATAAAAGTAACAATAGTGATGTATGTTACATAAAAGTAACAATAGTGATGTATGTTACATAAAAGTAACAATAGTGATGTATGTTACATAAAAGTAACAATAGTGATGTATGTTACGGAAAAGTAACAATAGTGATGTATGTTACATAAAAGTAACAATAGTGATGTATGTTACATAAAAGTAACCATAGTGATGTATGTTATGGAAAAGTAACAATAGTGATGTATGTTACGGAAAAGTAACAATAGTGATGTATGTTACGGAAAAGTAACAATAGCGATGTATGTTACGGAAAAGTAACAATAGTGATGTATGTTACATAAAAGTAACAATAGTGATGTATGTTACGGAAAAGTAACAATAGTGATGTATGTTACATAAAAGTAACAATAGTGATGTATGTTACATAAAGTAACAATAGCGATGTATGTTACATAAAAGTAACAATAGTGATGTATGTTACGGAAAAGTAACAATAGTGATGTATGTTACGGAAAAGTAACAATAGTGATGTATGCTACATAAAAGTAACCATAGTGATGTATGTTGCAGGAAAGTAACAATAGTGATGTATGTTATGGAAAAGTAACAATAGTGATGTATGTTACGGAAAAGTAACAATAGTGATGTATGTTACTGAAAAGTAACAATAGTGATGTATGTTACATAAAAGTAACAATAGTGATGTATGTTACATACAAGTAACAATAGTGATGTATGCTACATAAAAGTAACAATAGTGATGTATGCTACATAAAGTAACAATAGTGATGTATGTTACATAAAAGTAACAATAGTGATGTATGTTACATAAAAGTAACAATAGTGATGTATGTTACATAAAAGTAACAATAGTGATGTATGCTACATAAAAGTAACAATAGTGATGTATGTTGCAGGAAAGTAACCATAGTGATGTATGTTGCAGGAAAGTAACCATGGTGATGTATGTTGCAGGAAAGTAACCATAGTGATGTATGTTACGTAAAAGTAACCATAGTGATGTATGTTGCAGGAAAGTAACCACAGTGATGTATGTTGCAGGAAAGTAACCATAGTGATGTATGTTACGGAAAAGTAACCATAGTGATGTATGCTACATAAAAGTAACCATAGTGATGTATGTTGCAGGAAAGTAACCATAGTGATGTATGCTACATAAAAGTAACCATAGTGATGTATGCTACATAAAAGTAACCATAGTGATGTATGCTACATAAAAGTAACCATAGTGATGTATGTTGCAGGAAAGTAACCATAGTGATGTATGCTGCAGGAAAGTAACCATAGTGATGTATGTTGCAGGAAAGTAACCATAGTGATGTATGTTGCAGGAAGTAACCATAGTGATGTATGTTACGTAAAAGTAACCATAGTGATGTATGTTGCAGGAAAGTAACCATAGTGATGTATGTTAGGTCAAAGTAACCATAGTGATGTATGTTATGTCAAAGTAACCATAGTGATGTATGTTATGTCAAAGTAACCATATTGATGTATGTTATGTCAAAGTAACCATAGTGATGTATTTTGCAGGAAAGTAACCATAGTGATGTATGTTGCAGGAAAGTAACCATAGTGATGTATGTTAGGTCAAAGTAACCATAGTGATGTATGTTATGTCAAAGTAACCATATTGATGTATGTTAGGTCAAAGTAACCATAGTGATGTATGTTGCAGGAAAGTAACCATAGTGATGTATGTTGCAGGAAAGTAACCATAGTGATGTATTTTGCAGGAAAGTAACCATAGTGATGTATGTTGCAGGAAAGTAACCATAGTGATGTATGTTACGTCAAAGTAACCATAGTGATGTATGTTATGTCAAAGTAACCATAGTGATGTATGTTAGGTCAAAGTAACCATAGTGATGTATGTTATGTCAAAGTAACCATAGTGATGTATGTTATGTCAAAGTAACCATATTGATGTATGTTATGTCAAAGTAACCATAGTGATGTATTTTGCAGGAAAGTAACCATAGTGATGTATGTTGCAGGAAAGTAACCATAGTGATGTATTTTGCAGGAAAGTAACCATAGTGATGTATGTTGCAGGAAAGTAACCATAGTGATGTATGTTAGGTCAAAGTAACCATAGTGATGTATGTTATGTCAAAGTAACCATATTGATGTATGTTAGGTCAAAGTAACCATAGTGATGTGTGTTGCAGGAAAGTAACCATAGTGATGTATGTTGCAGGAAAGTAACCATAGTGATGTATTTTACAGGAAAGTAACCATAGTGATGTATGTTGCAGGAAAGTAACCATAGTGATGTATGTTGCAGGAAAGTAACCATAGTGATGTATGTTACGTCAAAGTAACCATAATGATGTATGTTACGTCAAAGTAACCATATTGATGTATGTTGCAGGAAAGTAACCATAGTGATGTATGTTACGTCAAAGTAACCATAGTGATGTATGTTATGTCAAAGTAACCATATTGATGTATGTTAGGTCAAAGTAACCATAGTGATGTATGTTGCAGGAAAGTAACCATAGTGATGTATGTTGCAGGAAAGTAACCATAGTGATGTATTTTGCAGGAAAGTAACCATAGTGATGTATTTTGCAGGAAAGAAACCATAGTGATGTATGCTACATAACAGTAGCTATTGTGATGTATGCTACGTAACAGTAGCCATAGTGATGCATATTGATGTAAAAGTAACCATAGTGATGTATGCTACGTAACAGTAACCATAGTGATGTATGCTACATAACAGTAACCATTGTGATGTATGCTATGTAACAGTAGCCATAGTGATGCATATTGATGTAAAAGTAACCATAGTGATGCATGCTATGTAACAGTAACCATAGTGATGTATGCTACATAACAGTAACCATAGTGATGTATGCTACGTAACAGTAACCATAGTGATGTATGCTACATAACAGTAACCATAGTGATGTATGCTACGTAACAGTAGCCATAGTAATGCATATTGATGTACAGTAACCATAGTGATGCATGCTACGTAACAGTAACCATAGTGATGTATGCTACGTAACAGTAACCATAGTGATGTATGCTACAATAAAAAGTAACCATAGTGATGTATGCTACGTAACAGTAACCATGGTGATATAAGCTACGTAACAGTAGCTGTAGTGATGCATATAAATGCAAAGTAACCATAGTGCTGTATGATAAAATAATTTTGGTAGCATATTTTGCCAAAAATAAATAAACCATTTTCACTTCTATGACATACTTCTGTAGAGAAAAACACGCAATAATAAATTTGGCGCAATAAAATCCGTAGCATCGTAATTGGCGGAAAGTTGACCTTAAATAATGTCTTAACCTTGAAGTATTATAAAATAAAGAAAATATAATACCACATCCTGCAATCATAAGTTTTAATATATTTGTGCAGAATTAAGATCAAGTAACATAAATTTAAACAAGTGCAAGAAATTAAGTAACGAGATAAATGCAAAACAAGAAATTGCGATAAATACAAGAAATCGCGATAAATGTAAAACAAGATATCAAGCTTAATAAATACAAACATTTATAATGTCCACTCTCTCAATAACAGAACCGACACTTCAATGCCATAACAGTTGCTCCGTGCTTGCGTTTTTTCGTACTTTTCTACACGTTTCGTCCAGTTTCAATAGATTCGGAATTGGTCAATAATTACGAAAAAAATCGAAATTTCTTATCAGTGTTATGAATCCAATCATGGCAAGCAGGAATAGGTCCCAAGGTATCAAAATAACAAGTGAAAAGGTTAAAATGATAGTACGATGCCCCGCAAACAAACTTGGAGATTACGACATTTTGGTCGGGAGATTACAGCATTTCAACATAATAGCAAACACTTATCCTTAAATCCGAGTTTACCTGATTTCACTTATAAATAATCTGTCTTTGCATTATTCTTAAAAAATAAATTCCGCATTCCTTTATTATGACATATATGTCTCCTTATCGGAACAAGTTGTAACTACCAGTTCTTGGTAGATCTGGGCATCATGTGACGTCGTATAAATGAATACTCTATATAAATTGCCTGCTGAGTAAATAAAATTACATTTGCAAATAACATAGATCCAGATCAGCCACGGCGTACTGCCGAGTCTGATCGGGATCTATGTTGTTTGCTATTCAGCCAGGTCTTTCAGCTCCACTATCCGAATTGCAAACAGCATAGAGCCTGATCAGACGGAACATTCTAGACAAGATAAGATTATAATCCTATAAACTTATATAATCACTCTCGAGACCTCATTTCCTGATGGAATCCATCAAGAGGCAACATTGCCTAAGGGCACAATCGTAACAGCTTCAGCAGGGCTCGGACTCCGGACCTTTCTCACTTGAAGCGAACACGCTTTCACTGTGTTATCAAGACTTCCACGGTAGGTAAAGCAGATTATTCAGATTTTTAGTAAGCATTACGGAAATAAAATCATAAAACCGCCGTAAATCTGAAACTTCCAGTTGTATTCCAGCTAAGTGTATAACACTGTATAGGTATTTGATACAAATGTTCCATTGCAGGATAAAATGGTTTCATTCGCACAATTTTTATTAAAACAAGATCCAAATGCCCACAATGATGTACCTGACACACTTTAAAAAACTGCAAAGAAGCCAAACATTATTACCACATTTATAACATAGTGAAGTCAAGCGTAACGCAAAATTTAATTAAACATTTCTCTAAGACCAGACATTCTATGGAGCGAAAGACAAGAATTTAACATTGCATGCCTCGTGGCCATAAATCATTCATGAAAACCAGCTTCCATATTATTTTTATCACTTTTCTTGCTGCACATAGCAGTAAATCAACACTTCGATATTCATCCGCCTTAAAAGTAAAATTAAAACCTACTTTGAAGCAATTACTATAGGAGATTTGAATACTTATGTAGACAGACTTGTACTTAGGAGATTTGAATACTTATGTAGACAGACTTGTAATCAAGCTAAAAGACTAACACAATGTAAAATATAAATAAACACGACATGGCATTGTTTTGTTTAACCCTTTCCTTCATAGAGATTTAGGTTAATACCGTATTGTTCCTATTTAAAGCGCCACCTCTAATATAGGCGCCCCCACGTAAAAATGCAAAATGAAATGGTACTTAAATGGAAATAATTGGCTTACCTGTCGGTAGTACTGTTGTTTAACGTAATCCATATATATATATAAACTCCAAGCTCATGAATCACTAAGTATGCATGAATAATATGCGCATCACTTGTTGAACGTGTATCGCTATAAAAAATTATTTATTTCCACAGAAGAATTCACACAATATCAACAATGCCTCGAGCTATTCAAACCGAAAGTACAAGGGTAGTTATTTACATAGACACCGTATAAAAGTTTATAACGCGGAACAATCCACAGAAACACGGGTTAAGTTTAAATGTATACGATTTACGTGGCATAATATTATGTACCGCATGTACAGAACATAATTATCGATCAATTTAGGTAACACACAATGACGTAGTGGCGTCGCATTATGACAAAGCAAGGTCACTGAGCAGTTTCTTCCAATTAGTTGACAATTACCGATATTGAAACAGAGTATTTCCACAACTATACTACAGAAATTAATTACTCTAATTAGCGCACCCCTTTTGTGTTTTGCATCGCGCCTGGGCACTATAAATAGGAACAATACGGTATACTATTATATCTGCATACAAAAGAACAGCCATTTAGCTATCATGCGTCTCCGTGGCCCAGTGGTTAAGGCGTCCGAGCGGGAGGTCGAAGGTTCGAATCTCGTCAGGGGTTCGTTCTGATATGGCCGGTTGGTGAGCCGCCAGCTAGTTAAATAATGGTTACCGATTGCCTACCAGCCTGGCGCCTGGCATACAAGCATAGGATTCGGGAAGTACTGATGTTCATAAAAAGAAGTGCTCATAAGTCAGAAATGAATGGCCCTTTAAATAGGGGTGACACTATAATAAACAAACACTTTACTTACTTTTTAGATATTACTGGGACTACATAGAGATTTAGGTTAATATACTATTATATCTCCATACAAACGACAGCCATTTAGCTATCATACAGTGGATAAGTAGTCACCATATCTATCCCACCTCCATAGATATTACTGGGACTTCATAGAGATTTAGGTTAATATACTATTATATCTGCATACAAAAGAACAGCCATTTAGCTATCATGCAGTGGATAAGTAGTCACCATATCTATCCCACCTCCATAGCTATTACTGGGACTTCATAGAGATTTAGGTTAATATACTATTATATCTCCATAGAAACGAACAGCCATTTAGCTAACTACATTGTTAATGTATGTAAGCAGTCAGCATATCTACCCAACCTCCATAGATATTACTGGGACTACATTCTGACCTATATAATGCATGTTGGCTTGGCTACTATATTGTTAATGTATGTAAGCTGTCAGCATATCTACCCCACCTCCATAGATATTACTGGGACTACATGACATTCTGACCTATATAATGCATGTTGGCTTGGCTACTATATTGTTAATGTATGTAAGCTGTCAGCATATCTACCCCACCTGCATAGATATTACTGGGACTACATGAGATTCTGACCTATATAATGAATGATCTACACTTTTCATAAGCCTATTTAGAGGCCTGTGGGGTTGAAAGGGTTAAATTCATGAAACAATTATAAAGCAATAAAATTATAAATATATTCTAAACAACAGTGTGCGTTATTATGTCAATTGTATGAATGGAACACGCGATAACTATGATGTCACAACAAGTACTTTACTATGATGTCACAACAAGTACTTTACTATGATGTCACAACAAGTACTTTACTATGATGTCACAACAAGTACTTTACTATGATGTCACAACAAGTACTTTACTATGATGTCACAACAAGTACTTTACTATGATGTCACAACAAGTACTTTATACTATGATGTCACAACAAGTACTTTACTATGATGTCACAACAAGTACTTTATACTATGATGTCACAACAGGTACTTTATACTATGATGTCACAACAAGTACTTTATACTATGATGTCACAACAAGTACTTTACTATGATGTCACAACAAGTACTTTATACTATGATGTCACAACAAGTACTTTATACTATGATGTCACAACAAGTACTTTATACTATGATGTCATAACAAGTACTTTACTATGATTTCACAACAAGTACTTTACTATGATGTCACAACAAGTACGTTATACTATGATGTCACAACAAGTACTTTATACTATGATGTCACAACAAGTACTTTACTATGATGTCACAACAAGTACTTTATACTATGATGTCACAACAAGTACTTTATACTATGATGTCACAACAAGTACTTTATACTATGATGTCATAACAAGTACTTTACTATGATTTCACAACAAGTACTTTACTATGATGTCACAACAAGTACGTTATACTATGATGTCACAACAAGTACTTTATACTATGATGTCACAACAAGTACTTTACTATGATGTCACAACAAGTACTTTATACTATGATGTCACAACAAGTACTTTATACTATGATGTCACAACAAGTACTTTACTATGATGTCACAACAAGTACTTTATACTATGATGTCACAACAAGTACTTTATACTATGATGTCACAACAAGTACTTTAACTATGATGTCACAACCAGTACTTTACTATGATGTCACAACAAGTACTTTACTATGATGTCACAACAAGTACTTTATACTATGATGTCATAACAAGTACTTTACTATGATGTCACAACAAGTACTTTACTATGATGTCACAACAAGTACGTTATACTATGATGTCACAACAAGTACTTTATACTATGATGTCACAACAAGTACTTTACTATGATGTCATAACAAGTACATATTTACCATATCTGTCAAAATGTGTATATATATAATCTCAACAGATATCCTACAGTATATATCCAATGGATACTTAAGATAAAATTGTTATCAATAATTAACATGATTTTGATAAAATCACATGCATCATATCACAACATCCGGTTAGGGAACAACAGTAAAAACAAAGTATTCCAACTAAAAGGACAGATATACATTTCTGGATATATCGGAGTTTATCAGCCAAGGGAGGTAATAGAAAAGCTAGCGATGTCGCTCATGACATGTACAATTTAAGGATGTGAAGGGTTTCTGTATTTATTACAAGGGAGGTAATAGAAAAGCCAGCAATGTCGCTCATGACATGTACAATTTAAGGTTGTGAAGGGATTCTGTATTTATTACAAGGGAGGTAATAGAAAAGCCAGCAATGTCGCTCATGACATGTACAATTTAAGGATGTGAAGGGTTTCTGTATATATTACAAGGGAGGTAATAGAAAAGCCAACAATGTCGCTCATGACATGTACAATTTAAGGATGTGATTGGTTTCTGTATTTATTACAAGGGAGGTAATAGAAAAGCCAGCAATGTCGCTCATGACATGTACAATTGAAGGATGTGAAGGGTTTCTGTATTTATTACAAGGGAGGTAATAGAAAAGCCAGCGATGTCACTCATGACATGTACAATTTAAAACGACACTACATTAGTGAAAATGTAAATTTCTACAGAATGTATATGTATTTACCTATTATATGGTATCATTTATTTCCAAATATTTGCATCAAATACTGAGTATTTCAACTAATATGCAAACGTTGTATACGCGGTTTGTTGACATAACAAAATAATGTAAATAGGGTCAACATCCATGCGTAATACAACTTGTGTATCCTGAATAACACAATTTATGGTACAGATTTCCAGTTATATCTCACATGCGTGCCTATGCATATTTATTTGTAGAATAGTCTTAGTTCAATTATCTTTAAGCGACATTATCTCGCGTTTAGTATTGACTCTGATGACAAACAAACGTCAATTCAGGAGCTTGTGTGATCGTTATATGAAATCCTACTTTCAATTTTGAAAGTTTGTAGACCACAAAAACACTATTTATTGATTCAATGTTAGTGTTCGAATGTATTCGAAAGAAATTTATGACGTGAAAAAAAATGCATTTTATTTGCTTTTTGCGATATAATGTCACTTTAAGGATTTGAAGTGTTTGTGTATTAAATTTTATTAAATCACTTACCCGTACCACTCTATCTGGTATAACAAAGACACTCTGCCTCCGTTTATACTGCATCTTCTTGTCCTCTTCAGATGCCATCTTGTTTAATCAACTATGTATTCCACTCTCAGCATTGATTGCCCGGTCCTTTATAACGTCATTAACGAATATCAACCGTCCATTAAAAGCGTGTGATGACAATTAAGTCAGGCTACCACCATGTAAGCCATTAAATCCATAGAGACCGTTGCAAGATCATATGCTAATGAGGTATCCAAACGATTTTCAACATTGACATGTCCATGTCCCATAACGCTTTATATTAAACAGAAAGAAACTCAACAGCCAATCATAAAATCCGTGACAGTGTACATGATGAATCTTTGAAAAACACATGAAAAACAGGTACGATGCAAATGCGGATGAAATAGCAGTGTAATTTTAGCAACTGTTAATACGAATAACAGTTATTGAATCATTAATTATTGATGCTACAAGCAAAACTTGTACGGACTGAGAAACACTCTGTGGTAACAGTGCAACGGTTCATCAATGAGGTTTCACATGTACGTTGTAAATAAAGTCATCTTCGATTCTCTATTGAAAGCAAACAATCATCTTTTGATGGAAATCCTTTTTGTATAATTTAATATCTAATCATAATATAAGCTAAAGATCATACATTGAAATTGCTATTCAGGCAAGATAAATAATTCATATATATATATTAGCACATTGCAGTTTATAAATATTCTAAAGGTGTCAGAGAAATAATCAATTTAAGCACATTAATATTCATTTTTGATAGGAAGATTAAGAAAATATGAACTGATGTTCTCAAACAAACAGAGATTGATGTTCACAAACAAACAGAGATTGATGTTCCCAAACAAACAGAGATTGATGTTCTCAAACAAACAGAGATTGATGTTCTCAAACAAACAGAGATTGATGTTCTCAAACAAACAGAGTGATGTTCTCAAACAAACAGAGATTGATGTTCTCAAACAAACAGAGATTGATGTTCTCAAACAGAGATTGATGTTCACAAACAAACAGAGATTGATGTTCCCAAACAAACAGAGATTGATGTTCCCAAACAAACAAAGATTGATGTTTACAAACAAACAGAGATTGATGTTGTTCTCAAACAAACAGAAATTGATTTTCTCAAACAAACAGAGATTGATGTTCCCAAACAAACAGAGATTGATGTTCACAAACAAACAGAGATTGATGTTGTTCTCAAACAAACAGAAATTGATTTTCTCAAACAAACAGAAATTGATTTTCTCAAACAAACAGAGATTGAATGATGTTTTCAAACAAACATAAATTGATGTTCCCAAACAAATAGAGATTGATGTTCTCAAACAAACAGAGATTGATGTTCTCAAACAAACAGAGATTGATGTTCTCAAACAAACAGAGATTGATGTTCCCAAACAAACAGAGATTGATGTTCTCAAACAAACAGAGATTGATGTTCTCAAACAAACAGAGATTGATGTTCCCAAACAAACAGAGATTGATGTTGTTCTCAAACAAACAGAAATTGATGTTCCCAAACAAACAGAGATTGATGTTGTTCTCAAACAAACAGAAATTGATGTTCCCAAACAAACAGAGATTGATGTTGTTCTCAAACAAACAGAAATTGATGTTCTCAAACAAACAGAGATTGAATGATGTTTTCAAACAAACAGAGATTGATGTTCTCAAACAAACAGAGATTGATGTTCTCAAACAAACAGAGATTGATGTTCTCAAACAAACAGAGATTGAATGATGTTTTCAAACAAACAGAGATTGATGTTCTCAAACAACTGTTCCGTGGTTATCATATCTTTCGAACTTCTCATTTCAACTGGACAACCTTTAGCTGTTCTGTGGTTACCACATATTTCGAACTGCTCATTGCAGAAGCTGGACAACCTTTAGCTGCTCCGTGGTTACCACATCTTTCGAACTGCTCATTTCAGAAGCTGGACAACCTTTAGCTGCTCCGTGGTTACCACATCTTTTGAACTGCTCATTGCAGAAGCTGGACAACCGTTAGCTGTTCTGTGGTTACCACATCTTCTTTCGAACTGCTCATTGCAGAAACTGGACAACCTTTAGCTGTTCTGTGGTTACCACATCTTTCGAACTGCTCATTGCAGAAGCTGGACAACCTTTAGCTGTTCCGTGGTTACCATATCTTTCGAACTGCTCATTACAGAAGCTGGACAACCTTTAGCTGTTCTGTGGTTACCACATCTTCTATCAAACTGCTCATTGCAGAAACTGGACAACCTTCAGCTGTTCTGTGGTTACCATATCTTTCGAAATGCTCATTGCAGAAGCTGGACAACCTTTAGCTGTTCCGTGGTTAGTTTAAACATTATTTATTACAGTATTTGTACATGTAATCAAGAAATGAACATTTGACATATAATTTAACAGCAAGTTCCGTGGTTACCACATCTTTCGAACTGCTCATTGCAGAAGCTGGACAACCTTTAGCTGTTCTGTGGTTACCACATCTTTCGAACTGCTCATTTCAGAAGCTGGACAACCTTTAGCTGTTCTGTGGTTACCACATCTTTCGAACTGCTCATTTCAGAAGCTGGACAACCTTTAGCTGTTCAGTGGTTACCACATCTTCTTTCAAACTGCTTATTTCAGAAACTCCATTAACTGCACATCCGAGAATAAATCAAATCTCATTTAATTTGAATTAAGCCGTAGCTTTTAAAATTTGAATACCAACATTTTTTATTCAGGATAAAACGACATTGGACCTAATACTAAATATCGATCTAATATCCGAATATGCAAACTTATTTTCTTCAATGGTTAATAGGACACAGAGGACAAATAGAATAACATAAATTAAAGCGTCTGGCAATAAATCAACTGTAAAAATTGAGAAAGACCTGCATCTAGATTTCTTATGTTAACGAGATTAATATTCATTAATTTAATAATATCAAAGAGGAAAATCACTTATCATATTGCAAAATGTTTGTTAATGAATGTATTACACTTGTATTGCTCTAACTGACAGATGAATGTATTACACTTGTATCTGCTCTAACTGACAGATGAATGTATTACACTTGTATTGCTCTAACTGACAGATGAATGTATTACACTTGTATTGCTCTAACTGACAGATGAATGTATTACACTTGTATTGCTCTAACTGACAGATGAATGTATTACACTTGTATTGCTCTAACTGACAGATGAATGTATTACACTTGTATTGCTCTAACTGACAGATGAATGTATTACACTTGTATTGCTCTAACTGACAGATGAATGTATTACACTTGTATTGCTCTAACTGACAGATGAATGTATTACACTTGTATTGCTCTAACTGACAGATGAATGTATTACACTTGTATTGCTCTAACTGACAGATGAATGTATTACACTTGTATTGCTCTAACTGACAGATGAATGTATTACACTTGTATTGCTCTAACTGACAGATGAATGTATTACACTTGTATTGCTCTAACTGACAGATGAATGTATTACACTTGTATTGCTCTAACTGACAGATGAATGTATTACACTTGTATTGCTCTAACTGACAGATGAATGTATTACACTTGTATTGCTGCTCTAACTGACAGATGAATGTATTACACTTGTATTGCTCTAACTGACAGATGATGTATTACACTTGTATTGCTCTAACTGACAGATGAATGTATTACACTTGTATTGCTCTAACAGACACATTTGGTATCCAGGTCAGTACCGTAGCCAGAGGTAAATTTCAACAGAGGCAATCTAAGGGGGGGGGGGTCCGGGGACATGTTCCCCCTTAAAATTGTTGGGGTATAGAAGCGATTTCATGCGTTTTCTGATTTAATGAGTTTAGACGTATAATTATGTACTGACTGTTCAGCTCTCTAGCAGTCAACATTTTATACAGCAAAGGGATATTTTTTGCATTTTCTTTATTTAATTGTTCATTTGGGGGGGGGTTGGAAATTATAACCGAGGCAGCTGACTCAGTGTAGCTACGGGCCTGGAGGTAGTCAGTAAGGTCCAGTCATGTACGCCCACAACGTATCATTTCACGTGTCTCACATATATCTGTTGAATGATCCGACACACCCACAGGAGCTGGGTTCGAGTTTTTTAAGAGGCCATGGGAATCTATATTGTCGATATTGTATAGCTGTTTTCTGTGAGTTGATGGGCGATATCAAAACATAAACATTGTTTTATGATAGAACCAAAGGTACTATTTCTTAGAAAGATAATGTTACGATTGTTACGATTGTGCCCTTAGGCAAGGTATTTAAATTCCACGTTGCCTCTTCTCTCTCCCTCATGGCGATGGATTCCATCAGGAATGAGGTCTCGAGTGATTAAATTAAGTTGTACTTGCTTCGCAATCAAGCTAAAATAAATTTGTATTATACAGTATAAACTAATTAATTAATAGGCGTGTAACGGTACTCCGCTACGCCCGACCTTCCCGGAAGTATATAGTTGTCTGATTAGCGCACACTCGCTTCTCACCAGTGCGACCCGGGTTCGATCCTCGGACCGGGAAGTATGTGAGATGCTACGATGGTCGCCAGATCAGACAGGTGGGTTTTCTCCTGGTACTCCGGTTTCCTCCCACATGAATGACCACATATACGCTTTCATCCGAGCCAACGATGTCAGATCTGGCGACCACCGTACCATCTCACATACGGTACTTCCCAGTCCGAGGATCGAACCTGGGTTGCATTGGTGAGAAGCGAGCGTGCTAACCACTGCGTCAATCGGACAGCCGATAAAACTTTATTTATCTTATGATTACTCCACAAACATCAGGGAGTCGAGATTAACTTTTAATTTTATCATTGACACAAAGGCAAGAATAAATCAATAGAAATGTTTTCCTTGTTGTTAATTAAAACTGTGTCACTAACATAAAAAAGTGATAAAAAGAAAATACAAAGCTTTAAAATAGTAATAGAACAAGGATGAGATTTTTTTCCCTATTCCTCTATCCAACATGTTGACTCATGCATGCTGGGTAAGATAATGGCTATAAATAGTTCAAATAATTGTGGCAGACGACAATTCATTAATGTGTTATTTTTTATTTGTAAATGAAAACTCTTGAAAATATGGAAATTCCATGACATACTTGACTGTTATTTCCACCGCTTGCAAAAATAAACAAAACTCCACTAGAAGGGGAAGCAACTCAAACCTGTACCTTTCCAATTTTTACATGAGTGATTTCCCCTGCAAGAGAAATTTGGTACAGTGGAACCTCTCTAAACCGGACATCTTTCCGGTTTTCAGAGGGTTTTTATTGATGTATTTTCAAAACTGCATAATTATAACCTTTATAAAGTACATATGCCTTTATAAAGTGATGAAATATTTTTGAAAAACAAATGGTCAAAAGTTGCGAAAATCATAATTATCTTGTGTGACTGGATTATATTGTGCTTTCTTTCACAGGTGATCAAACGGTTGCATCAAACAATAAATTACGAGATTCACAAAATCCTTTATTCGTTATCAAACAAGTTTTATAATTGCCTATATGATAGTAATCTACACATGATTATAATCCCCCAGTTAGCCAACAAATTAACTGTACATGAGTGCTAATTGCAGTAGTCATCAATCAGCCTGACATCTTATAATCTTGCTCGATTATCACACGTTCATAGATCAATCGCGCACCGTTAAAAACGAGATTGGAAAGTGTCAGCAGCGTGTCAATTTATGACGAATACACAAACAAATTCAACACTTTTTAGTTTATTGATGAAGACCTATGTCGCCTAAAAGTTGTTCCGGTTTTGGGAGGTGAAATTACATCAAACTGTACCCAAATTATGCAAATTTTTCGTCCGGTTTCCGGAGTTGAGAGGTTCCAGTTTTCAGAGTGATTTTATGTAAGAAATAAAGAAGAAACAATTCGGGACTTTCAAAAACGTCCGGTTTTGGGAGTATTCCGATTTAGAGAGGGTCCGGTTTTGGGAGGTTCCACTGTAGTATGCAAGTTATATACATATATATATGCGACTTGCAAGTTGCAAATGCAAGTTTAACAAAGATTTAATTTAATTGATTGTTCTATTAATTATTTTACATATTTAATAAATAATATAGTTTTTTATGTAGAACCAAGCAAACAAAATCTATAATAAACAGAAAGCAATACACCCACCATAACCCAGCATGTTGATAATTAAACTTTATTTATTTTACAACGATTGCGAAGCAAGTTTTAACAACTTATGTTCATAATTAGAAATGTATTGTAGGTTATTGTACATAAATATAACACTGAGCTTTTAGTCCGCATACCACTGTAACCTATCAACACTGATGGTCACGGGTTTGAGCCCCGCTCAGACCATGTCACTTTATATGAAAAAGTTGGCAGTTTCTTACGGAGGTTGGTGCACCAAGTACTGGTTAACGGCTGGAGCCTGTCCAGGAAAGGTGTTGTTAGGTAAACTACCCGTCGCTTAAATGGGCAACCGGTAGCGACGATAAATAAACTTAAATAAAAATTTTAAAAAAACTTTGATAAATGTTTTTTATAAAAATACCGATATATATCGGCTAGCAGGTAGCTACGGTGACTCAGTAAGAGGCTTCATGGCTGGTTTTAACCCGCTAACCATGCATGGCAGCCATAGATTAATTACAATTTGTTAACATTTTGTCAATAATACACTTATTAATTAACCACGGGCCCCATTATGAATCCAAATGTTCAAATAAACCCAATGTACACAAGGTCTGCTTAATGGAAGGAACTCCTTGATTGTATCAAATTTAATTTGATTAACAAGCACATGTTCTCAAGATATTTGTGATAAAGAATACAGGCAGTAAATTAAATCAGTTCCGAGTGTTGACAATATCGAGTTTCATTTTTATGAAGTAGTCTGTCAAAAATAACAAAAACGTTTTGTTATCAAACTCAAAATGAACCTTTCAACAGGATATTTTAGTTTATACAAATTTATTTTAGCTCGATTGCGAAACAAGTTTTTCACTCTCGAGAACTCATTCATTATGGAATCCATCGCCACGAGGGAGAGAGAAGAGGCAACGTGGAATTTAAATGCCTTGGGGCACAATCGTAACTGCTGCAGCGGGGCTCGAACTCCAGATTCAAACTCGAACAGGATTTTTTAAGACCTGCACACACAAGTTGAAATACATGGATGTAGTATGAAGAACAGTTATAAAGGATCAGAAGTGAAGGTTGTAGAAGTCGTGATAGCGCAGTGGATGCGCGTATCGCTTCAGGTGCGAAAGGTCCGGAGTTCAAGCCCCTCAGAGCAGTATCTCAGGTATCCACCGACAAGCCAAATGGATAGCTGCCTCTCGTGAAAGAATCGACACCCCCCGTGGGATTCAAAGCTACAGCAGGGAGGGCCAAATAATTTGAAGCCAAATGACCATAACCCCTTGTCCACAGAGGCTCCCCTGGGAGACGACGGTTACCTGCAAACATTAAAGGAGACAAATTGTACGCAAATAATTACATTTGCCATAGACATGTAAACACAATCATAATGAGATGGTACGGTGGTCGCCAGATCGGACAGGTGGGTTTTCTCCGGATACTCCGGTTTCCTCCCACACAAATGACCACATATCCGCTTACATCAGCGCCAACGAGAGTGATTAATATAAGTTGTTAGAACTTGCTTCGCAATCGTTGTAAAATAAATAAAGTTTCAAAAACAAAAACAAAATCATAATATTAACGGCTTTATAGGTAGAGTAGATGTAGGTAGAACATGTCTACATCCCAGAGAGGGGTTCGACATTAAATGAAAATAGATAGTATTTTGCTATACGGTACACCAGATCAGTTAAAAACTGTTTTAACCCATTCAACACCAAGTAACTGACATGGACTGGTCCATATTTTCAGACCAATAAATGAATAAGAAAATTACATTTGGACCAGTTCATTTATCAAAATGGGTAATTTTTCTCTAAAAATAGTAATATTACTGGCAAAAAGTGCAGATCCTGATGAGACGGCTCGTCACGAGCCGGCTCATCTGGATCTACACTTTTTGTACGCCTATTTAGAGGTATGTGGTGTTGAAAGGGTTAAGTTAACCCATAACCTGCCAATCACGACTAAAGTCAGTTTTGCAAACAGCAAACAGCATAGCGCCAGATCAGACGGTACAAAACATGCCCCGTCTGATCAGGCTCTATGCTGTTTACTATTCGGATAGTTGAGCTAAATCATGAATGAATAGCAAACAACATAGATCCTGATCAGACATGGCATTACCTAGCGGCTGATCTGATGTACACATTCCGTCCAATTTATTCGGGCCAGGTTACGGGTTAAACTGCGACACCGTTCCAATTAGAGTGATCTTACTGCAATAGCAATAAGAATGCATTACAAATCAATGAACCAGATTTAGACATGTCAAAGAATAATGCTATTTGAATGAATTGATTTTATTTGATGAAGCTTTTATATAAATATATCATAAATCCGTTCCAAAGGAATGTATTTGAAAGGCAGTGTTTATTGAGGAGAAAATTACATGGTGTGTAGTGCAATCAAATAAGCCAATTACATGTCCAATTTAATCCAAGATTATTGGCGTGTATATACACTCAAAATTGAAGACATTCTGAAAAACTAATAAAATTAGATTTAACCCTTTCAACACTACGGAAGTCGTGATAGCGCAGTGGATGTGCGTTCGCTTCAGGTGCGAAAGGTCCGGAGTTCGAGCCCCACTGGAGCCGTTACAATTGTGCCCTTAGGCAAGGCATTTAAATTCTATGTTGCCTCTCTCTCCCTCGTGGTGATGGATTACATCAGGAATGAGGTCTCGAGAGTGATTTATATAAGTTGAAATAACTTGTTTCGCAATCGAGCTAAAATAAATTTGTATAAACTAACACTGCAGACCTCTAAATAGGCTTACAAAAAGTGTAGATCCAGATGAGCTGGCTCGTTTCCTCAGGATCTGCACTATTGCTTGTAATTTTACTATATTTAGTAAAAATTACCCATTTTAATATAAATGAACTAGCCCAAATGTAATTTTCTGATCAATTTAATGGTCTAAAAAATATCATGGACCAGTTCATGTCAGTTACTTGGTGTTGAATGGGTTAATAGAAAATTGTATGAGAGCAGAAAGTGTAATTTCCTTGTTTTCTTTAAGCTTAACCCTTTCAACACCACAGACCTCTAAATAGGCGTACAAAAAGTGTAGATCCAGATGAGCTGGCTCGTGACGAGCCGTCTCATCAGGATCTGCACTTTTTGCCAGTAATATTACTATTTTTAGAGAAAAATTACCCATTTTGATAAATGAACTGGTCCAAATGTAATTTTCTTATTAATTTATTGGTCTAAAAATATCCTGCACCAGTCCAGGTCAGTTACTTGGTGTTGAGTGGGTTAATTGTTCTTACAGTGTCGTCATGGATATAACACAGTCTCTGCGTATCAGGCCTGTTCGCTTTGCAACTTTCTGGAAGAGTAATGCACATAATCGTTGTGGTCACCGTCGACCATTAAAAATGAGGGATTCTAGGATAGGAACCCTTTGCCTGCTGAGTAAATCACATTTGCAAACAACATAGATCCAGATTGCCGCGTCTGATCAGGATCTATGTTGATTGCTATTCAGCCAAATGTTTTAGCTACACTATCCGAATAGCAAACAGCATAGAGCCTGATCAGATGAAAATATAATACATGTTAATGAAATTCTACTGTCTCAATTCTCTATTCCAGAAATATTATGGATATTATTATTTATTATGGATATTTATTATTTATTATGGATATTATTTATTATGAATATTATTATTTATTATGGATATTTATTATTTATTATGGATATTATTATTATTTATTATGGATATTTATTATTTATTATGGATATTTATTTATTATGTACATTTATTTACAAATTTCACAAATAACTTGAAGCACGTTCACTACAGGTCCGGAGTGTGTTGTGCCCCAGCTCTACATAAATTTCACATTGCATCTCTCGTTCTGGATGGGTTATATCAGGAGTGCGCGTGTCCACAAAACTAGAGGGACTTGCCAGTCGTAAAATTTGAGTTTTCAGTTTTTAATTGTAGTTTAATGTGAAATGAGAAGCATAAAGAGATTCCATGACTCCCTGGTTCCTGTGTGCATGACTCCCTGGTTCCTGTGTGCATGACTACCAGGTTCCTGTGTGCATGACTCCCTGGTTCCTGTGTGTATGACTCCCTGGTTCCTGTGTACATGACTCACTGGTTCCTGTGTGCATGACTCCCTAGTTCCTGTGTGTATGACTCCCTGGTTCCTGTGTGTATAACTCCCTGGTTCCTGTGTGTATATGACTCCCTGGTTCCTGTGTATATGGCTCCCTGGTTCCTGTGTGTATGACTCCCTGGGTCCTGTGTGCATGACTCCCAGGTTCCTGTGTGCATGACTCCCAGGTTCCTGTGTGCATAACTCCCAGATTCCTGTGCGTGTATGACACACTGGTTCCTGTGTGTATGACTCTCTGGTTCCTATGTGTTACTGTATAGTAATCATAAGGTCCCTCTGGGAATATGACTTGAGATGTGATTGATAAATCTAATTAAACTACATGCTACCATGCTGTACATTTGCACAAAACATGTGATCGGGCAATCATCATTTCCCTAAGACATGAATGATGAAATAAAATACGAGCATGTCTATAAAGGAATACATACCCCCTGTGTGCCATGAATATATAATGAGATTATAGAAAGGGCTTAGGTACCTGTCAGCTGTATATTGTCATAGAATGGTATTAATTATGTAGCGCGGTGCTTAGAAAACGGGCTCATTTCCTCACAATACTCAATACATTATATGTAATATATTTATGTAGACAATATTTCTGTAGACATGTTATTATATTTGGTGCCTGGCCTACAAGCATAGGATTCGGGAAATACTGATGTTCATACAACATGGTGTCTCATAAGTCAGCAATGACTGGCCCGTTTCAATAGGGGCGACACTATAGGTATAATAAATAAACACTTTTACTTTATTTGCAAGATCAAAATGTTAAAATATCAGAGGTCTGCCTCGGTGGTCGAGAGTTAAGGTCGCTGACTTGTATACCACTGTAACCTATCATCACTGATGGTCACGGGTTCGAGCCCACCTCAGGCCGTGTCTCATTTATATGAAAAAGTTGGCAGTTTCTTACGGAGGTTGGTGCACCCAAGTACTGGTTAACCGCTGGAGCCTGCCCAGGAAAGGTGTTGCTAGGTAAACTGCCCGCCGGCGATATAGCCCGAAATGGTGCTGATGCAGGCGTAAAACCCGAAATATAAATAAATAAAATATCAGAGAGATAGATGCAGGCATTCATTGCCAATATTGTCCAAATGCCATGCAACGTGAAACATCTCTACCTCTTACGGCTTTACCTGTCACAAAGACCACTGTTTTAAGTCTCCCATCAAACTGTTATCAATGCATTAGAAAGACTACCAGTCGACAAATACCACATGTACCAATCCCGTTTGGTGAACTACCATATATAGTACATCTGGTGAACTACCATATATAGTACATCTGGTGAACTACCATATATAGTACATCTGGTGAACTACCATATATAGTACATCTGGTGAACTACCATATATAGTACATCTGGTGAACTACCATATATAGTACATTTGGTGAACTACCATATATAGTACATTTGGTGAACTACCATATATAGTACATTTGGTGAACTACCATATATAGTACATCTGGTGAACTACCATATATAGTACATTTGGTGAACTACCATATATAGTACATTTGGTGAACTACCATATATAGTACATCTGGTGAACTACCATATATAGTACATCTGGTGAACTACCATATATAGTACATTTGGTGAACTACCATATATAGTACATTTGGTGAACTACCATATATAGTACATTTGGTGAACTACCATATATAGTACATTTGGTGAACTACCATATATAGTACATTTGGTGAACTACCATATATAGTACATTTGGTGAACTACCATATATAGTACATCTGGTGAACTACCATATATAGTACATTTGGTGAACTACCATATATAGTACATTTGGTGAACTACCATATATAGTACATTTGGTGAACTACCATATATAGTACATTTGGTGAACTACCATATATAGTACATTTGGTGAACTACCATATATAGTACA
>CM026386.1:38128822-38181090 GCA_014843695.1 Archivesica marissinica | reverse complement strand
AAGCTCACTGGTAGGCTCATGGCAAGGTCACTGGCAGGCTCAATGCAAGTTCACTGGTAGGCTCAAGACAAGCTCACTGGTAGGCTCAATGCAAGTTCACTGGTAGGCTCAATGCAAGTTCACTGGTAGGCTCAATGCAAGTTCACTGGTAGGCCAAGGCAAGTTCACTGGTAGGCTCAAGACAAGCTCACTGATAGGCTCATGGCAAACTCACTGGTAGGCTCATGGCAAACTCACTGGTAGGCTCATGGCAAACTCACTGGTAGGCTCAAGACAAACTCACTGGTAGGCTCAAGACAAACTCACTGGTAGGCCCAAGGCAAGTTCACTGGTAGGCTCAAGACAAGCTCACTGGTAGGCTCAAGACAAGCTCACTGGTAGGCCTAAGGCAAGTTCACTGGTAGGCTCAAGACAAGCTCACTGGTAGGCCCAAGGCAAGTTCACTGGTAGGCTCAAGACAAGCTCACTGGTAGGCCCAAGGCAAGTTCACTGGTAGGCTCAAGACAAGCTCACTGGTAGGCCAAGGCAAGTTCACTGTTAGGCTCAAGACAAGCTCACTGGTAGGCCCAAGGCAAGTTCACTGGTAGGCTCAAGACAAGCTCACTGGTAGGCTCATGGCAAACTCACTGGTAGGCTCAAGACAAGCTCACTGGTAGGCCCAAGGCAAGCTCACTGGTAGGCTCAAGACAAGCTCACTGGTAGGCTCAGGACAAGCTCACTGGTAGGCTCATGGCAAACTCACTGGTAGGCTCATGGCAAACTCACTGGTAGGCTCATGGCAAACTCACTGGTAGGCTCAAGACAAGCTCACTGGTAGGCTCATGGTAAACTCACTGGTAGGCCCAAGGCAAGTTCACTGGTAGGCTCAAGACAAGCTCACTGGTAGGCCCAAGGCAAGTTCATTGGTAGGCTCAAGGCAAGCTCACCGGTAGGCTCAAGACAAGCTCACTGGTAGGCTCAAGACAAGCTCACTGGTAGGCCCAAGGCAAGTTCATTGGTAGGCTCAAGGCAAGCTCACCGGTAGGCTCAAGACAAGCTCACTGGTAGGCTCAAGACAAGCTCACCGGTAGGCTCAAGGCAAGTTCACTGGTAGGCTCAAGGCAAGCTCACCGGTAGGCTCAAGACAAGTTCACTGGTAGGCAATGTTGGCATATTGACTGGTCAATTGAGTATTGAGCAGGCCGCCGGTCAATACTGGTTTTAACCGGTCAATACTGGTCGATTGAAATGGTCAATTGGACAATTGTAACAGAAGCACCCATAGTGTCCCGTAGTGTAATCCATACATGTAACAGAAGCACCCATAATGTCCCGTAGTGTAATCAATACATGTAACAGAAGCACCCATAATGTCCCGTAGTGTAATCAATACATGTAACAGAAGCACCCATAATGTGCCATAGTATAAACCAATACATGTAACAGAAGCACCCATAATGACCCATAGTATAATCCAATACATGTAACAGAAGCACCCATAATGACCCATAGTATAATCCAATACATGTAACAGAAGCACCCATAATGTGCCATAGTGTAACCAATACATGTAACAGAAGCACCCATAATGACCCGTAGTATAATCCAATACATGTAACAGAAGCACCCATAATGTCCCATAGTATAATCCAATACATGTAACAGAAGCACCCATAATGTTCCATAGTGTAATCAATACATGTAACAGAAGCACCCATAATGTCCCATAGTGTAATCAATACATGTAACAGAAGCACCCATAATGACCCATAGTATAATCCAATACATGTAACAGAAGCACCCATAATGTTCCATAGTATAATCCAATACATGTAACAGAAGCACCCATAATGTCCCATAGTGTAATCAATACATGTAACAGAAGCACCCATAATGACCCATAGTATAATCCAATACATGTAACAGAAGCACCCATAATGACCCATAGTATAATCCAATACATGTAACAGAAGCACCCATAATGTTCCATAGTATAATCCAATACATGTAACAGAAGCACCCATAATGTTCCATAGTGTAATCAATACATGTAACAGAAGCACCCATAATGACCCAAAGTGTAATCAATACATGTGAAAATGAATGATTAGCAAATTTTGTTTCATCTTTCATGACTCAATTTATGTGATAAAAAAAAAAAAAGCTGCATGTGTTGCTTGATAATTAGCTGTGAAGGCCAGATTGAAGATCCCAATTGTTATTTACTGTTACACCTCTTACAATAGTTTTAAAATAATAATTGGCCACAAGCAACAACAAATATCTCTTAGAATCATCATTCATTACTTTGATACTGTTCAGCTATCGGTCAAAATGAAACCTAAAGATCCTATCCGGAATGTCTATAATGTCTCAGATGGCAAAAATCGTTCACATGAAATATGCCTGTCAAAGTTTCTTTAATTAATATAAAACTTTCTTACAAATCAAATTATATGTAAAAAGTGCCTGGGGCTTGCTGTTCCCCACAGTGTAAGAGCAATATTCTATATATTCTAACTTGTATATGGTAATAAACTTGACAGGTGTTGTTGTAGCAACGACACTTGAAGCTAAATGGTATAGCAGGGTTTTTAAATGTGCACATTATTGATATTAAAATGAAACATTTCTTAGCAAATACCCAATTGACTATCCAATTGACCAGTATTGACCACTTGTGGAGTATTGACCGGGCCGGTTTTAACCGCCGATTTTAACCAGTTATAACCGCCGGTTAAAACCAGAGGCAAGCTCACTGGTAGGCTCAAGGCATGCTCACTGGTAGGCTCAAGGCAAGCTCACTGGTAGGCTCAAGGCATGCTCACTGGTAGGCTCAATGCAAGCTCACTGGTAGGCTCAAGGCATGCTCACTGGTAGGCTCAAGGCAAGCTCAATGGTAGGCTCAATGCAAGCTCACTGGTAGGCTCAAGGCATGCTCACTGGTAGGCTCAAGGCATGCTACATGTATGGTAGGAATACCCTACAATTCCAATAGTTTTGCATTAAATACAGACTCAAGATCATTAGTAGACTGTTTCAGACATACATGTATATTAAATTTCAATATTTTCGTTTTCCAAATTGTTGATGTTCGCAATCATCTTAAACATAACTGCTATGTTTCGCTGTCTCATTCAAGTGGGCAAGACCATAATCAGTATCTTCATTTAAAACCAATTGCTACAAAAGCTACTACACTGCAAAAATAGAGAAAGTTTTCTATCATTCAATGCCGTCATGGCAATTCAGGGTTCATTCTACGTCAGAATTTTTGGGAGAAGTGATAAAGCGCGTGATCGCTTCCTTAAATGGTGTTCTTTAATATACTTCTGCAAAATAGGGTTAAAATGCACAGTACAACCATTAAATACAACATTTGAATAGAAGGAGTGCTTTATAATGGGCCAGTGTATCTTAGAAACAATTTTGTTTGAAAATCGTAAAAACCAATTTTTTTATTTTTTTATTTTATGGAGAAGTGGGGCCCCCAGAGGGTGATGTCAGGGTCCCTAGGGCGACACTCCCCACATCGCCCTCTAGAATGATCCCTGGGCATACCCCATAATTCCTCAGACTGGGGAGAACTAAATCCTGTTACATATAATTACCTTGTGCCTTTTGGTCATCTGTAATCGACATAGTTCTTCCAACTTCATCATCTGTCCTTCGCTCAAACAAACTGCTCCTGTCTTCCATATGGTCATCATTTCTGTGTTCTACATCTTGGCTTCTATTATCTCTCCTAGTTGTTTCCCTATCATGGTCATTATTGTGATCAATGTCATGAACAAATCTCTCACCATATCTATTGTTGTCCCTAAAATTATCAGTTCTACTGTCAACAAATCGATCAACACTCTTTCTAGATATATTACCCCTGTCATCAGAACTGCTATCCAACTTACTACCCCGATCAGTACTCATCCGAGGTGCATTATCCCTGCTATTTGCGCTGCAGTCTAGCTTGCTAACATCTTCATTGTCTTCCCCAAACAGAAAATCTTCATACAACATGTCCCCATCTGGAGACTTTCCATCTGCATGATCACCGTCTTCTGGAAATTCCTCCATATTTGCCATGCCGCCACCGTATTCCTCATTTTCATATTGATCGTCATACGGTTCATCATTTCTTTCTCTTCTATAATAGTTATCCTGACTGTAGCCATCCCTGAATTTTGATGATCTGCCGTCTCTCTCAGTATCTTGATTGTAATAGCTGTTATTTGATGATCTGTCTCTCTTATTGTCCTGACTGTAGATGTCCCTGTTATTTGATGCTCCACATCTATTATCTCTCTTGTTGTCCTGACTGTAGATGTCCTTGTTATTTGAAGATCTACTGTCTCTCTTGTTGTCCCGACTCTCGATGTCCCTGTTATTTGATGCTCTACATGTATTGTCTGTCTTATTTTCCGGACTGTAGATGTCCCTGTTATTTGAAGATCTATCGTCTCTTTTGTTGTCCTGGTCTGTCTTGTTTTCCAGACTGTAGATGTCCCTGTTATTTGAAGATCTACTGTCTCTCTTGTTGTCCCGACTATCGAGGTCCCTGTTATTTGAAGATCTACTGTCTCTCTTGTTTTCCGGACTGTAGATGTCCCTGTTATTTGAAGATCTATTGTCTCTCTTGTTTTCCTGACTATAGATATCCCTGTTATTTGAAGATCTACTGTCTCTCTTGTTGTCCCGACTATCGATGTCCCTGTTATTTGAAGATCTACTGTCTCTCTTGTTGTCCCGACTGTAGATGTCCCTGTTATTTGAAGATCTATTGTCTCTCTTGTTGTCCTGGTCTGACTTGTTTTCCGGACTGTAGATATCCCTGTTATTTGAAGATCTACTGTCTCTCTTGTTGTCCCGACTATCGATGTCCCTGTTATTTGATGCTCTACATGTATTGTCTGTCTTGTTTTCCGGACTGTAGATGTCCCTGTTATTTGAAGATCTATCGTCTCTCTTGTTATCTTGATTATAGCTATCTTTCTTAATTGATGATATGTCTCTATTGTTGCCCTGACTATAGATATCTCTGTTGTTTGAATACCTACTGTCTCTCTTACTGTCCTCAATGTCCCTGTTATTTGGTGATCTACTGTCCTTATTATAGCAATCTTCATCATCATCATCATTACCTCCATAATCCTCATAATCATCTCGTTTGTACGCATACTCTTCACTGTCATATGGATTTTCAGACTCATCCGTAGCTTTGATTGCCTTGTAGGACACAGTACGACTGTCATCGGCTGTATTGTGGGAAGTTGTATGGTCATAATCAAACACAGTGGGTGATTCAGTCCTATGAGATATGCTGCTATTGTTATTCTGTTGTATACTTCTACCCCTTGGGTCAGGCATGTAAACATCGTAATCATCCATATACGAGTCCTTGTCTTCAGTCATCTCACTATCATTTTCTATTCTATTGCTATACAAACTTGAGTCCATGTCCCTTGAATCATAGCCTTTATTATCACTGTTATTAGGATCACTCCTTTTTTCATAATAGGTTTCCTTTGTTGCATCATCAGCATCATTTCGTTGACTGCTGTCTCCTTCAGTAAGCCTGTCATGTCTATCATCATAACCTTTATAATCAGAACCTGTTGCATAAGATGCGTCAGAGGTATAGTCATTCCTCCTGAAATTGTCATTTCTATATTCAGCCTCAACATCAGTCTCTTTCCTCGGATTGTAATCGCCATAATTCTTAGAACTGTAGTCTTTTACAGAACTAAAATTATTATCTCCAGGATCAGTTCTGTACAATTTCCCAGCAATTTCACTCCTTTGTGACTCATTTCCGTAATAATATCGATCAAAATCACTTTTAAATGGCTCGTTCTGTTTCCTACTCTCTTCCTCATCGACGATGTCCCTACTCTGTCTGACTGGATTACTCCGGTAACGATCTATCTCTTCCAAAGCTTTCTGTCGACTGAAGTTTCTTGACTGATTTGACACCTCTTCTTCACCATAGGCTACTAGGCTTTTCGGTTTATTAAACCCCTGTTCTACGATCTTTGCATTAGTACCAGATTGCTCTAAGCTTTTTGGTGTACTGAATGTCTGTTCTAAGCTCTTCGGTTTATTGAAAGTCTCTTCTAAGCTTTTTGGTTTACAAAAAGTCTCTTCTAAGCTTTTTGGTTTATTAACACCCTGCTGATAACTAACAATAGGACTTTGGTGTTGCTGAGCATTCCTTCTCTGACTTTGGAATCCAGTGTTCATGCCTTGTTTATTGGCAGGGTTGGGCTGTTTTAATTTCGGTGCTGCCAAAGGTACTTTAAACCCTGAACTGGAACTAGTTTGTTTATTTGGAACTGCAACTGGAGGATTCCAAATCCCCTTCTGAATATTTTCAACGCTAGATCTGGCAGTTTCAAAAGCTCTCTGCTTGGCTAATTGTGGAGAAATACTGGAGAGTTTTTGGGCCACTGACCTGGCCTGTAGAATGCCTTGGTTGCTTTTATCTTTGCCCTGCGGACATTGTGAGACTGTTTGTGGCTGCTTTAGAATACCTTTGTTCACCTTGGATATCAGTCCAAATATTGAGTTACTGCTAGCAGGTGGTTGTGTTGATGGGGGACTGGGTTCGTATCCGGGATCAAACCCAAATCCTGGAATTTTCTGATTGTCCATGGTACATGTATAGGCTTAGAGCTCAATGTAGCAGTCTCAGTTCATGTGTGTTCCTGAAAAACATATATGGGATTGATTACTAAGCAACATTGTCATGTTTACAATTAATTACTAGCTCAGATGATTCACCAGAGACTCTCTGAAAGCAATTTTTTTTTAAAACGTGTGACCCAAACCATTTGTATTTTCATGCTATGTATTGTATCTTTATGTGTATGACATATTTACTATTGATTGGCACTAAAATATGACTAAACTAAGCACTTTTTATTTTCGCCAATAACATTTTTCATTGCTGGCTTTTCTGAATCTGTTACCTATCTTGGCAGATAAAGTCTGATTTATCCCGAAAAGTAAACGTGGTCCTGTTTGAATCCTTTGTTTTTACTGCTGTTCTCTAACCAGATGTAGCGGCATGATACATGTGATTTGATCAAAGCAGGGTTCATTCTAGGTCAGAATTTTTGGGAGAAGTGAGAAAGCGCGTGATCGCTTCCTTAAATGGTGTTCTTTAATATACTTCTGCAAAATAGGGTTAAAATGCACAGTACAACCATTAAATACAACATTTGAATAGAAGGAGTGCTTTATATTGGGCCAGTGTATCTTACTAGACAAAATTTTGTTTGAAAATCGTAAAAATCAAAAAAGAAGTGGGAGAAGTGGGGCCCCTAGAAGGCGAAGTCAGGGTCCCTAGGGCGACAATTTCGCCCACTAGAATGATCCCTGCAAAGTCATGTTAATTAATTGATAACAAATTTGTACAGTTATATACCCATTGGATGTATAATTGTATATCTGTTGAGATATAGCAAGTTAATAATCATATGATGAGAAAGTGTATAATATTGAGAGCATGTTGTGCAAAGGAAACAAGATAAAAACCGAGGAAACCACTTAAGACGACCTACACATACAGTTAGTGAGTATTCAGGGACAGTAACTAACTCATTACCGTTGTTTTGTAGCCAATGACTCAATTGGCGAATTGCAAGTTGAGCCCTACAAACCAAACAAACAAATTATTGGTAACACCTAACACTGTTTTATTTATGAGATTTGTTTGCTTTGGGGATTTAAAGTTGCATTCGTAGTTAATACAAATTGATTTTAGCTCGATTGCGTAAAACAAGTTCTTACAACATATATTAATCACTCTCGAGATCTCATTCTTGATGTAATCCATCGCCATGAGGGAGAGAGAAGAGGCAACGTGGAATTTAAACGCCTTGCCTAAAGGCACAATCGTAACGGCTCCAGCGGGGCTCAAACTCCGAACCTTTCACGACAGAAGCGAACGCGCATCCACTGCGCTATCACGACTTCCACATCCGTAGCTTTGGTCATATGGCAACAGTCCAGCTCTTAACCCATTTCATTCTGGATACCGTTCAAACAGTATTTGCAAAGAACATAGAGCCAGATCAACTGCCACAGAACATGCTGTCTGATCTGTCTATGCTGTTTGCTATTCAGATGATCTTGCTAAGACACTTGGCTATGTAGCAGAGAACATAGGTCCTGATAAGCATGCAGTGTCACGCTGCAGCTGATCTGGATCTATGTTGTTTGCAAAAGCCTTTAAATGTATCCAGAATGAAATGGGTTAATAGAACAAGTCAGCTGTTATATCGAATAAATTCAACACACACAGGGTGATCCAAACTTACAACAATGAGTCATCGACCATAACAACTCAGCCTACGAAATGTTTACTATCAGACTAGTGATCTCATTTTAACCGCAATTCTATCTATCTTCGTTTATTATCGAACCCCTCGCGACAAGACGTGCCATATATTTATATTTTGATGCAATATTGCTATTGATCGCATAAATTTTGTCATTTTGCAGGCGAATTGCGGAGGTTTGAACATTGGAAATGTCCTCAGTGGGGATCACGGTGACTGGTCAACTGCGATGTAGCTGGAACGATCGTCGTGCAGTGTTACATCCCGGGAATGCACACTGTTATAAGTAGTGTATTTTGGCATGGGTAGAACTTGTGGAACAGTGACCCTACTAGCCGATTTGGTAGGGAATTTGAGGTCAAAATAGTGTTCAGGTCATGGGTTCCAAGCCCGACGGGTCACTAACTTTTCCGCTCTGTCTTTGCTTAATGAGGAACTGACGGTAGTCACTTACTTGAATTTCAATCAATCAATCATTCAACAGTAAGACTGTCCAGTGGTAGAGCGTCGGACTTGAACGGTCCCGGGTTCAATACTCGGTCAGGCCACGTACGGTTACGACGTATGTAGTGTCATTGAGCAAGGCACCTCACACACATTGCTTAGTACTGGTTAACCACTTAGGTCGGCTAAGCCTGCCCAGGAAAACATGTCTAGGTCCCCGCAAGGGGTTTGACATTAATGGAACATACATGTACAGCATCAACATATAAGTTAACAGTTCAACAGTGTTCAATCATCAATGCTTAGAAATCAAAAACCGAATGGAAACAGCATGTGTATGGATGCCAAGATAACGGTCACGGGTTGAAATTTAGGAAATATTAGTAATTAAAGTATAGTCGTACATCGAGCACAAGTTCCAACACTCTGTATTCTTTGCTGCTAGGAAATACTATTAAAATTACTTTGTTTTGACCATGACCATTTTTTCCGCCATATTTTGTGCGCTATAAGAACTACGCGTCGTAAATTTCACAAACAAAGGTTGAATAGAAGTAAAGATAGATGATGATATATAGAATAGAATAGAATAATCGAGCAACGATTATGTTTTGGATTGGTAGGCGCTATCTAGAACAGTGAGTTAATCTGACATGATATGTGCAAGTATAGAATATAAAATGATATATTTGTACAAAGCCCGTACTGCTTTTAACTATATAACTTTATATAGCCTTGTATCTTTTTAGCTTGCACATAACATTCTAGATTAACTCACTGTTCTAGATAGCGCCTACCAATCATAGTCGTGACTGATTGTTCGGCAGTAACAAGTTTAAAGCTATATATAAACGCAGACAGTTTACAGTTTAGAAGTCAGATGGATCTGTAGTCCAGTGGAAACACGCTGGACTGGTAATCCAGGGATCGCAGGTTCGATCCCCCGTCTGACCCTAATAAAATTAACAGTCTTTCAGATGGGACGTTAAACCGAGGTCTCGTGTCGGTGCTTACACCGTGCACGTAAAAGAACCAGAGGAGACTCTGGAATGGGTCTCTGTCTGTATCATGCACTATCCTCCAAAATCTAAAATGACTAATCTCTTCAGGAGGCGTCGCTCATATGGGCAACCGGTAGCGACGATAAATAAACGTAAAAACATCACGTTCAGTCTACTGCTGTTGGTGTTCATTTCTTGTTTACATGTAATATAGTGAACTAAATCATGTTTAGACTACTAATCAACTACTGCGTACACTTTGACCTGAGGACATTTTCTGTCGTACACTGATGTTCACCACCACACCCTAACGACAGTCATGATACGATGTAAGAGTATGCTCATCCGCCGATGACGATGTCGCCATATTAATACATGTAGATAGATAGATATGTTATGTTCCTCCATTAAGGAGAGCTATCTTTATATACAGACCAACAGAACTTATAGTATACAATTCAAAGCACGTCATATTGGAGCAGTTTAACCACAGGGATTCGGCACGTTTGGGGGTACTAGTATATACCACAGGGATTCGGCACGTTTGGGGGTACTAGTATATACCACAGGGATTCGGCACGTTTGGGGGTACTAGTATATATCACAGGGATTCGGCACGTTTGGGGGTACTAGTATATATCACAGGGATTCGGCACGTTTGGGGGTACTAGTATATATCACAGGGATTCGGCACGTTTGGGGGTACTAGTATATATATTTAAGTACAGGGATTCTACTCTGTGGGATGTCAGATTTCGCGTCAATCAGTAAAATGGCCCTATCTGAAACAATTTTGTACAAAGCTGTCCAAACATAACGCCTATCCCGAGTCTTTATATTGTTCTTCAAATAAAACACAACTTTAAGCTGCATGCATGTATACTTTGCAAACAATTGCCACAAACATTGGCCATATCAGGTCACATTTCCATACTAGGACACGGGTTCTGTCAGCAACAAAAACAAATCTTCGACGGGAGAGTTTTAACTGTGAATAACATTATCAATAAAATGTGTATCCACTAACGTGTAGGTTTATTCGGCAAAAATGTACGTCAAAAAGAGATTTCGTAGCATTTTCAATTTGTTTTGAAAATTTCTAAAGCGGCGCAATTCGCGTTGAAACGAGCGTTAAAACGATTGGATTATGATTATTCCTCATATATAAAAAAACATCTTGTTACATTCTAATAATCCAATCAGAACGCTCGTTTCAATCCCTGTGAGTTTAACAAGTATATATACCAAGTTAGAAAATGCAGTCCAATGTGGACTAAATATACAATTAAATGAATGAAACTTATTAATTGTTTTTAAAACAAGTAATGTGGCACCGTTATAGATAGACGTTGCCCAATAGGTATCCAAATTATAAACCTTTCCGAAACAAAATGAAAGATGTATAGGACATATTAGTGGGGAGCAGAATAAACTAAACCTGCCAGGTATATTAATCCAGAATACAAATTATGTATAAACCTGCCCGGTATATGTATCCAGAATACAAATTATGTATAAACCTGCCCGGTATATGTATCCAGAATACAAATTATGTATAAACCTGCCCGGTATATGTATCCAGAATACAAATTATGTATAAACCTGCCAGGTATATGTATCCAGAATACAACTTATGTAACGATATTACTCTGATATAAATGCTGACGTAAACACATGTTTTATCTCCGTACATGTTTCATTTTGTTTCAATCATATCATTAAAACGTATGTTATATACATGCACAGCGATGTTGCTACGCTGACTATATATGTCTATGTTAGTACACTAGACGAAACATTGCATACAATATACTGACAGAGGCAATTTGAATATGTTCACTTTCCTTTTCATCAATACTGTAAGAAGTTCAATATATCACACATAAAATGAAAACAACGTCCTTTGAGATCAATTGTTCCACATACTTTATTCATGGCGAGCTAAGATGTACTTGATAGCTTAAGTTGTTTTCGATTTAAATTAATAATTTAGTTTAATTAAGTGTAATCATACTTTATTGGATTCATCATGATAATTATACTATTCAACACGAGTCCCGCGAGGGGTTTGACATTAAAGGGACATACATACAACACAATGTTACAAACTTACAGCATGCTAATACAAATGGCTTAGCAACGTTTTAGTAACATTAGAAAACGGCCTGCACCATTGTATAATGTTTGAATAATCTATAGTAGTATGCTTGACAACATTAAAGTAACTCTTTATAGGGTTTAAATATAGACAAGCAATGGGTACACTTGAAAGGCAACATTACATTTATGTTCTGCATTGTATAACTTAATGGAGCCCTCGAGGCCGAATGGTTAAGTTCGTTGACTTCATATTCAATCGAGCTCAAATAAATGTGTATAAACTGTTGACTTCATATCAATTGCGCCTCATCGCTATAGCTTCGAATCTCACTGGGCGTGTTGTTTTATTTCTTGTGAGGATCCAGCTGACACGTGGTAGGTAGGTGGTTGCTACGAGTTGTGTATGTTCATAATGCTTCGTAGTTTGTATTTTGTACCAAAGCAATTTAATATCTGTGTCATCGTGATTTTTGCTTATCAATAGTAAAATCGTTCTTGTGTGTGTGTATTACGTTTATTTATCGTCGCTACCGGTTGCCCGGTATGAGCGACGCCTCCTAAACTGTAATAAGTTGAAATTGTATTTATGTTTCTGTGTATGTAAATATAAAAACACAAATAAACGGGTTGCTCCATGGCATGAAAAATGAAAAACAAATAAAAGAAAAAAATCGATAATCTTGGAATTCATAGTTCATGCGTATTTTGGCATTATGACTTTCAGACAAAGGTATATAATTTATAACAACATTGATCATACATTTGTTAACACCTACTCTTAACTAATCATCTTCTCCCGGTATTATCACCCTACTATTATGATAAATGGAGGTTCCACGAGCAATCTCCTTGGACCTAAGTGTATTTTCAATGCAGCCCCTCAGCCACCAGGAATAATGGTCATGTTGCAATGTGTTGTTCATTACATACTAGAGCGTGTAGTATTTCAGTGGAAATTACTCACGGGCTTCTCATGATAAATTATCAGAAATTATCATTTGGTTTGACTGGATATGTTCATTAGCACATTACAGTATATCAGAATATGTTCAGTCTATATTTATATGATACTAATTGAAGTGTTTATGGAGATCAAAATGCCTCTTCTCTCTCCATCTCCGGACCTTTCGCACCAGAAGCGAACGCATATCCATTGCGCTATCACAACTTCCACTCCACAAAAGTAATGTTGATTATAAATAGTGTTGTATTTAGAATGTATAGGACGACCATCTGATACTCACTGTACCAGTCACGACTCTTGCAGCCATGTACATGCATTATTTAGTGTTCTTTTGCAATATCATACATCTTACAGACGGATCTGTAGTTCAATGGTAACACGCTGGACTGGTAATCCAGGGATCGCAGGTTCGATCCCCCGTCTGTCCCTAATAAAATTAACAGTCTTTCAGATGGGACGTTAAACCGAGGTCTCGTGTCGGTGCTTTACACCGTGCACGTAAAAGAACCAGAGGAGACTCTGGAATGGGTCTCCGTCTGTATCATTGCACTTGTCCTCCAAAAATCTAAAATGACTAATCTCTTCAGGAGGCGTCGCTCATACGGGCAACCGGTAGCGACGATAAATAGACGTAAAACACACACAGGTCAAACTTTGACCCTAATAAAATGAGCAGTCTTTCAAATGGGACTTTAAACCTATGTCTCATGTCGGTGCTGTACACCGTGCACGTAAATGAACCAGAGGAGACTCTGGAATGGGGCTCCTCTCTCTCTCTGTATAATTGCATTATCCTCCAAACATCTAAATTGACTAATCTCTTTAGGAGGCGTCGCTCATATGGGCAACCGGTAGCGACGATAAATAAACGTAAACACACACACTCCATAGGTCAAACTAGTAAAATGAATACATTTAAGACAAATTGGATGATGTTTCATATGTCAAGTTGGACAGATTCTATTAAATAAAGAATACAAACGGCTTTGACCGAAATTGGTCTAGGATTATTCGTCTATGAAATATATCGGATGTGCTACTGTAATGTATTCTGGGTGTGTTATTCTTAGACAATCGTCTCTAAGAGGATAAAACGTTCATTGAAACAGTCGTATATTAAGATTTGTCATTGACTCTCCGAATAAAGAAATTAATTAAAGCACATGGCCGATAGCTGTTCTGTTAGATTAGACTGTCTTTGGTTATCGCTTTACTTGATTTCCAGTCAAATATGGAGTGTGTACGTATTTAGGTCAGCTTCATTGCCAACTATTTTTTCTAGACGCACGAGCACTATTTCACGCACAGACTGGCGCCTGGGTTAATTGTGAAAATTGTGATCACCGAGGCTGATGCATGACGTCATTGCATGAAACATTCAAGACCTAAATCGGATTCGAACCAACATAGGCGAGGAATACATTTGAAGTCAACAATATTACCATGGAGAGTCTATCGAACCAACATAGGCGAGGAATACATTTGAAGTCAACGATATTACCATGGAGAGCCTATCGAACCAACATAGGCGAGGAATACATTTGAAGTCAACGATATTACCATGGAGAGCCTATCGAACCAACATAGGCGAGGAATACATTTGAAGTCAACGATATTACCATGGAGAGCCTATCGGACCAACATAGGCGAGGAATACATTGAAGTCAACGATATTACCATGGAGAGTCTATCGAACCAACATAGGCGAGGAATACATTGAAGTTAACGATATTACCATGGAGAGCCTATCGAACCAACATAGGCGAGGAATACATTGAAGTCAACGATATTACCATGGAGAGCCTATCGAACCAACATAGGCGAGGAATACATTGAAGTTAACGATATTACCATGGAGAGCCTATCGAACCAACATAGGCGAGGAATACATTTGAAGTTAACGATATTACCATGGAGAGCCTATCGAACCAACATTGATAAGATAATGACAACAACTACGGCTGAAACAATCGTGTGTCAAACAGCGGTCATTATGAACATCATCAGGAAGATGGGACACTATTGTTGTTCTTGGTACAATTAATCATTATACTAATAAATGGGACCACGCTGTACTGACTGAGCAAGCAGGTTCGCTTACACTATATAAGATTATATATACTTATAATATCCCTACTGAAGTTTAATGAATACTAGCTATATTGTTATTTAAAGATACACATTTATTTAAAAAATAATAATTATATCAAGAAACACGCACGCACCACGCACGCACGCACCTGTACATGTATGTAGAAAACATATTTAAATGCTTCATTATGCATGAAAAGGTTTCCATATAATCGCATTTCTGATCAATTTATTACTGTCTGTGTTTAATGACTCGTCCGAAGGATCAGCTATTGTTTTGATTTTTCGTTTCCAAGGTGATAACATTTAAACATTATTTATTTTACAACGATTGCGAAGCAAGTTCTAACAACTTATATTAATCACTCTCGTTGGCGCCGATGAAAGCGTAAATGTGGTCATTCGTGTGGGAGGAAACCGGAGTACCCGGAGAAAACCCACCTGTCCGATCTGGCGACTACCGTATCATGTCACATACTTCCAAGGTGATAGCTGATTTTGTAAGATATTTCTTAATAGCGCATTAGTGCTTGTATTATGTTATTTTATGTTATATTTCGGGTTTTACGCCTGTATCAGCACCATTTTTGGGTTATATCGCCGGCGGGCAGTTTACCTAACAGCATCTTTCCTGGACAGGCTCCAACGGTTAACCAGTACTTGGCTGCACTATGTGAAATAACAAGAGAGTTAATACATACTGCACATGTCACAAGAAGCTTGCTAAATACTTTAATTGCGTATGCCACCAGGTAATTCAGCCTTATCAACGTGTGGTTATATATCTCAGAAATGTCATGAAAATAGATTGACCAAGATCAAGGAACTGCTTACTAGCATATGGTGATCTGTTTGGAAATATAGTCAGTGGGGAAATTAGCCTTTTCCGAAAATAGCGAATGTGGCCAATACGTCTATGGATTTTGTAACAGAGAAATTGCTTTGTTTGTTGCCTTAGAAATGCAATAATCTAAAGTTGTCAGTCCATCTTTGGACGAAAGGAAGGCCAACATGTTGCAGTTATTCAGAGAGTCTAGAGAAATAAGTAGATTTGACTTCACGGATTTGCATTATTTAGAATATCATTTAGTTTAAACATATTTTATTTCCCAATATAATACATATTGAACAATCACACATAATCAGAATACAGAACAAGGATTAGAATGGAAGTCATATAGTCTTATATAATTCTTCTCCTCTAATATAATATCATTTCCAACTTATATAAATGGTTGCCATCAATGACTTCCTTTTTGTTTTCCTAGCTTCTACTCGTTTTGTGCCTGCGTATATCTTCACCAATATCCTTTGTGGTTCATGGAACATCTCCAATCTACATGTACTACTTTGATTGTTGAGCTACATATATCATGTTTTCCAAATATGTATTTTGAGTCATGTTGTTTACATATTTATTCATATCTTCATCAATGATGTTGCTTCAGTTGTTGTTGTGTATGTCAGTTTGAAGATTACAAATGTCACCAATCGATTCTCCAATATAGGTATGTTGAAGCACTGCTAATTATGTTCAATGAATTTAATAATACTATTCATAGGAATGTGGCAACTTCTTTTTTTTTCAAGAAAACATTAACCAACGCCACAATAAGAACATTGTCTCTAGTTTAAACTAAGATACGATCAATTAAGGAGTTACGATGTTTAGTGAAATGTGTCAACTCCTCAATTGTTTGATCGACATTGAACTGTGTAAAGAATGCTCGTTTACGATTCGAGGACGGACATCGTCAAGACCAATCGAATCCTGAAATATGTGACGTGGTTTTGATCTTTATTCAAGTATCATCTATGTACGTATCATACAAAGACAAAGTTATACAATCATATTAAAAGTACATAGCTATTCTGAATAGAATCATAAAAGACATATTGCAACAAAACATATCACATTATAAAAATCAAATGTTTATTATATTAATTATAACCATTTTTTACATTCAAAAGCCACGAAACAGTTGCCAATTTTAAATACTATTTAAAATAAAAATGGTATGCAACACTGAATTGAAAAACAAGCACTAGTCCGCCTCCGTGGTCGAGTGGTTAAGGTCGCTGACTTGTATACCACTGTAACCTATCATCACTGATGGTCACGGGTTCGAGCCCCGCTCAGACCGTGTCTCATTTATATGAAAAAGTTGGCAGTTTCTTACGGAAACCACAAGTTGATAAGGCTGAATTACCTGGTGGCATACGCAATTAAAGTATTTAGCAAGCTTCTTGTGACATGTGCAGTATGTATTCACTCTCTTGTTATTTCACATAGTGCAGCCAAGTACTGGTTAACCGTTGGAGCCTGTCCAGGAAATGTGTTGTTAGGTAATCTGCCCGCCGGCGATATAACCCAAAAATGGTGCTGATACAGGCGTAAAACCCGAAATATAACATAACATAACATAATACAAGCACTAATGCGCTATTAAGAAATAAATCTTGTTATTTCACATATGGCACACAATATCATCACTGATGGTCAGGTTCTAGCCCCGCTCAGGCCGTGTCTCATTTATATGAAAAAATTGGCAGTTTCTTACGGAGGTTGGTGCACCCAAGTACTGGTTAACCGCTGGAGCCTGCCCAGGAAAGGTTTTGTTAGGTAAACTGCCCGCCGGCGATATAGCCCAAAATGGTGCTGATGCAGGCGTAAAACCCGAAATATAACATATAACATATGGCTCACACTGTAAACCACTTGCTAACTATGATGAATTATGAGTTGTAGTCTTTGACATTAGCAACGCCTTTGATAGAGTATGGCAGTATAGAGTTGTTAGACTCGTTTTTATATTTACATTAGAAATAGTCCATGTAATGTGTTCTTGTATGCATCTATTCCATGGTTTGAAAGCAGTAGAATAACACCTTTTATTTCTCACTACTCTGCACGTGTGGTACCTAGCAGATGCATGTTGAAATGTTGTCAACGCGACCTATTTCGGACTGAAGCTGTCAGTGACGTCACATAAAGACATATACTAAACTAACAAGTATATTCGATTGTTAAAGAGAATGACCGAATTATAGTTCCGTCATGCACATACTAGATAGCTAGTCTCAATAACAAGGCTTTCAATGTTCATTCGGTAACATTTAATTCGGTGGTCGCCAGATCGGACAGGTGGGTTTTCTCCGTGTACTGCGGTTTCCTCCCACACGAATGACCACATTTACGCTTTCATCGGCGCCAACGAGAGTGATTAATATAAGTTGTTAAAACTTGCTTAGCAATCGTTGCAAAATAAAAAAAGTTTAAAAAAAACCTATTTAATTCGAATAATCAGTCTCTTATCATTGAGATACAACAATCAATAGAAATGTGATATGCCATAGTGTTGATTGTGTTCCCACTCCAATATAATAAAACCACTACTTCTCGTGTCGGTGCTTTACACCGTGCACGTAAAAGAACCAGAGGAGACTCTGGAATGGGTCTCTGTCTGTATCATTGCACTATCCTCCAAAATCTAAAATTACTAATCTCAGCAGGAGGCGTCGCTCATATGGGCAACCGGTAGCGACGATAAATAAACGTAAAACACACACTCCTATCATTGAGATACAACAATCAATAGAAATGTGATATGCCATAATGTTTGATTGTTTTCCCACTCCAATATAATAAAACCATAATGTTTGATTGTTTTCCCACTCCAATAAAATAAAACCATAATGCTTGATTGTTTTCCCACTCCAATATAATAAAACCATAATGTTTGATTGTTTTCCAACTCCAATATAATAAAACCATAATGTTTGATTGTTTTCCAACTCCAATATAATAAAACCACTACTTCTCATTGGAATATTAGTGAACTCCTTACAGGTGCTTTTAAATTCCTTATATTCTGGTTTCTGGACGAATGGGAATTAATGTGATAAGAATTAATACTATGTATTCGTATGATAGGTATTAAAAGAGTCCATCTGTTTTCAGGGAACTAGGTCCAAGCTTTCACTGGTGTGTGCATAGAAATACAGGCTTGAGCTGGAATCCAGAAATGGCCAGGTCAATCTATTTACGTAGTTGAAATTCTGCAACACTATTTGGTTCCCTGCATATGATTCGCGGATGTTCCAGCAGGGATGTGGTATATACTAGTATGTTGGAGAGGGTTGTGCATATGATTCGCGGATGTTCCAGCAGGGATGTGGTATATACTAGTATGTTGGAGAGGGTTGTGCATATGATTCGCGGATGTTCCAGCAGGGATATGGTATATACTAGTATGCTGGAGAGGGGTGCATGTTATTGTCAACATGTTTGCATTTAATTACTAAAGTATGCACTTTATAATTTAATTTATATACATTCACTCAATACACTATCCGAGTGTGTATTATGCAGAGTGAGTTTTCAATCGTCCTTCGAGGTGAAATTTATATACTTTTAGAAAAACATATAGGCACATTTGGTATCAAAATGTGCAAATATTAATACGGCACGGAACGAGTTCATATTTACAGCTGGGCACACGTATCAAACTGCTCTTTTCTGAAGACTAAATCAGCTGATGGAAGTCGTGATAGCGCAGTTATAGCGCATTCGCTTCAGGTGCGAAAGGCCCGGAGTTGGCGCTCGACTGTAGCAGTTACAATTGTTCTCATACGCAAGGCATTCAAATTCAACATTGCCTCTTCTCTCTCCCTCGTGGCGATGGATTCTATCAGGAATGAGGTCTTGATAGCGATTAATCTAAAGTTGTAAAACATGTTTCGCAAACAATATAACTTGGTATAAAGTTAGACTATAAATTAATTGTTTGATACGTGCGCTTCAGGTGCGAACGGTCCGGAGTTCGAGCCCCACTGGAGCCGTTACGATTGTGCCCTTAGGCAAGGCATTTAAATTCCACGTTGCCTCTTCTCTCTCCCTCGTGGCGATGGATTCCATCAGGAATGAGGTCTCGAGAGTGATTTATATAAGTTGAAATAACTTGTTTCGCAATCGAGCTAAAATAAATTTGTATAAACTAATTGTTTGATACGCTGAAAATTGGCAGAGAAGAACAATCATATTATGATTCATAATAATGTGGCTACCGGATGACAGACACGCGCACAATGTCACAATGGCCCTAATGCTTGCCGTGCTAGGCAGGCGTCACAAAAATCTGCTTTAAGAAGAACCCCTTAATATGCAGCCCAAGTTTGCTTGTTGACCAAGCTAAGAGTTATTTTTGATATGGAAACCCGATTTAAAATACACTGACACAATAATAAACTGTACACTATCAAATGGAGAGTTACATTTTCGTTACACATTTTAGAATTACGGATTTTACTATCATGAGTGAAGAAAATAATCCTTCACAAATTGCAATACTTTTACACAATATTTCGCACATTTTGATACCAAATATGCCTATCTTTATAAAAGGATTTAAATTTTACCTCTAAGGCAAGACGGATCTGTAGACTAGTGGTAACAAGCTGGACTGGTAATCCAGGGATCGCAGGTTCGATACCCCGTCTGACCCTAAATTAACAGTCTTTCACATAGGACTTTAAACTGAGGTCTCGTGTCGGTGCTCTACTCCGTGCACGTAAAAGAACCAGAGGAGACTCTGGAATGGTGTCAGTCTGTATCTGTATCATTGCACTATCCTCCAAATATCTAAAATGACTTCTCTTCAGGAGGCGTCGCTCATATGGGCAACCGGTAGCGACGATAACCGAACGTAAAACACACACTATAAGGCAAGTCCGCAGTTTCTTTGTGGTGTCAGTATTTGTGATAATTACTTTTAATCTAAACCCATATGTTATTTAGCATGCAATTACCAGCTTTCTAAGCAATTAGATGTGTAGATATTTTTGATTGAAATACACTGTAACTGTTTCTCAATTGAGTAAAACACGTTTCATGAGGTCCATTGATTAGAATGATATAGCAAATAGCATTTAGCTTCTAAACCCGATCATGCTTAAGGAAGATTAAATGAGATCGTCCGTGGCTCGGCAATGCTGAGAACTATTAGCAGTATGTCATCAAATGCGAGCCTACGCAAATATACACCCACAACAGTGTTTGCTTAGTAACTGTCACATAGATTTGCGTATTGATATATGAACAGATCTACAGAACTACATCAGTGAAAACACAATTTTCTACAGAATGTATTTTACTGAGTATTTCAACTAATAAACAAACGTCGTATACGCGGTTTGTTGACATAACAAAATAATGTAAACATCCATGCGTAATACAACTACTATACCTCAACGATAATGTGATTCCCGCGAAAAAGATAGCACGGGCTAATATTATAACGGGTAAAAAGAAGTTTATTATCATTTATGTATGCATTACTTGGCACGCAGGATTATTTATTACACCCTACGTATTGATTTGGCTTATTCCAAACCTATTTATAGTAATTATAAATAACACGTTATCGTTGGGCCATAGTAGTGTATCCTGACTAACACGATTTATGGTACAGATTTACTGTTATATCTCATATTTATGCCTATTTATGTAACTATTCTTAGTTATATTATCTCTAAACGACATTATCTCGCGTTTAGTATTGGCTCCGATGACAAACAAACGTTAATTCAGGAGCATGGATGACCGTTATATGAAATCATACTTTCAATCCACAAAAACACTGTTTATTGATTCAATGTTAGTGTTCGAATGTATTCGGAAGAATTTGTAGTAGCAATGCATTTATACGTGAACAATGCATTAATGTCGCTTTAAATAGAATGAACTTGTGTTGCGTTTATTGGGGGGGGGGGGTATACATTCGTGCTCCTTAAAGTGTGTGTTGTGTTTGTGTGCCCGTGGAGGGGGGGGGGGGCGGACGGACGGGATGTGTGTGATACACTTTAAGCATCACATCTATATTGTATACACCAATAAACGAATTGTTGGCAGATTCTTACGGAGGTTGATTTTATTCCCTTTATTTACATTGTATACTAGAGGACATAGAAAACGCACACTTCGGATAAGTGTGTTTTACATGAAAAACAATAACTATATAAATACATAGTTTTAAACATTTTGGAATATGTTTAATTGTTCAGTTTGTGTTTTGTAATGAAGAAGTGATATATCTTTGATGGAATCCTTCCTATATCGTTTTCATGTAATAATAGTCATATAATATAGGTGTGCGTTTTCTCTGTCCTCTAGTATATATTTGTCACCATTCACGACAGTAAATGACCTTAAATGGTAGAAATCGTGTGGTAAACCTGTGACCAAAAATTGCCCCGATGACTTCAGGCATGCGCGAAGTCGTCGGAGCAATGCGTGGTGATGCGGGAAAACAGCGGGAACTATGCGTGGTGTGACACTGCGGAACGATGCGGCACGGTAGACGTGAACAATGCGCAAACAATACTTAACATATGCGTAAACAAGTAGTGCCATGGCGTGTCAATGCCTGCCAATGCGGCCACCTTTGGTCGTGCACTGCGTAGGGCCTATACGGTGTGTTACTTATGCGTGTACAGTGCGCGAACAGGCCGCGAACGCTGCATCACGCTCCGCTGGGAAGCACCGAAATGGCACGCCTTGCCACGACCAATTGCGCGGCATTGCGGGGACAAAACTCGTGCAAGTGTCAGGGTGGCTTAAAAAGGGATCAACATGTCGAGCATAATAACAATGCAATATTTAGTTTAAACATATTTTATTTCAAACAATGTAACATATATACATATAGCAATTACATTACAATATAATATTTTATGTTTTGAAAAAGGATTAGATCCGAAAGCTAGATTAGCTTATAAAGGTCTTCTCCTTCGAAACTCGTTTGCTGTAAAGTTGGCGGTAAAATAATGTGCTTGAAATGTTTAACAATACAATATTCATAATACGATTTAGATAGAAAAAATACGATATTGTAGTTGAGATAAGAAAAAAGACATTATAATAATAGAGTCAGAATATTATAATGATGAGGAATGCTAATAAAAAGAATATGGTTGAGTCTAAGTGTAATAGATTGTTCTAATTTATATTATGTGCACACTCACAACAATTATTGTAAGAAGAAGGTAACATTATTAGGTAAAGTGAGGTAATGCAATATTTGATATAGAATGACATTATTGTGTACCTTTAGATGCAAATATTAAAGCGAAGTGAAATATCAGTCTATAAGACTAAATTAGTCCGTAATTATAAAAAAAATATTACTTTATACAAATTTATTTTAGCTCGATTGCGAAACAAGTTCTTAAAACTTATATTAATCACTCTCGAGACCTCATTCCTGATGGGATACATCTTACGATGGAGAGAGAAGAGGCAATGTGGAAATTAAATGCCTTGCCTAAGGGGACACTCGTAACGTCTCCAGCGGGGCTCGAACTCCGGACCTTTCGCGCATGAAGCGAACGCGCATCCACTGCGCTATCATGACTTCTACAATAATAACATTGAAACATGTTTAGATATATTCTATCTATACACCTGCAGATATGCATGGACAATAACAGTTTTTTTCCGCAACAACTTTTCAAGCTCTGCCCACTTATATATAACAGAATTAATTTAGATATCATGAATTAAGCTTTTCTCAACAACTTTTCAAGCTCTGTCCACTTATGCATCAATAAATTAATTTAGATATAATGAATTAAGCTTTGCAAGCATTACATCTTCTCTATGCATACCAAAACAGTATTATTGAACTTGTAAATAGTCATACCATGAAATGTTTGTGTATATTATTTATGGTTGTCCACTCCTCTCTCTACGGTGCCGAATCCAGGGTAATCATGGACACTTGTCACGCCCCAATGCCTAGGCCATCTCGTGAGCTGTTAAGAACCTAAAGCTATTCTCGGTACCGAAGGCAACCCACACGTCATATATGTTGAAGCGTTAGGCTGCTGCCACCACACGGACTACGACGTCTGTGTGTAACAGCAACCTACCTGGTATATTATTCTTCATGCGTATATGGAGCAAGACCAGAACTGTATCCGGCTTGCGTACATACCACGCCATTGTGGAGTGTGCTGATGCGACCTGATTATCTATCTCTTGAGTAGTTAGTTTCGTCGCTAGTAACGGGGACAGCTCCACCTTGTTCTCGTCGGACCATAGGACGGCCTGCCAGTTTGCTGGAATTGTCCTAGGGCTTGACTCTTTTCCAGTTAGATCTATCTCTCTGTATTCGAGTGTTTGCTACTGTAAATCACTTTATATTCGCGTGAGCTTTATTTCGCGAATTCGACTTCCAAACTTATTTCGCGGATTTATGAATTCGCGGACAACGCTGTAAATCATAAATTCGCGTAAGACCAAAAATTCGCCGGAAAAAAAACGAGAAGACAAAAACCGGAAATACTGTTATGCAGTTTATTTTCCGGTAGCAGTGTCCCGTATGCGGTGCATATTCAGCTATGCGGTTCAATAACTCTTAGATGACGCTTTGATCAATTATCGCCTTTAGTATCAAACTGTCTGGCAGGTATTCATCGAAGATGACAGACACTCTGATTGTATGTTGTAGCTGATATATGATTTACTGTTTGAACACCAGTGTTGCATACACAATTAATCAGAGAAGGCCGTCGCTCCGCCAGTTTTTTTAAAACTTTATTTATTTTACAACGATTGCGAAGCAAGTTTTAACAACTTATATTAATCACTCTCGTTGTCGCGGATGAAAGCGTAAATGTGTCATTCGTATGGGACGAAATACCGGAGTACCCTGAGAAAATCCACCTGTACGATCTAGCGATCACCGTACCATCTCACATACTTCCCGGTCCGAACCCGGGTTTCATTGGTGAGAATCGAGCGCGCTAACCACTGCGCTAATCGGACAGCCATCAGTTGCCAGCAGTGTGGTGATACTACTCCATCAATGATGATGACCTCAATGTGAGGACTGGAAACATTTCTCTTGTGGGTGGGTCATAGCTTCTAAGCATCCAAGGAGGTCAGACATTTTGCCCAATCTCATTTTTGCCCATTGTGACAGGGCATTTGGGAATAGGGAGTAATCATTCTAGAGCGATGTCTGGATTCTTGATTTATCTGGTGGTGTACAGGTATGTCGATCTATCATCGGGAACACTGATGCAACAGAGTCTATACGGGCTTCGCCAATGTATGCCACCAGTTCAGCGATCCTCGATCCTCAATATATGACACCAGTCCAGCAAGGGGTATGCCGTGATGTACAACGTATTGGTCTCGATCCTCAATATATGACACCAGTCTAGCAAGGGGTATGCCGTGATGTACAACGTATTGGTCTCGATCCTCAATATATGACACCAGTCCAGCAAGGGGTATGCCGTGATGTACAAGGTATTGGTCTCGATCCTCAATATATGACACCAGTCCAGCAAGGGGTATGCCGTGATGTACAACGCCTTGGTCTCGATCCTGATTATATGACACCAGTTCAGCAAGGGATATGTCGTGATTTACAACGTCTTGGTCTTGATCCTGATTATATGACACCAGTTCAGCAAGGGATATGTCGTGATTTACAACGTCTTGGTCTTGATCCTGATTATATGACACCAGTTCAGCAAGGGATATGCCGTGATTTACAACGTCTTGGTCTCGATCCTGATTATATGACACCAGTCCAGCAAGGGATATGTCGTGATTTACAACGTCTTGGTCTCGATCCTCAATATATGACACCAGTTCAGCAAGGGGTATGCCGTGATGTACAAGGTATTGGTCTTGATCCTGATTATATGACACCAGTTCAGCAAGGTATATGCCGTGATTCACAACGTCTTGATCTCGATCCTCATTCACCTTCGTATCTCTGGCTTTTTTGTAAAGGTAGACTAAATGAGAAAGTACTAATGGTACTTGCCCTCCCCATAACATCTCCTCCACTTAGTTAAGCCAACAATGTTTGCTCCTCTAGTTTACGGGCCCATTTCCTGACACGGGAATCCAGCTCAACGATGGAAGCCTCGTGCAGAATCTCCTTACTCGCATGTCCGTCATAAACGAAACACTTTGCCAAACGAAGGTTGTAGCTGGTTTACACTCTGGTGCGTGTACTTCCTTGAGACAGCTGTCCTGTGCTCAAAGGAGATTTCCCTCTTCTCGGCTCGAGACTGTTTTTCCGGACTGATTCTGTTAAACGACCGAACGTGTCATGATTTCTACAGTACCTGCACCTCATTGCTAAGGCTAGTTCTGCGCCACGTTCACAATCCTACTATTGTTTATATGCAGATTTCCATCCTTAATGAGACTCATCGCTAGTTTTTCTATTACCTCCCATGACAGATAAAGTCCGATTTATCACGAAATTTATATTGATCCTGTTAGCTGGAATGCTTTGTTTTTACTGTTGTTTCCTAACCAGATGTTGCGGTATGGTAAATGAGATTTTATAAAAACCATGTTAAATGTTGATAACAAATGTCTCCGTAGCAGTAAAACTACCATTTGATATACTGTATGACGTCGGTCGATATTTAAAGCGACACTGCATCAGTGAAAACGCAAATTTATACAGAATGTAATTTCCTATTATATGGTTTAATTTGTTTCCAAATATTTGCCTCAAATATTGAGTATTTCAACTAATAAACAAGCGTCGTATACGCGGTTTGTTGAAATAACAAAATAATGTAAACAGGGTCGACATACATACGTAATACAACCTGTGCATCCCGAATAACGAGATTTATGGTACATATTTACCGTTATATCTCACATCTGTGCCTATTGCCTATGCCTATTCATATTTATTTGTAGACTAATCTTAGATAAATTTATTATCTCTAAGCGATTTAGTATTGAATACAATGACAAAAAAATGTCAATTCAGGAGCGTGGGTGACAGGTATATGACATCCTAGATTCACTTTTGAAAGTTTGTAGACCACAAAAACACTGTTTTCGAATGTATTTGGAAGAATTTGTAGTAGAAATGCATTTATACGCTAACAATGCATTTTTTGGCTTTTTGCGATGTAATGTCACTTTAATTATTTAGTAATTAATAGATGAGAAAACGGCTGTAAATTGATTGAAGGGACCAATGATAAAAACAGAGGAAACGGATGTAAATTGATTGCAGGGACCAATGATAAAAACAGAGGAAACCAAATAAGACCACACAAACTCTTTAAAGATTGTTCTGTCGGCAGTAACTGACCACAGACGGGTCTGTAGTCCTGTGGTTGACACGTTGGACTGGTAATCCAGGGATCGCAGGTTCGATCCCCATCTGACACTAATACAATTAACAGTCTTTCAGAATGGATTTTAAACCGAGGTCTCGTGTCGGTGCTTTACACCGTGCACGTAAAAGAACCAGAGGAGACCATGGAATGGGTCTGTCTGTATCATTGCACTATCCTCCAAAAATCTAAAATGACTAATCTCTTTAGGAGGCTCATATTGACAACCGGTAGCGACGATAAATAAACGTAAAACACACACGTAACTGACAATTCCCTCTCATTGTTCACACCTTTCTACAAATAGCAGATAATTCACATTACCATAACTATCATTGCTTTGTTTCAAGTTCAATTGAGATTCATTACTAATTGCATGACTTGCGATATCATGAAATGTTTCTACATGGCTTGCGTGTCTTCCCTTTAGATTGATTTCGACGTGTGGCCGACTCAATCACCCATCATTCATCACAGTCTGTCGTCCAGTAGAATCTCATTTATGCCATCGTGAGACAGAAGCCTTTTCAGAGCATATGCTAATTCTGTTCACCCCCCTGAATCGGTAACCTCCAGACAAAATTGTGTCACGTGTTATTATCTAGTAGCACTGTAGCACCAAGCTATACATACACGTTTGACTGTCACCGGCAGGCGTTGTAGATAATGACGTTTCTCGCCTGCTTACGTTGTTAGATTATTTCCTATATTATTCATTCAGAAATAACGTAAGATATTAAAAATATAACGTGTTGACCCAAATTGCGAATATGGATGTAATTTAATAATTTCTAGTTTTAGTGATTTATCTGTCCCAACGATGATTCGATCATATGACACAATTTAATTTAAAGGTTGAAGTCTAGTGAATTTAAAGCGACACTACATCAGTAAAAACTAGGGATGGCAACGAATATACAAGTATTCGAATATTCGCCCAAACGACCAAATATCCGAATACTTCAAAATCTATTCGATTATCTACCCGACCGAGAATAGCATTCGGAGAGATGAAACACATCCGCGCTGGTATTTGAGACTGCGGACAATCCAGGATCCTCAACAAGTTGATGATGGATTTTGACGACACATTGTGGATATCTAGAGGCTTTGGTTAGAATACGTGTGGTCAGTTGTCCACTGTCCACTTTACTGCATACGTCAACGAGAGTTACCATCGTCTCCGTGGCCTAGTGGTTAAGGCGTCCGCCTACGGAGCGGGAGATCTGGCGCCTGGCATACAAGCATAGGATTCGGGAAGTACTGATGTTCATAAAAAGAGGTGTATCATAATTCAGAAATGGTTGGCTCTTTAAATAGGGGTGACACTATATTAAAAAATATATATACACAGAAAGACGGGCGCTCACCCAGTGACGTAGCAAACGTCAGTAACACTAGTTACGCTGGTGGGGTGAGTTTAATTAAGACCTTTAATTGTAAAATTATGGTCATTCTGTAGTGTTTAATTTGAACGTCTTTATAATGTGTGGGTGTACTGGACATATTGTGTGCATAGTGTGTATGCTAAGATAAGACGATAAACCCTGGATGTTCGATTAGCGCAGTGGTTAGCGCGCTCGCCTCTCACCCATGCAACCCGGGTTCGATCCTCGGACCGGCAATAATGTGAGATGGTACAGTGGTCGCCAGATCGGACAGGTGTGTTTTCTCCGGGTACTCCGGTTTCCTCCCACACGAATGACCACATTTACGTTTTCATCCGCGCCAACGAGAGTGATTAATATAAGTTGTTAGAACTTGCTTCGCAATCGTTGTAAAATAAATAAAGTATATGTGGTCATTCGTGTGGAAGGAAACCGGAGTACCCGGAGAAAACCCACCTGTCCGATCTGGCGACCACCGTACCATCTCACATACTTCCCGGTCCGAGGATCGACCCCGAGTTGCATTGGTGAGAAACTAGCGCGCTACCAACTGCGCTAATCACATACTGTTCCCGGATAGGCAGAAAACCTACAGCCCGGTGATAGCAGTGAATGGCAAGTCAACGACGGCCCGCTAGACAGCAGTCACTTTCCTCCTTGGCATAACCTCAAACAGTTCCCAGCTATGAATCTCTCCTTTAGGTTGTAAAACAACAAATAAATTGCCTATTAAATACATAGTAAAAAGTAAAAACATACAGTCTGTTCATTTATATTTCCAATCTTTCATTTCTTCCGATACCACATCCACTGTGAAGAGGTATTCAAATCAGCCTGAAACACACCAAGAATATTTCAAATTTTATGTTTCAAAAACAACAAATAAATTGCCTATTAAATGCATAGTAAAAACATACAGTCTGTTCATTTAAATGTCCAATCTTTCATTTCTTCTGATACCACATCCAGTGTGAAGAGGTATTCAAATCAAACTGAAAAACAGCAAACATATCACAACAGTAATGATTTCCATAGCCAGTGCTCATCTGTGAATAACCTCCCTGTGTTTACACACTGTGTTCCTCCGCCAAATAATACAGCATACCAATCAGTTTGCAATGACCTGAATTCTTATACCACATCTGTTCTACACATCAACTAGTCTGAAGTCTTCTCAAGTCACATCATTTCTCAAAAAAACCCACAAAACCTATACACTGCCGTCATGAAAATTCATTTTTACCAAAAAGAAAAATTAACTATATTAGTTATTGGGACTACATTCGAACCGCGGATGCACTTCTGCCTATTTACGTATATACAACAAGTTAAAGTGTATCGCTATAAAAAATAGACAATAAAATACTAAAATGTTGCGTTTTTAATGCTGTCAAGTATATTCAGGACAATTTAATTTCGCACAGCGCGCATATATATACTAATCATCTCATTAAGGCGCATTCATTTCTTAATTCCCTGAATACTATTAGCATGCTTAGCAGGGTAAGCCATACAGAAACTATCGCAATTGCCTCATTAGGTGCTCTGTATTCTATAGACGCATGTCCTGGTTCTCTGCCTTTACATGCATGTGCTTAAAGTGGTTCGTACAGTGCTAAAAGTGTCATAGTTTATACACATTTATTTTAGCTCGATTGCGAAACAAGTTATTACAACTTATATTAATCACTCTCGAGACCTCATTCCTGATGGAATCCATTGCCACGAGGGAGAGAGAAGAGGCAACGTGGAATGTAAATGCCTTGCCTAGGGGCACACTCGTAACGGCTCCAGCGGGGCTCGAACTCCGGACCGTTCGCACCTGAAGCGAACGCGCTACCACTGCGCTATCACGACTTCCACAAATAAAGTTTCATAATAAGATAAATACATGAACTTGCGGCTGGTGATAAGTTGTTGATTCTAACTGTAGCGCTTAGTTTGTACACATTTATTTTAGATCGATTGCGAAACAAGTTCTTAATCACTCTTGATACCTCATTCCTGAATCCATCGCCACGAGGGAGAGAGAAGAGGCATCGTGGAATTTAAATACCTTACTTACGGGTACAATCGTAACGGCTACAGCTGGGCGCGAACGCCGGTTTCTTTCCATCAATGGGGTCTCGAGAGTGATTAATATTGTTGTAAGTTGTAAGAACTTGCTTCGCAATCGAACTAAAATAAATTTGCATAAACTATAATGAGGTTGACATGCAATTGTTATAGCCGATTATTGTGTTTGGTTATATAGTGTTGCATAGTATGTGACGGTAAACTCAATTATAGGGATAATGAGCGAAGCCACATACAACATGATACAACCTAGGCATGTTCTAATCTAATATATTACATGTAATTTCAAATTTAAATCTACCATACACGCACATTTCTTCCGTAGACGTAGCGAGATTCTGAGAAACTAGTTTAGGCTAAATGTAATCTTCCATTGCCGGATTCCATATTACTGTGATTTGTAAATACAGTCTACAACCGTTAATGTTAACATCGGTTATGTCTAATTCTCCGGTTATCTCGAAGTCGGATCAAAGTTCCATTTCAGACACTATCATTTTACATATAACTGGATCTGTTTATATCGAATTTTGTTAAGTCAAACTTCGGTTATGTCGTATAATTTTGTTCGGTCAGACGGAATTCGACATAGTGGATGTAGACACTACGCAGATCATGGACCATTTGCCACATATTCCAAACTACGGGGTAGCTCAGGTCTAATTGACACATATGGATACAAACTAATGTGGCTCAACCGGAGGCCCCTACTCTGTACTAGACAATACTCAGTATTGTTTATGGTTGTAATTGACTAGTAGAATTGTACAATTCATTTTCTTGTTCAAACTGACTGCCCCAATTTTCAAAACTGTTTTCGTTACACCAGCTGTATCCAAGTTTTGCAGTAAAGAAATCCATTATTTTGACATTTTTAAAGTACGTGAATATTGTTGAAATATAATTATATAATGTTATTTTAACTAGGTTAGTGTTAATGTTTTAATACAGCTCTCTCGGTATCTGCCTTTCTCTGTATCAAATCATAATAGCAATGCAGCTAATGTGTGTTTTACGTTTATTTATCGTCGCTACCGGATGCCCATATGAGCGACGCCTCCTGAAGAGATTAGTTATTTTAGATATTTGGAGGATAGTGCATGATACAGACAGAGACCCATTCCAGAATCTCCTCTGGTTCTTTTACGTGCACGGTGTAAAGCACCGACACGAGACCTCGGTTTAACGTCCCATCTGAAAGACTGTTAATTTTATTAGGGTCAGACGAGGGATCGAACCTGCGATCCCTGGATTACCAGTCCAGCATGTTACCACTGGACTACAGATCCGTCTGTAGAGCTAATGTGTGGAAATCACTTATGGTTTGTATATACGTAAATAGGCAGAAGTGCATACGCGGTTCGAATGTAGTCCCAATAAATAATATAGTTCATTTTTGGTAAACATTCATTTTCATGACAGGCAGTGTATAGTTTTTGTGTTTTTTTTGAGACTCTCGCGTACAGTTTCGTATATCTTTTAACACTAGTATGGCTTTCAGAATGTTATCCAGAAATCGTATTTGTATTTATAGTAAAAATGTTATAACTAACTTGGAAATCTTTGTAAAATCTATGATTTACCAGGTTACCATTATGTCCCGATGAACATTTTTTGTTAATTCGTCTTTTTTCTGTCGACGGCAATGTTGAAATCCCTGCTAATGAAAAGAGCACACACGATCGCGTTTCTTGATTAGTTTTTTTTGTTATTGCTGAAAAACTGTCGATTATTGAGAAAAGATATCGTTGCCAACAACGGCAAAGTACAATTGATATTGCCGTTAAAAGTCGGATGCGAACCGCAGTTACAACACGCAATATTCAGGTCATGGAAATCATCACATGGCTATGAAACATAATTATTGTGTCTAAAATCGTATAATTTATATAAAAGAACAGTGTTAAAATATGCGCTTGCACACATACAATGCTTAGACCAATGCATTTAGCTTAGACACATTTATTTTTAGCTCGATTACGAAACAAGTTCTTGCAACTTATATTAATCACTCTCGAGGCCTCATTCCTGATGGAGTCCATCCCCACGAGGGAGAGAGAAGAGGCAATGTGGAATTTAAATGTCTTGCCAAAGGGCACACTCGTAACGGCTTCAGTGGGGCTCGAACTCCGAAAAGCGCTATCAGGACTTCCTAATGCCGTTAAGTTAGTACAAATTGTGTTATTTAATTATATTTGGTTTCCAAAATATGCGATACGACGCTACACAGCTGGTATTAGCCTAGCTATTCCTGATTCCTAATAGCATCGATTAATGTCAGAATTAAAAATCGTCATATATATACGCATAAATCTACATATGTGCATATACTGATACATATAAAGTAGGGTTTATTCTAGAGTGGTAAAAAGGGCAGGGTGGGTCAGAAAAGGGGCAGGGTGGGCCAGAAAAAGGGCAGCGTGGATTTTTAGCCGCAAGAGGGCGCGGTGGGGCTGTCACCCCACCCCACCGAGAAAACATTAAAACATGTATTTTATTATAAAATAATACACCAAATAGTAGCTGTAAACATTTCCATAAACCTTTTGATACCCGTAGACAACATAACCAGACACACAAACCCATATTGTTATAAACACATCCCTGTCAACAAAGATTCATACAAATTCTCTTTTTATCCAAGAACCGTCATCCAATGGAACTTGTTACCCCTTGCCGCACATGAAGCAAAGCAATAACAGTTGATGGCTTTAAAGCACTTATCCCCGTAAATGCCCTCCCAACCATGATCTAAAGCATTCACTCTATGTACAAAATCTTAAACAATCACTGTAGTATATTTGTCTTTGGACATTCACTTATTTGTTAATTAATCATTGTAAATATCATCATCTCAAAATTCACCAGCGACGACACATAATCCTCAATATTGAGGGAGTGCCGAAATCACCAAGAAGAAGAAGAAGATAACTACATTCTTTATTATGAGAGGCTGCCGATGCATATTTTAACAAGAGTTTTCAGATCAAACCTGATAGAAAGTTTGCTCAAATGCTAAAGTAATTTGCTGTAAAACGTTGCCCAATGGCTAAATTGAAAGCGTGTTTGAAAAGCACAATTCAGAACGAAATCAATATGATGAAGCTTGTATAAATAGTCCATTTCGGTATTTTGATGTCCATTTCGGAAATCCCAAATAATTCTGTTCGTACTGTAAATAGCCCTATGTCCCATAATTAACTGTACCTGGTTTGTTTTGATAATCACTACATTCCTCTTGTGCATATTGTTAGTGGAATGACTTTGACTGCTTTTTTCCCGGATGACTTGTAATTGAATACTGATTGTCTTTCCGCAGGGATCACAAAACAAACCGTGTATGTACGGTTTTTCAACCATTTCTCATACTTTTGACCGGATTCGTCGATTTCTTCAACCATTCCCACCTCCACTTGTTCTTTACATCTTTTTCTAGCACTTTAACGTTGGTACCCTTGTCCAAATATTTCATTTTCGGATCGTTTTTTTTTTTTTCGGTAAGCCTTTTTTCTCAACCACCCAACTGAATAATGACATCAACCACGCATTTTGACGCTAACCCTGGGCGGAGCAAGTGATTAAAGGCCTGCAGTTTGACCCCGTCCAATTGTAACGATTTATACTTTACTACCTGTTCCATGTGATTAGTGGCTTGTATCAACAATGTAGCAGTACATTCAGTATAATTTGGCGTATGTAGGTATTTTCTAACGGTTAATATGCACGATCACTCTGTGAGCTGAGAATTAGTCAAAATGAGGCCCTGACAATTTAATTAAACGTATATTATTGATTGTAAAGAAAATTGATAGTTATGAGTATTCAAACTACATAATCCAGATCAGCCCAGGGACATAGATTACATGTTATGTAGGTGCCTCATCAGCTTTATTCAGAGTATTACACATATTCTGCCGATTTCTACAAGATGCCATTGAGTATAATAACAATGTATGTAACTGATGAGCAGAGAAAAGAATTGCTGACTTTCTTGCAAAATAAGAACTGGAACGTAGAGATGGAAATAGAAGAAACAGCCACCGCCATGCCCGTTGCAGAGGCTGCTTACGTACCTCCCCCTATGCCTCAGCATGCTGAAGGTGTTGCTGAGTGTCCACTGTGCTTGTGTTCCCCTTGCATAATAAATGAACAGAACAAACAACTTTGGTGGCCTGCTAATAATCGTCCACCGCATAATCTAAATTCACATGAGAGAAAGCTTCTATACAGGAGGTTTTGGGCAATGCTATATAATTGTGGCGCATGGAAAGATGTCAGATATATAGAGAGAAAAGTAGCGGCTAGAAGAGGAGACTGTACTTGGCATAAGAGGGAACTGATGCCTGAATGTGTGGTACAGCAATGCAGGAACTGGCTGCCTAACCCGCGCAACCAGCCTTATTTGGGCCATAAGTGGAGTTGAATTGTTTATACCAGTTGTAAGTACTATAAAAATACAGAACTTCAATTTCAGCAATTTATAACCTCTGATATGTACGTGGGTCATAATAGATATAAGTGGTGCTCATGTATTAGATGTATACCATGCAGGGCCTCGCATGTGGCAAATACGATGTGCGTCGACCGTCAGATTTGTACCGCTATTCCTCGTGTGTTTAGTGCGTCGACCCTCAGATTTGTACCGCTATTCCTCGTGTGTTTAAGGTCAAATATAGGTCAACCTGCAGGCCTTTAATGCGTTCTTTATGCGTGGTTGATACTATATTCTGATCGGCTGGTTGAGATAAAGATTTTACGTTTTTTTTCAAATTCACCAAATAAAAAACAGAGGCGATTGTCGCTAAATGAGTTGTTTCCCTTGTCAGTCTATTTTCCTTTGAAATAACGACAACTCTTCGTCATCTTGCGCGCGCACTCAGCCCGGTTCGTTCCGATCGTAAACGAGGTAACTTTCGGGACTTTTCGGAGCGTGTAGTTCAATTGACTAACGGAAAAGGGCGGAAATGCGCGAAACCAGTTCTATTTTAAGTAACATGTCTTGCATCTACGTTTTGAATATGTCTACATTCAATGGTAATTACGTTAAAACTAATTCTCGAAATACTAGGTGTTACAATCATAGGCCCTACTTCTTCTTTTTTTTAACAGTTGCAGTCATCCAATTATCACCAATTAATCCATTGATACATCGATTTCTTATGGTATCGGCATAATTATGCCCCCAGCTGTTGTGTACAGTATATACTAATTATTGATAAATTAAACAGATCACACGTATCGGCTAATATACGGTTGACCGTTAACCTACCTTACGATGATTGACAGCTAATTAAGCATAATCAAAGAGTTGTGGTTCTAGTTTGGGCAGCAGGGCGGAACAAATCGGGCAAAAGGGCGGTCATAAAGGGCAAAAGGGCGGGGCTAAAAAGGGGCAGGGCGCGGCGCCCTGCCATTCCGCTCTAGAGAAAACCCTAATATAAAGTGCATCACCAGAACGTGTGAAATAACACGCACTTGTCTTAAAAATACAACTTTGAAAACACCCACTATAGTTCATACCCCGATGGAAACTATTAACTCGCGATTCATTCCTAAAATAATAAACAAACACTTTCCTTTTAAGTTTATTTAACCCGTTGCCCATTTGATCGATGGGCAGTTTACCTAACAACACCTTTCCTGGACAGGCTCCAGTGGTTAAAACAGTAATTGGTGCACCAACCTCAGTAAGAAACTGTCACCGTTTTCATATAGACACGGTCTGAGTGGGGCATATAAAACTTCTTCATTCAACATTTAATATCAGTGCAACAACAAAAACAACAACTACTACAACAGCAACAACAACATCTACGTTTATTCAATATCAGTGCATATACTTACCGCCAGATAAACAGCTTCAAACGATGGAAATCTGTGATCATTTAATAAAGATATTAAAAATAATAATGGCGAAATTAATACAAAGGGAAGTAACCGTAAACGAAATGTAATTTTGTAACACGGGAAGTAACTCTTCGCCGCTGTTTACAATGATCATTATGTACTGGCGTACAATGACATGTTTGGGGAGAGCACAACACGTTACAAATTACAAATTACATATTGCGTGGTGACAACGATTAGTGAACGAGAGTCTAATGCATTTACATTTGTACTAAATTAGCGTGTTTGGACATCAAACATTCTATATAAGTTTATACAGACACCATAAAATAACTGTACACTTTTATATTGAGCGTTACTTTTTCGTTACAAATAAGAAAATAAACCGTCACACATTGCACTAATTTACCCAATGTTTAAGCACGTAGCCTATTTCTTTTTTCTAAATGGATTTAAAATACTATCGTGACGCCATACCTTTGTACTTAGCCTGTGAACAGGCGTCGCTATATTGCCTGGTCAGTCAAATAAATATATTTTAACACCGATATTATTAATTATATTAAATGTAGTATGTAGAATGAGCAGGATTGTGTTATATAAGTGTGTGCTAAAAAGAAGATATAAGCCTCAAACGGATCCAATATGTAAAATATTGGTACTGTCTTCGACGATACGCGCCTCACACAGTCCAATATTTTACATATTGGATCGTTTTCGGCTTATATTCTATGCATACATTTTACCTCTAAGGCAAGTGCACAGTTTCTTTTTGGTGTCAGTATATCTCGAATACAATAACATCTTAGTGTTTATTTTTCTTTCATGTGTGCTAATTGCTTTGATTGCAAACATAATTGATCAGAGAAAACCAACATAAATAAACGTCCGGTATGTTCTGGATCAAACAATCTTACATTGCCACATTATCATAGACATCAAACACCATGTTAACTATTTCTTACACGCATTTATCGATATGTCCAAATGGAAGATGTTCCCTCTTTCTATTTAGTAAGCAGTTATCGATGTTTCCATATTAGTAGTTACCAATGTGCACGAATGGAAGTTAGTTTCTATGTGAACATGTTGGCCAGTAAACGTAAATATGGGTTGCCCTAAGGCTTGGCCGATTGTTCATGGAAGTTAGTTTCTATGAGAACTTGTTGGACAGTAAACGTAAATATGGGTTGCCCTAGGGCTTGGCCGATTGTTCTTGGAAGTTAGTTTCTATGTGAACATGTTGGACAGTAAACGTAAATATGGGCTGCCCTAAGGCTTGGCCGATTGTTCTTGGAAGTTAGTTTCTATGTGAACATGGACAGTACACATACATATGGATTGCCCTAGGGCTTGGCCGATTGTTCATAGAAGTTAGTTTCTATGTGAACATGTTGGACAGTACACATAAACTATGGGTTGCCCTAGGGCTTGGTCGATTGTTCTTGAAGTTAGTTTCTATGTGAACATGTTGGACAGTAACGTAAATATGGGCTGCCCTAAGGCTTGGCCGATTGTTCTTGGAAGTTAGTTTCTATGTGAACATGTTGGACAGTAAACGTAAATATGGGCTGCCCTAAGGCTTGGCCGATTGTTCTTGGAAGTTAGTTTCTATGTGAACATGTTGGACAGTAAACGTAAATATGGGTTGCCCTAAGGCTTGGCCGATTGTTAATGGAAGTTAGTTTCTATGTGAACATGTTGGACAGTAAACGTAAATATGGGTTGCCCTATGCCTTGGCCGATTGTTAATGGAAGTTAGTTTCTATGTGAACATGTTGGACAGTAAACGTAAATATGGGCTGCCCTAAGGCTTGGCCGATTGTTCTTGGAAGTTAGTTTCTATGTGAACATGTTGGACAGTAAACGTAAATATGAGTTGCCCTAGGGCTTGGCCGGTTGTTCATGGAAGTTAGTTTCTATGTGAACATGTTGGACAGTAAACGTAAATATGGGTTGCCCTATGCCTTGGCCGATTGTTAATGGAAGTTAGTTTCTATGTGAACATGTTGGACAGTAAACGTAAATATGGGCTTCCCTAAGGCTTGGCCGATTGTTCTTGGAAGTTAGTTTCTATGTGAACATGTAGGACAGTAAATATATGGGCTGCCCTAAGGCTTGGCCGATTGTTCTTGGAATTTAGTTTCTATGTGAACATGTTGGACAGTAAACGTAAATATGGGTTGCCCTAAGGCTTGGCCGATTGTTAATGGAAGTTAGTTTCTATGTGAACATGTTGGACAGTAAACGTAAATATGGGTTGCCCTAAGGCTTGGCCGATTGTTAATGGAAGTTAGTTTCTATGTGAACATGTTGGACAGTAAACGTAAATATGGTTTGCCCTAGGGCTTGGCCGGTTGTTCATGGAAGTTAGTTTCTATGTGAACATGTTGGACAGTAAACGTAAATATGGTTTGCCCTAGGGCTTGGCCGGTTGTTCATGGAAGTTAGTTTCTATGTGAACATGTTGGACAGTAAACGTAAATATGGTTTGCCCTAGGGCTTGGCCGGTTGTTCATGGAAGTTAGTTTCTATGTGAACATGTTGGACAGTAAACGTAAATATGGTTTGCCCTAGGGCTTGGCCGGTTGTTCATGGAAGTTAGTTTCTATGTGAACATGTTGGACAGTAAACGTAAATATGGTTTGCCCTAGGGCTTGGCCGGTTGTTCTTGGAAGTTAGTTTCTATGTGAACATGTTGGACAGTAAACGTAAATATGGGTTGCTCTAGGGCTTGGCCGATTGTTCATGGAAGTTAGTTTCTATGTGAACATGTTGGACAGTAAACGTAAATATGGGTTGCCCTATGCCTTGGCCGATTGTTAATGGAAGTTAGTTTCTATGTGAACATGTTGGACAGTAAACGTAAATATGGGCTGCCCTAAGGCTTGGCCGATTGTTCTTGGAAGTTAGTTTCTATGTGAACATGTAGGACAGTAAACATAAATATGGGCTGCCCTAAGGCTTGGCCGATTGTTCTTGGAATTTAGTTTCTATGTGAACATGTTGGACAGTAAACGTAAATATGGGTTGCCCTAAGGCTTGGCCGATTGTTAATGGAAGTTAGTTTCTATGTGAACATGTTGGACAGTAAACGTAAATATGGGTTGCCCTAAGGCTTGGCCGATTGTTAATGGAAGTTAGTTTCTATGTGAACATGTTGGACAGTAAACGTAAATATGGTTTGCCCTAGGGCTTGGCCGGTGTTCATGGAAGTTAGTTTCTATGTGAACATGTTGGACAGTAAACGTAAATATGGTTTGCCCTAGGGCTTGGCCGGTTGTTCATGGAAGTTAGTTTCTATGTGAACATGTTGGACAGTAAACGTAAATATGGTTTGCCCTAGGGCTTGGCCGGTTGTTCTTGGAAGTTAGTTTCTATGTGAACATGTTGGACAGTAAACGTAAATATGGGTTGCTCTAGGGCTTGGCCGATTGTTCATGGAAGTTAGTTTCTATGTGAACATGTTGTACAGTAAACGTAAATATGGGTTGTCCTAAGGCCTGACGTGATCGGCCGATTGTTCGTTTCTGACTAATACGGCCACGACGTCTACAATAAGGCCGAAAGAGTGTGATGGAAACTGCGAAGTCGTAACCTCGCAACCCCCTAAACCACAAGGACCATGTTCTCCGGATTTCAGGATGTCACCCACGGCAACTGGCAGTTCGCTTGTGTGGGGAGTTGCACCCCTCTGTAGGGAGATACAGCCGATATGTTATATCCCCACCGGTAAAGGGAACCCCACCCACAATTTATGATTAGTGTAAGTCGTGATAGCGCAGTGGATGCGAGTTCGCTTCAGGTGCGAAATGTCCGGAGTTCGAGTCCCGCTGGAGCCGTTACAATTGTGCCCTTAGGCAAGGCATTTAAATTCCACTTGTCTCTTCTCGATGGATGGATTCCATGGAATGAGGTCTCGAGAGTGATTAATATAAGTTGTAAGAACTTTTTTCGCAATCGAGCAAAAATAAATTTGTATAAACTATGATTAGTGTTTCTGCGGTAATGTGATAACAAGAATAGGCGAGTATAATAGCAAAAGCCCAACAAGTGTTTCATAACATGAAATCACAACGAGTGTAAGGTCCTATATGTATAATAACGAATGATTGGCCAGGCTTCCGTGGACGAGTTGTTGTTAAGAAAAGAACACCTATTCAGACTTGTACATAGTACATCATCAAGTTAAGTTCGATTACTTCAACTCACTTGAACATCATCGCGGCAGGTTCGAATTCTTACAGGCGATGAAGCTTTCCAGCTGTCTTACAGCAGGTAGGTGTTTCTATCCGGGGACCGTCCGTGCCTGAAATTGAAACACAGGGTCTTCCTCCACCAATAATAGTTGGATAGCCGCTATCGGAGGTGCACACACAGGGTCTTCCTCCACCAATAATAGTCGGATAGTCGCTATCGGAGGTGCACACACAGGGTCTTCCTCCACCAATAATAGTTGGATAGCCGCTATCGGGGGGAGGGGCACACACAGGGTCTTCCTCCATCAATAATAGTTGGATAGCCGCTATCGGGGGGGAGGGGCACACACAGGGTCTTCCTCCACCAATAATAGTTGGATAGCCGCTATCGGGGGGAGGGGCACACACAGGGTCTTCCTCCACCAATAATAGTTGGATAGCCGCTATCGGGGGGAGGGGCACACACAGGGTCTTCCTCCACCAATAATAGTCGGATAGTCGCTATCGGAGGGACACACACAGGGTCTTCCTCCACCAATAATAGTTGGATAGCCGCTATCGGAGGGGCACACACAGGGTCTCTCCACCAATAATAGTTGATAGCGCTATGGGGGGGGCACACACAGGGTCTTCCTCCACCAATAATAGTTGGAGAGTCACTATCGGAGGGCACACACAGAGTCTTCCTCCACCAATAATAGTTGGATAGCCGCTATCGGAGGGACACACACAGGGTCTTCCTCCACCAATAATAGTTGGATAGCCGCTATCGGAGGGGCACACACAGGGTCTTCCTCCACCAATAATAGTTGGATAGCCGCTATCGGAGGGGCACACACAGGGTCTTCCTCCACCAATAATAGTTGGATAGCCGCTATCGGAGGGGCACACACAGGGTCTTCCTCCACCAATAATAGTTGGATAGCCGCTATCGGAGGGGCACACACAGGGTCTTCCTCCACCAATAATAGTTGGATAGCCGCTATCGGAGGGGCACACACAGGGTCTTCCTCCACCAATAATAGTTGGATAGCCGCTATCTGAGGGGCACACACAGGGTCTTTCTCCACCAATAATAGTTGGATAGCCGCTATCGGAGGGACACACACAGGGTCTTCCTCCACCAATAATAGTTGGATAGCCGCTATCGGAGGGACACACACAGGATCTTCCTCCACCAATAATAGTTGGATAGCCAATATCGGAGGGGCACACACAGGGTCTTCCTCCACCAATAATAGTTGGATAGCCAATATCGGAGGGGCACACACAGGATCTTCCTCCACCAATAATAGTTGACTAGCCGCTATCGGAGGGGCACACACAGGGTCTTCCTCCACCAATAATAGTTGGATAGCCAATATCGGAGTGGCACACACAGGATCTTCCTCCACCAATAATAGTTGGATAGCCAATATCGGAGTGGCACACACAGGATCTTCCTCCACCAATAATAGTTGGATAGTCGCTAACGGAGGGGCACACACAGGGTCTTCCTCCACCAATAATAGTTGGATAGCCGCTATCGGAGGGGCACACACAGGGTCTTCCTCCACCAATAATAGTTGGATAGCCGCTATCGGAGGTGCACACACAGGGTCTTCCTCCACCAATAATAGTTGGATAGTCGCTAACGGAGGGGCACACACAGGGTCTTCCTCCACCAATACTAGTTGGATAGTCGCTATCGGAGGGACACACACAGGGTCTTCCTCCACCAATAATAGTTGGATAGCCGCTATCGGAGGTGCACACACAGGGTCTTCCTCCACCAATAATAGTTGGATAGCCGCTATCGGGGGGAGGGGCACACACAGGGTCTTCCTCCACCAATAATAGTTGGATAGCCGCTATCGGAGGGGCACACACAGGGTCTTCCTCCACCAATAATAGTTGGATAGTCGCTATCGGAGGGACACACACAGGGTCTTCCTCCACCAATAATAGTTGGATAGCCGCTATCGGAGGGGCACACACAGGGTCTTCCTCCACCAATAATAGTTGGATAGCCGCTATCGGGGGGGGGGCACACACAGGGTCTTCCTCCACCAATAATAGTTGGATAGCCGCTATCGGAGGGGCACACACAGGGTCTTCCTCCACCAATAATAGTTGGATAGCCGCTATCGGAGGGGCACACACAGGGTCTTCCTCCACCAATAATAGTTGGATAGCCGCTATCGGAGGGGCACACACAGGGTCTTCCTCCACCAATAATAGTTGGATAGCCGCTATCTGAGGGGCACACACAGGGTCTTTCTCCACCAATAATAGTTGGATAGCCGCTATCGGAGGGACACACACAGGGTCTTCCTCCACCAATAATAGTTGGATAGCCGCTATCGGAGGGACACACACAGGATCTTCCTCCACCAATAATAGTTGGATAGCCAATATCGGAGGGGCACACACAGGGTCTTCCTCCACCAATAATAGTTGGATAGCCAATATCGGAGGGGCACACACAGGATCTTCCTCCACCAATAATAGTTGACTAGCCGCTATCGGAGGGGCACACACAGGGTCTTCCTCCACCAATAATAGTTGGATAGCCAATATCGGAGTGGCACACACAGGATCTTCCTCCACCAATAATAGTTGGATAGCCAATATCGGAGTGGCACACACAGGATCTTCCTCCACCAATAATAGTTGGATAGTCGCTAACGGAGGGGCACACACAGGGTCTTCCTCCACCAATAATAGTTGGATAGCCGCTATCGGAGGGGCACACACAGGGTCTTCCTCCACCAATAATAGTTGGATAGCCGCTATCGGAGGTGCACACACAGGGTCTTCCTCCACCAATAATAGTTGGATAGTCGCTAACGGAGGGGCACACACAGGGTCTTCCTCCACCAATACTAGTTGGATAGTCGCTATCGGAGGGACACACACAGGGTCTTCCTCCACCAATAATAGTTGGATAGCCGCTATCGGAGGTGCACACACAGGGTCTTCCTCCACCAATAATAGTTGGATAGCCAATATCGGAGTGGCACACACAGGGTCTTCCTCCACCAATAATAGTTGGATAGCCGCTATCGGAGGGGCACACACAGGGTCTTCCTCCACCAATAATAGTTGGAGAGTCGCTATCGGAGGGGCACACACAGGGTCTTCCTCCACCAATAATAGTTGGATAGTCGCTATCGGGGGGGGGGGCACACACAGGGTCTTCCTCCACCAATAATAGTTGGATAGCCGCTATCGGGGGGGGGGCACACACAGGGTCTTCCTCCACCAATAATAGTCGGATAGCCGCTATCGGGGGGGGGGGGGCACACAAAGAGTCTTCCTCCACCAATAATAGTTGGATAGCCGCTATCGGAGGGGGGGGGGGCACACACAGAGTCTTCCTCCATCAATAATAGTTGGATAGCCGCTATCGGAGGGGGGGGGGCACACACAGAGTCTTCCTCCATCAATAATAGTCGGATAGCCGCTATCGGAGGGGCACACACAGGGTCTTCCTCCACCATAATAGTTGGATAGCCGCTATCGGGGGGGGGGGCACACACAGGGTCTTCCTCCATCAATAATAGTTGGATAGCCGCTATCGGGGGGGGGGGCACACACAGAGTCTTCCTCCATCAATAATAGTCGGATAGCCGCTATCGGAGGGGCACACACAGGGTCTTCCTCCACCAATAATAGTTGGATAGCCGCTATCGGGGGGGGGGGGCACACACAGAGTCTTCCTCCATCAATAATAGTCGGATAGCCGCTATCGGAGGGGCACACACAGGGTCTTCCTCCACCAATAATAGTTGGATAGCCGCTATCGGAGGGGCACACACAGGGTCTTCCTCCACCAATAATAGTTGGATAGCCGCTATCGGAGGGGCACACACAGGGTCTTCCTCCACCAATAATAGTTGGAGAGTCGCTATCGGAGGGGCACACACAGAGTATTCCTCCACCAATAATAGTTGGATAGCCGCTATCGGAGGGGCACACACAGGGTCTTCCTCCACCAATAATAGTTGGATAGCCGCTATCGGAGGGGCACACACAGGGTCTTCCTCCACCAATAATAGTTGGATAGTCGCTATCGGAGGGGCACACACAGAGTCTTCCTCCACCAATAATAGTTGGATAGCCGCTATCGGAGGGGCACACACAGGGTCTTCCTCCACCAATAATAGTTGGATAGCCGCTATCGGGGGGGGGGGGCACACACAGGGTCTTCCTCCACCAATAATAGTTGGATAGCCGCTATCGGAGGGGCACACACAGGGTCTTCCTCCACAATAATAGTTGGATAGCCGCTATCGGAGGGGGCACACACAGGGTCTTCCTCCACCAATAATAGTTGGATAGCCGCTATCGGAGGGGCACACACAGGGTCTTCCTCCACCAATAATAGTTGGATAGCCGCTATCGGAGGGGCACACACAGGGTCTTCCTCAACCAATAATAGTTGGATAGCCGCTATCGGAGGGGCACACACAGGGTCTTCCTCCATCAATAATAGTTGGATAGTCGCTATCGGAGGGACACACACAGGGTCTTCCTCCACCATATATTGGAAGCCTATCGGAGGGGCACACACAGAGTATTCCTCCACCATAATAGTTGGATAGTCGCTATCGGAGGGGCACACACAGGATCTTCCTCCACCAATAATAGTTGGATAGCCGCTATCGGAGGGGCACACACAGGGTCTTCCTCCACCAATAATAGTTGGATAGCCGCTATCGGAGGGGCACACACAGGGTCTTCCTCCACCAATAATAGTTGGAGAGTCGCTATCGGAGGGGCACACACAGAGTATTCCTCCACCAATAATAGTTGGATAGCCGCTATCGGAGGGGCACACACAGGGTCTTCCTCCACCAATAATAGTTGGATAGCCGCTATCGGAGGGGCACACACAGGGTCTTCCTCCACCAATAATAGTTGGATAGCCGCTATCGGAGGGGCACACACAGGGTCTTCCTCCACCAATAATAGTTGGATAGCCGCTATCGGAGGGGCACACACAGGGTCTTCCTCATTCAATACTAGTTGGATAGCCGCTATCAGAGGGGCACACACAGGGTCTTCCTCATTCAATAATAGTTGGATAGTCGTTATCGGAGGGGCACACACAGGGTCTTCCTCATTCAATAATAGTTGGATAGCCGCTATCGGAGGGACACACACAGGGTCTTCCTCCACCAATAATAGGTGGATAGCCAATATCGGAGGGGCACACACAGGATCTTCCTCCACCAATAATAGTTGGATAGCCAATATCGGAGGGGCACACACAGGGTCTTCCTCCACCAATAATAGTTGGATAGCCAATATCGGAGGGGCACACACAGGATCTTCCTCCACCAATAATAGTTGACTAGTCGCTATCGGAGGGGCACACACAGGATCTTCCTCCACCAATAATAGTTGGATAGCCGCTATCGGAGGGGCACACACAGGGTCTTCCTCCATCAATAATAGTTGGATAGCCGCTATCGGAGGGGCACACACAGGGTCTTCCTCCACCAATAATAGTTGGATAGCCAATATCGGAGTGGCACACACAGGATCTTCCTCCACCAATAATAGTTGGATAGCCAATATCGGAGTGGCACACACAGGGTCTTCCTCCATCAATAATAGTTGGATAGTCGATATCGGAGGGACACACACAGGGTCTTCCTCCACCAATAATAGTTGGATAGTCGCTAACGGAGGGGCACAGACAGGGTCTTCCTCCACCAATAATAGTTGGATAGCCGCTATCGGAGGGGCACACACAGGGTCTTCCTCCACCAATAATAGTTGGATAGTCGCTAACGGAGGGGCACACACAGGGTCTTCCTCCACCAATAATAGTTGGATAGCCGCTATCGGAGGTGCACACACAGGGTCTTCCTCCACCAATAATAGTTGGATAGTCGCTAACGGAGGGGCACACACAGGGTCTTCCTCCACCAATAATAGTTGGATAGCAATATCGGAGTGGCACACACAGGGTCTTCCTCCATCAATAATAGTTGGATAGTCGCTATCGGAGGGCACCACAGGCTTCCTCCATCAATAATAGTTGGATATCGCATCGGGGGGGGGGGGGCACACAGAGTCTTCCTCCATCAATAATAGTGGATAACCGCTATCGGGGGGGGGGGCACACACAGGGTCTTCCTCCATCAACAATAGTTGGATAGTCGCTATCGGAGGGCCACACACGGGTCTTCCTCCACCAATAATAGTTGGATAGCCGCTATCTGAGGGGCACACACAGGGTCTTCCTCCACCAATAATAGTTGGATAGCCGCTATCGGAGGTGCACACACAGGGTCTTCCTCCACCAATAATAGTTGGATAGCCGCTATCTGAGGGGCACACACAGGGTCTTCCTCCACCAATAATAGTTGGATAGCCGCTATCGGAGGGGCACACACAGGGTCTTCCTCCACCAATAATAGTTGGATAGCCGCTATCGGAGGGGCACACACAGGGTCTTCCTCCACCAATAATAGTTGGATAGCCGATATCGGAGGGGCACACACAGGGTCTTCCTCCACCAATAATAGTTGGATAGCCGCTATCGGAGGGGCACACACAGGATCTTCCTCCACCAATAATAGTCGGATAGCCGCTATCGGAGGGGCACACACAGGGTCTTCCTCCACCAATAATAGTTGGATAGCCGCTATCGGAGGGCACACACAGGATCTTCCTCCACCAATAATAGTTGGAGAGTCGCTATCGGAGGGGCACACACAGGTCTTCCTCCACCAATAATAGTTGGATAGCCGCTATCGGGGGGGGGGCACACACAGGGTCTCCTCCACCAATAATAGTCGGATAGCCGCTATCGGGGGGGCACACAAAGAGTCTTCCTCCACCAATAATAGTTGGATAGCCGCTATCGGAGGGGCACACACAGGGTCTTCCTCCACCAATAATAGTTGGATAGCCGCTATCGGAGGGGCACACACAGGGTCTTCCTCCACCAATAATAGTTGGATAGCCGCTATCGGAGGGGCACACACAGGGTCTTCCTCCACCAATAATAGTGTAGCCGCTATCGAGGGGCACACAGGTCTCCTCCACCAATAAAGTTGGAGAGTCGCTATCGGAGGGGCACACACAGGGTCTTCCTCCACCAATAATAGTTGGATAGCCAATATCGGAGGGGCACACACAGGGTCTTCCTCCACCAATAATAGTTGGATAGCCGCTATCGGAGGGGCACACACAGGGTCTTCCTCCACCAATAATAGTTGGATAGCCGCTATCGGAGGGGCACACACAGGGTCTTCCTCCACCAATAATAGTTGGATAGCCAATATCGGAGTGGCACACACAGGATCTTCCTCCACCAATAATAGTTGGATAGCCGCTATCGGAGGGGCACACACAGGGTCTTCCTCCACCAATAATAGTTGGATAGCCGCTATCGGAGGGGCACACACAGGGTCTTCCTCCACCAATAATAGTTGGATAGCCGCTATCGGAGGGGCACACACAGGGTCTTCCTCCACCAATAATAGTTGGATAGTCGCTAACGGAGGGACACACACAGGGTCTTCCTCCACCAATAATAGTTGGATAGTCGCTATCGGAGGGGCACACACAGGGTCTTCCTCCACCAATAATAGTTGGATAGCCGCTATCGGGGGGGGCACACACAGGATCTTCCTCCATCAATAATAGTTGGATAGCCGCTATCGGGGGGGGGGGGCACACACTGAGTATTCCTCCACCAATAATAGTTGGATAGCCGCTATCGGGGGGGGGGGGGCACACACAGGGTCTTCCTCCACCATAATAGTTGGAGAGTCGCTATCGGAGGGGCACACACAGAGTATTCCTCCACCAATAATAGTTGGATAGTCGATATCGGAGGGGCACACACAGGGTCTTCCTCCATCAATAATAGTTGGATAGCCGCTATCGGAGGGACACACACAGGGTCTTCCTCCACCAATAATAGTTGGATAGCCGCTATCGGAGGGGCACACACAGGGTCTTCCTCCACCAATAATAGTTGGATAGTCGCTATCGGAGGGACACACACAGGGTCTTCCTCCACCAATAATAGTTGGATAGTCGCTATCGGAGGGGCACACACAGAGTATTCCTCCACCAATAATAGTTGGATAGTCGCTATCGGAGGGGCACACACAGGGTCTTCCTCATTCAATAATAGTTGGATAGCCGCTATCGGAGGGGCACACACAGGGTCTTCCTCATTCAATAATAGTTGGATAGCCGCTATCTGAGGGGCACACACAGGGTCTTCCTCCACCAATAATAGTTGGATAGCCGCTATCGGAGGGACACACACAGAGTATTCCTCCACCAATAATAGTTGGATAGTCGCTAACGGAGGGGCACAGACAGGGTCTTCCTCCATGACTACTAGTCGCTAGATGACTAAAGCAATAATGCGACTCTAAACTCAGAAAACAAACAAATGAAAAACAGACAATCAGGTAAAGCATTAATTAATGTTACCCGGATGCTCATAATAACTCATATATCAGATATCTACTGAATGGTGGGACCTCCGTGACAGAGTGGTTTATGTCATTGTGTGCAAAGTCGTGGTAGCTCAGTGGTAGCGCGTTCGCTTCACGTGCGAAAGGCCCGGAGTTCGAGCCCCGCTGGAGCCGTTACGATTGTGTCCTTAGACAAGGCATTTAAATTCCACGTTGCCTCTTCTCCCTCGTGGCGATGGATTCCATCAGGAATGAGGTCTCGAGAGTGATTAGTATAAGTTATAAGAACTTGTTTCGCAATCGAGCTAAAATAAATTTGTATAAACTTTTCATTTTGTGCATAATCGGCTGTCCGATTAGCGCAGTGGTTAGCACGCTCGCTTCTCACCAATGCAACCCTGGTTCGATCATCGGACCGGGAAGTATGTGAGAGGGTACGGTGGTCGCCATATCGGACAGGTGAGTTTTCTCCGGGTACTCCGGTTTCCTCCCACACGAATGGCCATATATACGCTTTCATCCGCGCCAACGATAACATATAAGTTGTAAAATACAAATAAAGTTTAAACTAATGTCATTGTCTTCAGCTCATTTGCCTGATGATGATTGAGCTTATTTACCCTCGCCTCCGGCGAACCATGTGGGCGAGCGGTCTCATTTGCCTCTCACTGTAGGTTCTTAATATATCCCACTGGGTGTGTCGAATTCTTTCATGTCAGCAACCTTTACAGATGAATTGCGGAAGATCGATGGTTCACCTTGGTGCCCCCCCGTCTTTGTCTGAAATACCGCTGGGAGTGACCCCGGGGTCTTCCTCCGCCTATGCGAGCGGGAGAGACGCGATACGACCTAAGCTACTTGTGAGGCTTAAAACATAATACAAAATAACGAATGATTGATAATTATGTTTTCGTATACTTTTTTGGATTATGTACAAACGAGAGTGGCACATTACGTGATTACAGCTGCTTATTCGTTTTTATATTTCTATTCTGGGAATATATTGTTATTTTGAATGTGATTTTGCAAACCTCATTCAATTTGATGACGTAGTGATTTGCGGTAAACATTGATATTATGGCGGTATATTCTCGATTATGATATGAGGTGCCTGACATAATAGTATTATTATAGTGTGTACAATAAAGGTTGTCTTATTAAAAGTCCTAAATCGGTTGCTTAGGAAGATTATTCCTTGGGTAAATATCAGGCCCAAGTTTTATTCATAAGAAATACGTAATTTGGAACATTTACGTCAAACCGTTATTGTGTGTTATAATAAAGTACCAACTTGTTCTTAATTAAGATAAGATTTTTCCTATTTTATATAATTTTATATTCTAACATCGATCGACAGTTTGTCGGTATACACAACGAAAGAATTTAAAGTATTTAATTCTGCAGTAAAATATTGTTCGTGAAGTGAGGTCAAACATTAATTTACAAGCATTTGTTAAAGTTTTGTGACTTTATTTTTACGCCACGCTCTAAACAATAGCACCAACACTGTGTGCCCTTTTTTGATAATTTGGTCATGCTAGGATCGAAACCCTATTTATATTTGCGTTATTAATAATCGTATAAATATAGGTTATCGTTCATAGCGATGGAATGAACTGGTAAGCCATGGATCGCAGGTTCGATCCTCCGTCTGACCATAATAAAATTAACAGTCTTTCAGATGGGACGTTAAACCGAGGACTCGTGTCGGTGCTGTACACCGTGCATGTAAAAGAACCAGAGGAGACGCTGGAATGGGTCTCTGTCTGTATCATTGCACTATCCTCCAACAATCTAAAATGACTATTCTCTTCAGGAGGCGTCGCTCATATGGGCAACCGGTAGCGACGATTAATAAACGTAAAACACACATGAGCGATGGAATTAACCACTTAATAGACAGTACGGCCTGCGTGATTAATTCCTACGCGAAACTAAAATAATTGAAAGACAAATATTATGTCTTAATTCTAATATGTATTATGAAATAAAATCCATGCTAATTAAACAAATTTCCAATAATCGCAATTGTAATAGCCTCTGTTGAAATCGAATCGAAAGAAAATAGGCAGCCATTTTATTCTGTTTACAGAACGCTTAACAGCACCGCGTGCGCACGTGCAAACCTGACTTCGTCTACAAGAAACACATAATCATTGTCGTCAGTCTATCTTACTTAGATGTCAAATCTATCGCCGGCATGCAGTCATAATCCGCATACAATGTCTAGTTCAGTAATTGATTTTGACTTCGATCTTTGATTGGTTTTCCCCGTTGGTATATAGTGCCTATTTCATATTACAGTCAATATCCGTTATGTCGAATTCCGTCGGACCGAACAAAATAAATAACGTATGCAGACTGTACTATACAAGTTAATGTACTCGTTATCGAATTTTCGGCCCCATGGTCGTACGTTAATAATATTGTATTGCATTCAAGAACTGAACTACGTAGAAAACAATGTGAAATTATACCAGGATTTATTATTATTGCTGTATACGATATAATCTGGGGAAAACAGCAAATGGGTTGGGCTACAAGCTATGATGGCCTTCGTCGGGATGCAAACGTTTGTGTGTGTATTCTTCTAAATTACAATACATTACAATACCACTGCATTGTAAGTCAGTGATTAGAGAACACGTTTGTGTGTGTATTCTTCTAAATTACAATACATTACAATACCACTGCATTGTAAGTCAGCGATTAGAGAACACGTTTGTGTGTGTATTCTTCTAAATTACAATACATTACAATACCACTGCATTGTAAGTCAGCGATTAGAGAACACGTTTGTGTGTGTATTCTTCTAAATTACAATACATTACAATACCACTGCATTGTAAGTCAGCGATTAGAGAACACGTTTGTGTGTGTATTCTTCTAAATTACAATACATTACAATACCACTGCATTGTAAGTCAGCGATTAGAGAACACGTTTGTGTGTGTATTCTTCTAAATTACAATACATTACAATACCACTGTATTGTAAGTCAGCGATTAGAGAACACGTTTGTGTGTGTATTCTTCTAAATTACAATACATTACAATACCACTGCATTGTAAGTCAGCGATTAGAGAACACGTGTGTGTGTGTATTCTTCTAAATTACAATACATTACAATACCACTGCATTGTAAGTCAGCGATTAGAGAACACGTTTGTGTGTGTATTCTTCTAAATTACAATACATTACAATACCACTGCATTGTAAGTCAGCGATTAGAGAACA
>CM026386.1:38105423-38127822 GCA_014843695.1 Archivesica marissinica | reverse complement strand
CTATTGCTGTTATATGAACATCTACAGTTACTATTGCTGTTATATGAACGAACATCTACAGTTACTATTGTTGTTATGTGAACATCTACAGTTACTATTGCTGCTATGTACATCTACAGTTACTATTGCTGTTATATGAACCTCTACAGTTACTATTGCTGTTATATGTACATCTACAGTTACTATTGCTGTTATGTACATCTACAGTTACTATTGCTGTTGTGAACATCTACAATTACTATTGCTGCTATGTACATCTACAGTTACTATTGCTGTTATGTACATCTACAGTTACTATTGCTGTTATGTGAACCTCTACAGTTACTATTGCTGTTATGTGAACATCTACAGTTACTATTGCTGCTATGTACATCTTCAGTTACTATTGCTGTTATATGAACCTCTACAGTTACTATTGCTGTTATATGAACATATACAGTTACTATTGCTGTTATATGAACCTCTACAGTTACAGTATCACATTCCATTTATACACTTGTGGTGTTATCTCAAAGTTACTTTAGTTCAACCTTGCGTCGTCTAGTGTTCTCTGAGAACAAGTCATCATATATCAATGCATGTGGTATGTGCTTCACAGTAGTGTCATATAGAGCACACCTTATGTATTCAACAGGCATCTCCACCAATCATCAGCAATCTCAGGATGGGATTACTGTGTGTATGACTATACTTGTTTCGCTGTAACATTATTATGTGTAAATAAACGTACATTGCATGTTGGGATACTGTATTCCATCGTAGCCATACATGGTGATGATTTCATTGGTGTGATAAACCAGCCCAATACTTCAATTAAAGCACATATGTGTTTTATAAACATTTGTTTTAGATTATTTGATCAGCACACATTATACTATCAAAGCACTGTTACATCTGCATGTTGGTTCCACGTGATGTAATGTACGGTTTATTGGGGAATCCACTTGTATATGGTATCGTCAAATGTATTATGCATGCATGGTCTTAGTTTATACAAATTTATTTAGCCCTATTGCGAAACAATGTTATACAACTTATATTAATCACTCTCGAGATCTCATTCCTGATGGAATCCATCGCCACGAGAGAGATAGAGAAAGAGGAGGCAACATGGAATTTATACGCATTGCATATATACACATTGCATCTATACACATTACATCTATGCACATTACATCTATGCACATTACATCTATGCACATTACATCTATGCACATTACATTTATACACATTGCATCCATACACATTACATCTATACACATTACATATATACACATTACATCTATACACATTACATCTATACACATTACATCTATACACATTACATATATACACATTACATCTATACACATTACATATATACACATTGCATCTATACACATTACATCTATACACATTACATATATACACATTGCATCTATACACATTACATCTATACACATTACATCTATACACGTTGCATCTATACGCATTACATCTATACACATTACATCTATACACATTACATCTATGCGCATTGCATCTATATGTATCGATACGCATTGCATCTATACACATTGCATCTATGCGCATTGCATCTATGCGCATTGCATCTATGCACATTGCATATATGCGCATTGCATCTATGTGTATCGATACGCATTGCATCTATACACATTGCATCTATGCGCATTGCATCTATACGAATTGCATCTATACACATAATATCTATACGCATTACATCAGTACCACTTGAACATATAAACATCTTATATCAATATTTTGCCATGTTGTCCTCTTGTATATTCAAGTGTTGCTGATACAATGCATATGGCATGGTCACAATGTGCAAGAGGACAGCATGGCAAATCATTATGTTGCTTATGCAATGCATATGGCATGGTCACAATGTGCAAGAGGACAGCATGGCAAATCATTATGTTGTTGATGCAATGCATATGGCATGGTCACAATGTGCAAGAGGACAGCATGGCAAATCATTATGTTGCTTATGCAATGCATATGGCATGGTCACAATGTGCAAGAGGACAGCATGGCAAATCATTATGTTGCTGATGCAATGCATATGGCATGGTCACAATGTGCAAGAGGACAGCATGGCAAATCAATATGTTGCTGATGCAATGGCATGGCATGGTCACAATGTGCAAGAGGACAGCATGGCCAATCATTATGTTGCTGATGCAATGCATATGGCATGGTCACAATGTGCAAGAGGACAGCATGGCAAATCATTATGTTGTTGATGCAATGCATATGGCATGGTCACAATGTGCAAGAGGACAGCATGGCAAATCATTATGTTGCTGATGCAATGCATATGGCAAGGTCACAATGTGCAAGAGGACAGCATGGCAAATCATTATGTTGTTGATGCAATGCATATGGCATGGTCACAATGTGCAAGAGGACAGCATGGCAAATCATTATGTTGTTGATGCAATGCATATGGCATGGTCACAATGTGCAAGAGGACAGCATGGTAAATCATTATGTTGTTGATGCAATGCATATGACATGGTCACAATGTGCAAGAGGACAGCATGGCAAATCATTATGTTGTTGATGCAATGCATATGGCATGGTCACAGTGTGCAAGAGGACAGCATGGCAAATCATTATGTTGTTGATGCGATGCATATGGCATGGTCACAATGTGCAAGAGGACAGCATGGCACATCATTATGTTGCTGATGCAATGCGTATAGAATCCTAACAACTCGCACGAGGACAAATGATATAATATGATTGAATGTTCAAGAGTTGCTGGTGCAATTCGTATAGCATGGTAACAACTTGCAAGGGGACAACATGCGACAATGAGGGATCTACATTACCCTACACTAAGCACGTAATCTTGGTAACAACTTGCAAGAGGACAACATGCCATAATTAAGAGTCTATATTACCCTACAATAAGAACGTAATCATGGTAACAACTTGCAATGGAGCAACACGCCACAATTAGCGGTCTATATTACCCTACAATAAGAACGTAATCATGGTAACAACTTGCAATGGAGCAACACGCCACAATTAGCGGTCTATATTACCCTACACTAAGAACGTAATCACGGTAGCAACTTGCAATGGAGGGGGCAACACGCCACAATTAGGGATCTATATTACCCTACACTGAGAACGTAATCATGGTAACAACTTACAAGAAAGGGGGCAACACGCCACAATTAGGGATCTACATTACCCTACACTAAGAACGTAATCATGGTAACAACTTACAAGGGGGCAACACACCACAATTAGGGATCTACATTACCCTACACTAAGAACGTAACCATGGTAACAACTTGCAAGAGGGTAACACGCCACAATTATGGATCTATATTACCCTACACGAAGAACGTAACCATGGTAGCAACTTGCAAGAGGGCAACACGCCACAATTATGGATCTATATTACCCTACACTAAGAACGTAATCATGGTAACAACTTGCAAGAGGGCAACACGCCACAATTAGCGATCTATATTACCCTACACTAAGCAGGTAATCATGGCAACAACTTGCAAGGGGGCAACACGCCACACATAGGGATCTATATTACCCTACACTAAACACGTAACCATGGTAACAACTTGCAAGGGGGCAACACGCCACAATTAGAGATCTATATTACCCTACACTAAGAACGTAACCATGGTAACAAATTGCAAGAGGGCAACACGCCACAATTAGGGATCTATATTACTTTACAATAAGAACGTAATCATGATAACAACTCGCAAGGGGGCAACACACCACAATTAGGTATCTATAGTACCCTACACTAATAACGTAATCATGGTAACAACTTTCAAGGGGGCAACACGCCACAATTAGGGATCTATATTACCCTACACTAAGCACGTAATCATGGCAACAACATGCAAGGGGGCAACACGCCACACTTATGGATCTATATTACCCTACACTAAACACGTAATCATGGTAACAACTTGCAAGGGGGCAACACGCCACAATTAGGCATCTATATTACCCTACACTAATAACGTAATCATGGTAACAACTTACATGGGGGCAACACGCCACAATTAGGGATCTATATGACCCGACACTAAGAATGTAATCATGGTAACAACTTGCAAGGGGGCAACACGCCACAATTATGGATCTATATTACACTACACTAAGAATGTAACCATGGTAGCAACTTGCAAGAGGGGTAACACGCCACAATTAGGGATCTATTCGACCCTACACTAAGAACGTAATCATGGTAACAACTTGCAAGAGGGCAACACGCCACAATTAGGGATCTATATTACCCTACACTAAGAACGTAATCATGGTAACAACTTGCAAGGGGGCAACACGCCACAATTATGGATCTCTATTACCCTACACTAAGAACGTAATCATGGTAACAACTTGCAAGGGGACAACACGCCATACTTAGGGATCTATATTACCATACACTAAGAACGTAATCATGGTAACAACTTGCAAGGGGACAACACGCCACAATTAGTGATCTATATGACCCTACACTAAGAACATAATCATGGTAACAATTTGCAAGGGGGCAACACGCCACAATTATGGATCTATATTACCCTACACTAAGAACGTAACTATGGTAGCAACTTGCAAGAGGGGTAACACGCCACAATTAGGGATCTATATTACCCTACACTAAGCATGTAATCATGGTAACAACTTGCAAGGGGGCAACACGCCACAATTAGGGATCTATATTACCCTACACGAAGCATGTAATCATGGTATCAACTTGCAAGGGGGCAACACGCCACAATTAGGGATCTATATTACCCTACACTAAGAACGTAATCATGGTAACAACTTGCAAGGGGACAACACGCCACAATTAGGGATCTATATTACCCTACACTAATAACGTAATCATGGTAACAACTTACAAGGGGGCAACACGCCACAATTAGGGATCTATATTACCTACACTAATAACGTAATCATGGTAATAACTTGCAAGGGGGCAACACGCCACAATTAGGGATCTATATTACCCTACACTAAGAACGTAATCATGGTAACAACTTGCAAGAGGGCAACACACCACAATTAGGGATATATATTACCATACACTAAGAAGGTAACCATGGTAACAACTTGCAAGAGGGCAACACGGCACAATTAGGGATCTATATTACCCTACACTAAACAGGTAATCATGGTAACAACTTGCAATGGGGCAACACGCCACAATTAGGGATCTATATAACCCTACACTAATAACGTAATCATGGTAACAAGTTACAAGGGGGCAACACGCTTCAATTAGGGATCTATATTACCCTACACTAAGAACGTAATCATGGTAACAACTTGCAAGATGGCAACACGCCACAATTAGGGATCTATATTACCCTACACTAAGCATGTAATCATGGCAACAACTTGCAAGTGGGTAACACGCCACAATTAGGGATCTATATTACTCTACACTAAACACGTAATCATGGTAGCAACTTGCAAGGGGGCAACACGCCACAATTAGGCATCTATATTACCCTACACTAATAACGTAATCATGGTAACAACTTACAAGGGGGCAACACGCCACAATTAGGGATCTATATTACCCTACACTAAGAACGTAATCATGGTAACAACTTGCAAGGGGGCAACACGCCACAATTATGGATCTATATTACCCTACACTAAGAACGTAATCATGGTAACAACTTGCAAGGGGGCAACACGCCACAATTAGGGATCTATATTACCCTACACTAAGAACGTAATCATGGTAACAACTTGCAAGGGGGCAACACGCAACAGTATGGATCTATATTACCCTACACTAAGAACGTAATCATGGTAACAACTTGCAAGAGGGCAACACGCCACAATTAGGGATCTATATTACCCTACACTAAGAACGTAATCATGGTAACAACTTGCAAGGGGACAAAACGCCACAATTAGGGATCTATATTACCCTACACTAAGAACGTAATCATGGTAACAACTTGCAAGGGGACAACACGTCACAAGTAGGGATCTATATTACCCTACACTAAGAACGTAATCATGGTAACAACTTGCAAGGAGGCAACACGCCACAATTATGGATCTATTCGACCCTACACTAAGAACGTAATCATGGTAACAATTTGCAAGAGGGCAACACGCCACAATTAGGGATCTATATTACCCTACACTAAGCACGTAATCATGGTAACAACTTGCAAGGGGGCAACACGCCACAATTAGAGATCTATATCACCCTACACTAAGAACGTAACCATGGTAACAACTTGCAAGAGGGCAACACGCCACAATTAGGGATCTATATTACCCTACACTAAGAATGTAATCATGGTAACAACTTGGAAGGGCAACACGCAACAATTAGGGATCTATATTACCCTACAATACGAACGTAATCATGGTAACAACTTGCAAGGGACAACACGCCACAAATATGGATCTATATTACCCTACACTAAGCACGTAATCATGGTAACAACTTACAAGGGACAACACGCAACATTTAGGGATCTATATTACCCTACACTAAGAACGTAATCATGGTAACAACTTACAAGGGGGCAACACGCAACATTTAGGGATCTATATTACCCTACACTAAGCACGTAATCATGGTAACAACTTGCCAGGGGGCAACAAGCCACAATTAGAGATCTATATCACCCTACACTAAGAACGTAACCATGGTAACAACTTGCAAGAGGGCAACACGCCACAATTAGGGATCTATATTACCCTACAATAAGAACGTAATCATGATAACTACTTGCAAGGGGGCAACACGCCACAATTAGGGATCTATATTACCCTACAATAAGAACGTAATCATGGTAACAACTTGAAGGCGCAACATGCCATAATTAGGGGTCTATGTTACCCTATAACTAAGAACGTAATCATGGTAACAACTTGCAAGCTGGCAACACACCATAATTAGGGGTCTATTTTACCCTACACTAAGAACGTAATCATGGTAACAACTTGCAAGAGGGCAACACACCACAATTAGGGTTCTATATTACCCTACACTAAGAAGGTAACCATGGTATCAACTTGCAAGAGGACAACACGCCACAATTAGGGATCTATATTACCCTACACTAAGAACGTAACCATGGTAACAACTTGCAAGAGGGCAACATGCCACAATTAGGGATCTATATTACCCTACACTAAGAACGTAACCATGGTAACAACTTGCAAATGGATAACACGCCACAATTAGGGATCTATATTGCCCTACACTAAGCATGTAATCATGGTAACAACTTGCAAGGGGACAACACACCCCAATTAGGGATCATATTACCCTACACTAAGAACGTAATCATGGTAACAACTTACAAGGGGGCAACACGCCACAATTAGGGATCTATATTACCTACACTAATAACGTAATCATGGTAACAACTTGCAAGGGGGCAACATGCCACAATTAGGGATCTATGTTACCTTACACTAAGAACGTAATCATGGTAACAACTTGCAAGGGGACAACACGCCACAATTAGGGATCTATATGACCCTTCACTAAGAACATAATCATGGTAACAACTTGCAAGGGGACAACACGCCATACTTAGGGATCTATATTACCCTACACTAAGAACGTAATCATGGTAACAACTTGCAAGGGGGCAACACGCCACAATTAGGGATCTATATTACCCTACACTAAGAACGTAATCATGGTAACAACTTGCAAGGGGACAACACGCCATACTTAGGGATCTATATTACCATACACTAAGAACGTAATTATGGTAACAACTTGCAAGGGGACAACACGCCACAATTAGGGATCTATATGACCCTACACTAAGAACATAATCATGGTAACAATTTGCAAGGGGGCAACACGCCACAATTATGGATCTATATTACCCTACACTAAGAACGTAACTATGGTAGCAACTTGCAAGAGGGGTAACACGCCACAATTAGGGATCTATATTACCCTACACTAAGCATGTAATCATGGTAACAACTTGCAAGGGGGCAACACGCCACAATTAGGGATCTATATTACCCTACACGAAGCATGTAATCATGGTAACAACTTGCAAGGGGGCAACACGCCACAATTAGGGATCTATATTACCCTACACTAAGAACGTAATCATGGTAACAACTTGCAAGAGGGCAACACGCCACAATTAGAGATCTATATTACCCTACACTAAGAACGTAGTCATGGTAACAACTTGCAAGGGGACAACATGCCACAATTAGGGATCTATATTACCCACAATAAGAACGTAATCATGGTAACAACTTGCAATTGGACAACATGCCACAATTAGGGATCTATGTTACCCTACAATAAGAACGTAATCATGGTAACAACTTGCAAGAGGTCAACACGCCACAATTAGGGATCTATATTACCCTACAATAAGAACGTAATCATGGTAACAACTTACAATGGAGGGGACAACATGCCACAATTAGGGATCTATAGTAACCTACAATAAGAACGTAATCATGGTAACAACTTGCAAGGAAGGGGGCAACACGCCACAATTAGGGGTCTATATTACCCTACACTAAGAAGGTAATCATGGTAACAACTTGCAAGGGGGCAACACGCCACAATTAGGGGTCTATGTTACCCTACACTAAGAACGTAATCATGGTAACAACTTGCAAGGGGGAAACACGCCACAATTAGAGATCTATATTACCCTACACTAAGAACGTAACCATGGTAACAACTTGCAAGGGGGCAACACGCCACAATTAGGGATCTATATTACCCTACACTAAGAACGTAATCATGGTAACTACTTGCAAGAGGACAACATGTTCCAATTAGGGATCTTTCTTACACTAAACTGAGAACGTAATCATGGTAACAACTTGCAAGAGGACAACACGCCACAATTAGGGATCTATATTACCCTACACTAAGAACGTAATCATGGTAACAACTTGCAAGGGGACAACACGTCACAAGTAGGGATCTATATTACCCTACACTAAGAACGTAATCATGGTAACAACTTGCAAGGAGGCAACACGCCACAATTATGGATCTATTCGACCCTACACTAAGAACGTAATCATGGTAACAATTTGCAAGAGGGCAACACGCCACAATTAGGGATCTATATTACCCTACACTAAGCACGTAATCATGGTAACAACTTGCAAGGGGGCAACACCCACAATTAGGTCTATATACCCTACACTAAGAAGTAACCATGGTACAACTTGCAAGGGCAACACGCCACAATTAGGGATCTATATTACCCTACACTAAGAACGTAACATGGTAACAACTTGCAAGGGCAACAGCCACAATTAGGGATCTATATTACCCTACACTAAGAACGTAATCATGGTAACAACTTGCAAGGAAACACGCCACAATTAGGGATCTATATTCCCTACACTAAGCAGTAATCATGGTAACAACTTGCAAGGGACAACACGCCACAATTAGGGATCATATTACCCTACACTAAGAACGTAATCATGGTAACAACTTACAAGGGGGCAACACGCCACAATTAGGGATCTATATTACCTACACTAATAACGTAATCATGGTAACAACTTGCAAGGGGGCAACATGCCACAATTAGGGATCTATGTTACCTTACACTAAGAACGTAATCATGGTAACAACTTGCAAGGGGACAACACGCCACAATTAGGGATCTATATGACCCTTCACTAAGAACTAATCATGGTAACAACTTGCAAGGGGCAACACGCCATATTAGGGTCTATATTACCCTACACTAAGAACGTAATCATGGTAACAACTTGCAAGGGGGCAACACGCCACAATTAGGGATCTATATTACCCTACACTAAGAACGTAATCATGGTAACAACTTGCAGGGGTTGGGTTTTTTTGGTGAAACACGCCACAATTAGGTTTTTTGTTGGTTTGGGGGGTTGGTTTTTTTGGTTCATGGTAACACTTGGGGGTAGGGATCTATATTACCTACACTAAGAACGTAATCATGGTAACAACTTGCCAGGGGGCAACACGCCACAATTAGAGATCTATTGGACCGAATACCGAGAATGTAAGCTATTAGAAATTCTAGACCAAATCAAATAGCCACACAATGTTGATTAATGTTACTTTTTCAAATAAATAACGCTAATTAGGTATGCACATGCCTTTGTTCATATCAGCATTTCCTCTCATGGTCTGCCAATCTTAACAGTATCTACTCTAATCTACAAATACATTGAAGGAAACACACAAGGACAATTTTTATAAGTCTGGAATATTTCCGTTCTGAACCGTTTAAGACAACTTCTTCTTTAAAATATATAATTCGAGCTTTAAAAATCCTTTGTTGAAATTTGAAGTTAGTAAAAAAAGCAAACCTTTGGCTTGGAATAATTCCAGTCAATACATCCACTATGCACAGCGCTTTGTTTGTCACTTTATCCGATGCTGTTGCGATATTATCTAACAAAATAGTTGTTGGTTACGCCTCGGGCATAAGTAAAACCTGTCTATGTATTTTATTCTTGCTTGGTTTCGCACCTGTCATTTGCTGATGGATGTTCTAGTACAAACTCATCTATTGATATGACCAGCATGTAGTAGAACAGTTACGTCAAAGTGTTCACCTACACATCGCAGTTGTCTCCGTAACAATATAGTGAAATAAATTTGACAACCAATGTGTTCATATGTGATATGACACGTATTTATGATTTCATAAACTGATTTGCATAATTTTTTTGGAGCATTGTTGTGAGATATCATTTGTTTTAGTAACGATAGTGATAGTTTTAGTTGTCTAAGAAAATACAATTTTGTTTTCATATACGAGTATTTATATTCATTTATGCTTTTTAATAAAAGTGTTTTATATCACGATTCGTTTGAGTTTAAGTCGGTTTTAAAAGGTCTTTCGAGCTATGTTATGTTGTTATATTGCCCGACTTTGTAAATAAAATTTACTTGACTTGATTTATTTTACTGTTTTATAGAGCTTCATATTACGTGTAGTAATTAATGACCGTGTGTTTTAATATTTTCAGTTGTTTGTTTGTTTATTTTCTTTTGTGGTTTGCAGTCGCACTAACAGTTTAGGCCACAAGGCGACGCTCCAGCTATTGGAGGAAGAGGACGATGATCTCTGGGTAGTGGTTCCGGTACGGACTACCCGGGGTAGAACCACCAACCACCCGCAAGCAAGTTAGATAGCTTCCCCACACGACGGAATAGAGATGAAGAGCAGCAAGGGATTCGAAGGCAACGACATAAATATATTTCATAGATGGTATTATGAGATAATATTTCATTATGTATATCACGTATGTATGTATACGTATATGTATATGTATATGTATGTATATGTATGTATGTATATCACGTGAACAGAATATTAGTTTATACAAATTTATTTTTAGCTCCATTGCGAAACAAGTTCTTACAATTTATATCAATCACTATCGAGAACTCATTCCTGATGGAATCCATCGCCACGAGGGAGAGTGAAGAAGCAACGTGGAATTTAAATGCCTTGCCTAAGGGCACAATTGTAAAGGCTCCAACGAGGCTCCAACTCCGGGCCGTTCGCACTTGAAGCAAACGCGCTATCACGACTTCCACAGAATATTTACATACTGCATAGAGAAGATCCCGACACAACGGGGTTTACCCCAAGTCACCTGATTAAGCTAAATAAGCAAAATAATGGCATGACTATACACAACAGACAAACACTATGTTATTAGTGCATTACAATGTAACTGAGGTACAATTGCTGCATGCAAGGAGACGCCAGTGGCCGAGTGGGTAAGCATGTTGTACAATTGCTGCATGCAAGGAGACGCCAGTGGCCGAGTGGGTAAGCATGTTGTACAATTGCTGCATGCAAGGAGACGCCAGTGGCCGAGTGGGTAAGGATGTTGTACAATTGCTGCATACAAGGATACTTCAGTGGCCGAGTGGGTAAGGATGTTTTACAATTACTGCATGCAATAAGACTTCAGTGGCCGAGTGGGTAAGGATGTTTTACAATTACTGCATGCAATAAGACTTCAGTGGCCGAGTGGGTAAGGATGTTACAATTGCTGCATGCAAGGAGACTTCAGTGGCCGAGTGGGTAAGGATGTTGTACAATTGCTGCATACAAGGATACTTCAGTGGCCGAGTGGGTAAGGATGTTTTACAATTACTGCATGCAATAAGACTTCAGTGGCCGAGTGGGTAAGGATGTTGTACAATTGCTGCATGCAAGGAGACTCCAGTGGCCGAGTGGGTAAGGATGTTGTACCATTGCTGTATACAAGGAGACTCCAGTGGCCGAGTGGGTAAGGATGTTTACAATTGCTGCATACAAGGAGACTCCAGTGGCCGAGTGGGTAAGGCTATTGATACCAAATCACGTGTATACTTATCGCTTTAGGTTCGACATGTTCTATGTCGATATTATCCAGATCTTCTATGCCGTAAATATCTTCAATCAGAACCGGATATTCCATGCGATAAATGCATATACTCTATACGATCCAAATGTTTTATTCGATCCAGATATTACAATGCGGTACGCATGTTCTATGCGGTACGCATGTTCTATGTGATCCAGTTGTTCTATGCGGTCCAGATGTTCTATGTGATCCAGATGTTCTATGTGATCCAGATGTTCTATGTGATCCAGATGTTCTATGCGGTCCAGATGTTCTATGTGATCCAGATGTTCTATGCGGTCCAGATGTTCTATGTGATCCAGATGTTCTATGCGGTCCAGATGTTCTATGCGGTCCTGATGTTATATGTGGTCCAGATGTTCTATGCGGTCCTGATGTTATATGCGGTCCTGATGTTATATGCGGTCCAGATGTTCTAGTCCAGATGTTCTATGCGGTCCAGATGTTCTATGTGGTCCAGATGTTCTAGTCCAGATGTTCTATGCGGTCCAGATGTTCTATGCGGTCCAGATGTTCTATGCGGTCCAGATGTTCCATGCGGTCCAGATGTTATATGCAGTCCAGATGTTCTAGTCCAGATGTTCTATGCGGTCCAGATGTTCTATGCGGTCCATGTTCTATGCGGTCCAGATGTTCTATGTGGTCCAGATGTTCTATGCGGTCCAGATGTTCTATGTGGTCCAGATGTTCTATGCGGTACATATCTTCTATACGATCCAGATCTTCTATACGACACATATCTTCTATACGGCTGATACAGATATTCTATACGATCCAGATCTTCTGTACAATACAGATCTTCTATACGACTGATCCAGACCTTCTATACGATACAGATATTCTATACGATCCAGATCTTCAATACGATACAGATCTTCTCTACGACTGATCCAGATCTTCTATTCGATACAGATCTTCTATAAGTTCCAGATATTCTATACGATCCAGACCTTCTATACGATCCAGATCTTCCATACGATCCAGATCTTCTAGACGACTAATCCAGATCTTCTATGCGATCCAGATCTTCTATACGATCCAAATCTTCTATACGACTGATACAGATCTTCTATACGACTGATCCAGATATTCTATGCAATCCAGATCTTCTATACGATACAGATCTTCTATACGACTGATCCAGATATTCTATGCAATCCAGATCTTCTATACGATCCAGATCTTCCATACGATCCAGATCTTCTATACGACTGATCCAGATCTTCTATCCGATACAGATCTTCTATACGACTGATCCAGATCTTCTATGCGATCCAGATCTTCTATACGATCCAAATCTTCTATACGACTGATACAGATCTTCTATACGACTGATCCAGATATTCTATGCAATCCTGATCTTCTATACGATACAGATCTTCGCTACGATCCAGATCTTCTATTCGATCCAGATCTTCTATACGACTGTTCCAGATCTTCTATACGATACAGATCTTCTATACGATACAGATATTCTATACGATCCAGATCTTCTAGACGATACAGATCTTCTATACGACTGATACAGATCTTCTATACGACTGATCCAGATCTTCTATGCGATACAGATCTTCTATGCGAACCAGATCTTCTATATGATCCAGATCTTCTATACGATCCAGATCTTCTATACGATACAGATCTTCTATACGATCCAGATCTTCTATACGACTGATCCAGATATTCTATACGATACAGATCTTCTATACGATCCAGCTCTTCTATACGATCCAGATCTTCTATGCGATACAGATCTTCTATACGATCCAGATCTTCTATACGATCCAGATTTTCTATACGATCCAGATAATTTTATACGACTGATCCAGATCTTCTATACGATTGACCCAGACCTTCTATACGATACATATCTTCTATACGATACAGATCTTCTATACGACTGATACAGATCTTCTATACGATACAGATCTTCCATACGATACAGATCTTCTATACGATACAGATCTTCTATACGATACAGATCTTCTATATGATACAGATCTTCTATACGACTGATACAGATCTTCTATACGACTGATACAGATCTTCTATACGACTGATACAGATCTGCTATGCCACCCAGATCTTCTATGCGACTGATACAGATCTTCTATACGACCCAGATCTTCAATACGACTGATACAGATCTTCTATACGACTGATACAGATCTGCTATGCCACCCAGATCTTCTATGCGACTGATACAGATCTTCTATATGATACAGATCTTATATACGACTGATACAGATCTTCTATACGACTGATACAGATCTCCTATACGACTGATACAGATCTCCTATACGACTGATACAGATCTTCTATACGATACAGATCTTCTATACGACTGATACAGATCTTCTATACGACTGATACAGATCTCCTATACGACTGATACAGATCTCCTATACGACTGATACAGATCTTCTATACGATACAGATCTCCTATACGACTGATACAGATCTCCTATACGACTGATACAGATCTTCTATACGATACAGATCCTCTATACGATACAGATCTTCTATACGATACAGATCTTCTATACGACTGATACAGATCTCCTATGCGACTGATACAGATCTTCTATACGATACAGATCTTCTATACGACTGATACAGATCTTCTATATGACTGATACAGATCTGCTATGCCACCCAGATCTTCTATGCGACTGATACAGATCTTCTATACGATACAGATCTTCTATACGACTGATACAGATCTCCTATACGACTGATACAGATCTTCTATACGACTGATACAGATCTTCTATACGATACAGATCTTCTATACGACTGATACAGATCTTCTATACGATACAGATCTTCTATGCGATACAGATCTTCTATACGATACAGATCTTCTATGCGATACAGATCTTCTATGCGATACAGATCTTCTATACGATACAGATCTTCTATACGACTGATACAGATCTCCTATGCGACTGATACAGATCTTCTATACGATACAGATCTTCTATACGACTGATACAGATCTTCTATACGACTGATACAGATCTGCTATGCCACCCAGATCTTCTATGCGACTGATACAGATCTTCTATACGATACAGATCTTCTATACGACTGGTACAGATCTTCTATACGACTGATACAGATCTCCTATACGACTGATACAGATCTTCTATACGACTGATACAGATCTTCTATACGATACAGATCTCCTATACGACTGATACAGATCTTCTATACGATACAGATCTTCTATACGACTGATACAGATCTTCTATACGATACAGATCTTCTATGCAATACAGATCTTCTATACGATACAGATCTTCTATGCCACCCAGATCTCCTATACGACTGATACAGATCTCCTATACGACTGATACAGAGCTCCTATATGACTGATACAGATCTTCTATACGACTGATACAGATCAGCTATACGATACAGATCTTCTATACGACTGATACAGATCTTCTATACGACTGATACAGATCTGCTATACGATACAGATCTTCTATACGACTGATACAGATCTTCTATACGACTGATACAGATCTTCTATACGACTGATACAGATCTTCTATACGATACAGATCTCCTATACGACTGATACAGATCTTCTATACGACTGATACAGATCTTCTATACGATACAGATCTTCTATACGACTGATACAGATCTTCTATACGATACAGATCTTCTATACGATACAGATCTTCTATACGACTGATACAGATCTCCTATGCGACTGATACAGATCTCCTATACGACTGATACAGATCTTCTATACGACTGATACAGATCTTCTATACGACTGATACAGATCTTCTATACGACTGATACAGATCTCCTATACGACTGATACAGATCTCCTATACGACTGATACAGATCTTCTATACGATACAGATCTTCTATGCGACTGATACAGATCTTCTATACGATACAGATCTCCTATACGACTGATACAGATCTTCTATACGATACAGATCTTCTATACGATACAGATAATCTATACGATACAGATCTTCTATACGACTGATACAGATCTCCTATGCGACTGATACAGATCTTCTATACGATACAGATCTGCTATACGATACAGATCTTCTATACGACTGATACAGATCTTCTATACGATACAGATCTTCTATGCGATACAGATCTTCTATACGATACAGATCTTCTATGCCACCCAGATCTCCTATACGACTGATACAGATCTCCTATACGACTGATACAGAGCTCCTATATGACTGATACAGATCTTCTATACGACTGATACAGATCAGCTATACGATACAGATCTTCTATACGACTGATACAGATCTGCTATACGATACAGATCTTCTATACGACTGATACAGATCTTCTATACGACTGATACAGATTTTCTATACGACTGATACAGATCTGCTATACGATACAGATCTCCTATACGACTGATACAGATCTTCTATACGACTGATACAGATCTTCTATACGATACAGATCTTCTATACGACTGATACAGATCTTCTATACGACTGATACAGATCTCCTATACGACTGATACAGATCTTCTATACGACTGATACAGATCTTCTATACGATACAGATCTCCTATACGACTGATACAGATCTCCTATACGACTGATACAGATCTTCTATACGACTGATACAGATCTTCTATACGATACAGATCTTCTATGCGATACAGATCTTCTATACGATACAGATCTTCTATACGATCCAGATCTTCTATACGATCCAGATTTTCTATACGATCCAGATAATTTTATACGACTGATCCAGATCTTCTATACGATTGACCCAGACCTTCTATACGATACATATCTTCTACACGATACAGATCTTCTATACGACTGATACAGATCTTCTATACGATACAGATCTTCCATATGATACAGATCTTCTATACGATACAGATCTTCTATACGATACAGATCTTCTATACGATACAGATCTTCTATACGACTGATACAGATCTTCTATACGACTGATACAGATCTTCTATACGACTGATACAGATCTGCTATGCCACCCAGATCTTCTATGCGACTGATACAGATCTTCTATACGACCCAGATCTTCAATACGACTGATACAGATCTTCTATACGACTGATACAGATCTGCTATGCCACCCAGATCTTCTATGCGACTGATACAGATCTTCTATACGATACAGATCTTCTATACGACTGATACAGATTTTCTGTACGACTGATACAGATCTCCTATACGACTGATACAGATCTCCTATACGACTGATACAGATCTTCTATACGATACAGATCTTCTATACGACTGATACATATCTTCTATACGACTGATACAGATCTCCTATACGACTGATACAGATCTCCTATACGACTGATACAGATCTTCTATACGATACAGATCTCCTATACGACTGATACAGATCTCCTATATGACTGATACAGATCTTCTATACGATACAGATCTTCTATACGATACAGATCTTCTATACGATACAGATTTTCTATACGACTGATACAGATCTGCTATACGATACAGATCTCCTATACGACTGATACAGATCTTCTATACGACTGATACAGATCTTCTATACGATACAGATCTTCTATACGACTGATACAGATCTTCTATACGATACAGATCTTCTATACGATACAGATCTTCTATATACGAATGATACAGATCTCCTATGCGACTGATACAGATCTTCTATACGATACAGATCTTCTATACGACTGATACAGATCTTCTATACGACTGATACAGATCGGCTATGCCACCCAGATCTTCTATGCGACTGATACAGATCTTCTATACGATACAGATCTTCTATACGACTGATACAGATCTTCTATACGACTGATACAGATCTCCTATACGACTGATACAGATCTTCTATACGACTGATACAGATCTTCTATACGATACAGATCTCCTATACGACTGATACAGATCTCCTATACGACTGATACAGATCTTCTATACGATACAGATCTTCTATACGACTGATACAGATCTTCTATACGATACAGATCTTCTATGCGATACAGATCTTCTATACGATACAGATCTTCTATGCCACCCAGATCTCCTATACGACTGATACAGATCTCCTATACGACTGATACAGAGCTCCTATATGACTGATACAGATCTTCTATACGACTGATACAGATCAGCTATACGATACAGATCTTCTATACGACTGATACAGATCTTCTATACGATACAGATCTTCCATACGATACAGATCTTCTATACGATACAGATCGTCTATACGATACAGATCTTCTATACGATACAGATCTTCTATACGACTGATACAGATCTTCAATACGACTGATACAGATCTCCTATACGACTGATACAGATCTTCTATACGACTGATACAGATCTTCTATACGATACAGATCTCCTATACGACTGATACAGATCTCCTATACGACTGATACAGATCTTCTATACGATACAGATCTTCTATACGACTGATACAGATCTTCTATACGATACAGATCTTCTATGCGATACAGATCTTCTATACGATACAGATCTTCTATGCCACCCAGATCTCCTATACGACTGATACAGATCTCCTATACGACTGATACAGAGCTCCTATATGACTGATACAGATCTTCTATACGACTGATACAGATCAGCTATACGATACAGATCTTCTATACGACTGATACAGATCTGCTATACGATACAGATCTTCTATACGACTGATACAGATCTTCTATACGACTGATACAGATTTTCTATACGACTGATACAGATCTGCTATACGATACAGATCTCCTATACGACTGATACAGACCTCCTATACAACTGATACAGATCTTCTATACGACTGATACAGATCAGCTATACGATACAGATCTTCTATACGACTGATACAGATCTTCTATAGGACTGATACAGATCTGCTATACGATACAGATCTTCTATATGACTGATACAGATCTTCTATACGACTGATACAGATCTGCTATACGATACAGATCTTCTATACGACTGATACAGATCTTCTATACGACTGATACAGATCTCCTATACGACTGATACAGATCTTCTATACGACTGATTCAGATCTTCTATACGACTGATACAGATCTTCTATACGACTGATACAGATCTTCTATACGACTGATTCAGATCTTCTATATGACTGATACAGATCTTCTATACGACTGATACAGATCTTCTATACGACTGATACAGATCTTCTATACGACTGATACAGATTTTCTATACGACTGATACAGATCTGCTATACGATACAGATCTCCTATACGACTGATACAGACCTCCTATTCGACTGATACAGATCTTCTATACGACTGATACAGATCCTCTATACGATACAGATCTTCTATACAACTGATACAGATCATCTATACGATACAGATCTTCTATACGACTGATACAGATCTTCTATACAACTGATACAGATCTCCTATACGACTGATACAGATCTGCTATATGATACAGATCTTCTATATGACTGATACAGATCTTCTATACGACTGATACAGATCTGCTATACGATACAGATCTTCTATACGACTGATACAGATCTTCTATACGACTGATACAGATCTCCTATACGACTGATACAGATCTTCTATACGACTGATTCAGATCTTCTATACGACTGATACAGATCTTCTATATGACTGATACAGATCTCTTATACGACTGATACAGATCTCCTATAGGACAGATACAGATCTTCTATACGATACAGATCTTCTATGCGACTGATACAGATCTTCTATACGATACAGATCTCCTATACGACTGATACAGATCTTCTATACGATACAGATCTTCTATACGATACAGATAATCTATACGATACAGATCTTCTATACGACTGATACAGATCTCCTATGCGACTGATACAGATCTTCTATACGATACAGATCTGCTATATGATACAGATCTTCTATACGACTGATACAGATCTTCTATACGATACAGATCTTCTATGCGATACAGATCTTCTATACGATACAGATCGTCTATGCCACCCAGATCTCCTATACGACTGATACAGATCTCCTATACGACTGATACAGAGCTCCTATATGACTGATACAGATCTTCTATATGACTGATACAGATCAGCTATACGATACAGATCTTCTATACGACTGATACAGATCTTCTATACGACTGATACAGATCTGCTATGCCACCCAGATCTTCTATGCGACTGATACAGATCTTCTATACGATACAGATCTTCTATACGACTGATACAGATCTTCTATACGACTGATACAGATCTCCTATACGACTGATACAGATCTTCTATACGACTGATACAGATCTTCTATACGATACAGATCTCCTATACGACTGATACAGATCTCCTATACGACTGATACAGATCTTCTATACGATACAGATCTTCTATACGACTGATACAGATCTTCTATACGATACAGATCTTCTATGCGATACAGATCTTCTATACGATACAGATCTTCTATGCCACCCAGATCTCCTATACGACTGATACAGATCTCCTATACGACTGATACAGAGCTCCTATATGACTGATACAGATCTTCTATACGACTGATACAGATCAGCTATACGATACAGATCTTCTATACGACTGATACAGATCTTCTATACGATACAGATCTTCTATACGATACAGATCTTCTATACGATACAGATGTCTATACGATACAGATCTTCTATACGATACAGATCTTCTATACGACTGATACAGATCTTCTATACGACTGATACAGATCTCCTATACGACTGATACAGATCTTCTATACGACTGATACAGATCTTCTATACGATACAGATCTCTATACGACTGATACAGATCTCCTATACGACTGACAGATCTTCTATACGATACAGATCTTCTATACGACTGATACAGATCTTCTATACGACTGATACAGATCTTCTATACGATACAGATCTTCTATGCGACCCAGATCTCCTATACGACTGATACAGATCTCCTATACGACTGATACAGAGCTCCTATATGACTGATACAGATCTTCTATACGACTGATACAGATCAGCTATACGATACAGATCTTCTATACGACTGATACAGATCTGCTATACGATACAGATCTTCTATACGACTGATACAGATCTTCTATACGACTGATACAGATTTTCTATACGACTGATACAGATCTGCTATACGATACAGATCTCCTATACGACTGATACAGACCTCCTATACAACTGATACAGATCTTCTATACGACTGATACAGATCAGCTATACGATACAGATCTTCTATACGACTGATACAGATCTTCTATAGGACTGATACAGATCTGCTATACGATACAGATCTTCTATATGACTGATACAGATCTTCTATACGACTGATACAGATCTGCTATACGATACAGATCTTCTATACGACTGATACAGATCTTCTATACGACTGATACAGATCTCCTATACGACTGATACAGATCTTCTATACGACTGATTCAGATCTTCTATACGACTGATACAGATCTTCTATACGACTGATACAGATCTTCTATACGACTGATTCAGATCTTCTATATGACTGATACAGATCTTCTATACGACTGATACAGATCTTCTATACGACTGATACAGATCTTCTATACGACTGATACAGATTTTCTATACGACTGATACAGATCTGCTATACGATACAGATCTCCTATACGACTGATACAGACCTCCTATTCGACTGATACAGATCTTCTATACGACTGATACAGATCCTCTATACGATACAGATCTTCTATACACCTGATACAGATCATCTATACGATACAGATCTTCTATACGACTGATACAGATCTTCTATACAACTGATACAGATCTCCTATACGACTGATACAGATCTGCTATATGATACAGATCTTCTATATGACTGATACAGATCTTCTATACGACTGATACAGATCTGCTATACGATACAGATCTTCTATACGACTGATACAGATCTTCTATACGACTGATACAGATCTCCTATACG
>CM026386.1:38077339-38104423 GCA_014843695.1 Archivesica marissinica | reverse complement strand
TGAGATATTGTGTATATCTTGTAGTAATGTACGTAGATATGGTGAGATAGTGGATATATCTTGTAGGAATGTATGTAGATATGGTGAGACAGCGCGTATATCTTGTACTAATGTGTGTATATATGGTGAGATAGTGTGTGTATCTTGTAGTAATGTATGTATATATGGTGAGATAGTGTGTATATCTTGTAGAAATGTATGTAGATATGGTGAGATAGTGGATATATATTGTTGTGATATATGCAGATATGGTGATATAACGTGTATATATTGTAGTAATGTATTTAGATATGGTGAGACAGCGTGTATATCTTGTAGTAATGTACGTATATTTGGTGAGATAGTGCTTATATCTTGTAGTAATGTACTTAGATATGATGAGACAGTGCGTATATCTTGCAATAATGAATGTAGATATGATGAGATAGTGCGTTTATCTTGTAGAAATGTATGCAGATATGGTGAGACAGCGTGTAGTTATTGTAGTAATATATGTAAATATGGTGAGATAGTGGATATATCTTGTAGGAATGTATGTAGATATGGTGATATAGTTTGTAGATCTTGTAGTAATGAATGTAGATATGGTGAGATAGTGTGTAAATTTAGTATCAATGTATGTATATATGGTGAGATAGTGGATATATCTTGTAGGAATGTATGTAGATATGGTGATATAGCGTGTAGATCTTGTGTTAATGCATGTAAATATGGTGAGATAGTGGATATATCTTGTAGGAATGTACGTATATATGGTGATATGGTGTGTAGGTCTTGTAGTAATGAATGTATATATGGTGAAATAGTATGTAGATCTTGTAGTAATGAATGTATATATGGTGAAATAGTTTGTAGATCTTGTAGTAATGAATGTAGATAGGGTGAGATAGTGGATATATATTGTTGTAATATATGTAGATATGGTGATATAGTGTGTATATATTGTATTAATGTATGTAGATATGGTGAGACAGTGTGTAGTTATTGTAGTAATGTATGTAAATATAGTGAGTTAGTGGATATATCTTGTAGGAATGTATGTAGATATGGTGATATAATGTTTAGATCTTGTAGTAATGAATGTAAATATGGTGAGATAGTGGATATATATTGTAGGAATGTATGTAGATATGGTGATATAGTGTGTAGATCTTGTAGTAATTTATGTAGATATGGTGAGACAGAGTGTAGTTATTGTAGTAATGTATGTAAATATGGTGAAATAGCGTGTATATATTGTAGTAATGTATGTAGATATGTTTGATACAGCGTGTATATCTTGGTAGTATGAATGTTATTGGTGAGATAGGTGTCATTTATTATCCAATGTCTGTATATAGGTGCGATTCGTGGATTATAATTGTAGGAAGGACATGTAATATGGTGATATAGTCGTGTAGATCTTGTATAATGAATTTAAATAGGTGAGAATTACTATATATCTTGTAGGAATGTCGTATATATTGGTGATATTGTGTGTAGATCTTGTAGTAATGAATGTATATGGTGATATAGCGTGTATATATTGTAGTAATGTACGTATATATGGTTGAGATAGTGGATATATCTTGTAGGAATGTATGTAGATATGGTGATATAGTGTGTATATCTTGTAGCAATGTTTGTAGATATGGTGCCATAGTGTGTATATCTTGTAGTAATGTATGTAAATATTGTGAGATAGTGGATATATCTTGTAGTAATGTGTGTAGATTTGGTGAGAAAGTGTGTATATTTAGTAGCAATATATGTATATATGGTGAGATAGTGTGTATATCTTGTAGAAATGTATGTATATATGGTGAGCTATTGGATATATATTGTTGTAATATATGCAGATATGTTGATACAGTGTGTATATATTGTAGTAATGTATGTATATTTGGTGAGACAGCGTGTATATCTTGTAGTAATGTGCGTATATATAGTGAGATAGTGTGTATATCTTGTGTAATGTACGTATATATGGTGAGATAGTGGATATATCTTGTAGGAATGTATGTAGATATGGTGAGACAGCGCGTATATCTTGTAGTAATGTGTGTATATATGGTGATATAGTGTGTGTATCTTGTAGTAATGTACGTAAATATGGTGAGATAGTGTGTATATATTGTAGTAATATAATCATTTTATCGGTATATGTCACTATCATGGATTCTGATTGGTCGGTTATAACGTCATTGGATAAATAAAAATAGCAATACCCGTTCTAACTAGTTTTCTATTTATAGTAACGTAGTTAATTGTTATTTATAGCAATACGCTCTCCTCGGATAAATAAAAATAACAATACCGGATCTAACTAGTTTTCTATTTATAGTAACGTATGTCATTGTTATTTATAGCAATACGTTCTGATCGGATGAATATAAATAACCCGTTCCAACTATTTTTCTATTTATAGCACCTTAGTTCATTTATAGGATAGGTCTATACGTGTCTGGACATGATTTCGTGACGCCAACGACTGACTGATGCAATATGCCTGAAACGGTCAGCGACTTAAGTATCGGATGCCAAAGTGTAAGGATATTTAGGCACGTATACGTATTATATAATATCAACATCTTAAGATCGAAATGAAGATAATAAATATATTCGGTATAACGAGAATGTGCAGAGGGAGTGTGTACGGACATTAGCTACGTAATTAGAATTAATGGTATGTACGGACAGAAATGGCACACCCCGAGTCGAATGGACCGTTAATAAGCGAGATAGTGTTTTGCCGCCATTTTTATCCTCCATTTTGAAAATCGTAGGCTCAGAACGTATAATCCTTTATCGAAACCCCCTGGATAGATAGGTCCTATGATAAAGCTTATATAGCGAATTTATATCGGTATTTCCGGTTTTTCGGATCACTACTTCCGGTATGAGGTCGGACCATTAATTGAGTAGCGGATTCGTCATTGTCTCTTCGAGATCTTTCCGCCGATACCAAACAAGGCCAGTTTCCTCGAAAGTTCATTTTTCTTCAAACTCAGTTACGATTAAAGGGAGATAATCAGTATTATAGATATATCGACTAATGATAGATCAAAATGAAGGGTAGCGTCGGACTCGTGACGTCGATACGCGTATATTAGAACTAACTTATAGTTACGTTTAAATATTTATTTTTTTATTTTCATCTATGGACTTTAAGAATATATCAAATCTTTATACCGCTATTTCTCGAAAAGTACTGGTCGTATAAATAAATGAAAGATATGGTCGTGTCGGTCTCGCCGAGCTACGTCGATTTATACGGATGTCTACGCTCTAACTCAGAGTAGAAAAATTGATGACGTTGTAGGCCGAGTCTTTTAACACCGTTATAAACAGCGTACGCGACTCTACCCCTAATACAGGCCCTGGCCTAATGGCAGCTACGCGCCTGTATGCTTCTGGAATTGGAGCGTATCCTGCAACAAAAATGAATTAACGAATGCACTTTTAGAGGCGTCACCCCTATTAACGAGGGGGTCGATGATAAATAAATAAGGAAGGCTAACAGATGAGCATATTGGAAAGCAACATTTTCCTGTAGCGACCACTCTGTTGTCACACCAGTCTGGACGTATACATTCATAAGCCATGTTCGAACCCTAATCTCCGAGCGACGTCGTCTATCAAATAAAGCATGTATTACCATAAAATAGGCTTCGCGTGAAACTGATCGTATTATGATAACAACATTGACACATACGAATGTTCTCTACAACCGTAATAAAGGATGCGCGATGTAGCACCGATCACGTGATTAGCATCGGGGATGTAAATAGTTTATACAAATTAATGTTAGCACGATAGCGAAGCGAGTATTTGACATTTAACATTTGTTAATTACATTTACGGATTTCCGCGTCGATTTGTAGTAATTCGAAATTAATTACCTTTAGATTGTAATGTGCATTTGGGACATATTTAACGACGCGAGCTATTTAGAATTAACTGTATGAATGTGTCAGTCTGACTCCATGCTGCTTTCACTTTGTCTGGAATTCCTCCGTATGGCGAATAATTTGACCTGATAAGCAGACATGTCGGGATTTATAGCGAAATAAATATTTCGTTCTCATTTTTGACATTGCATTTTCCAGTCATTCCGTCTGCTATTCCTGTTGCAATTAATCCTATATGCGTATACATTAGATGGGAGCTACGACATTTTTAGTTCTTATCAGATATATTGATAAGGTGCGCATGATTTTTTAGAATAAAAGGTTCGGACAGACAGACGGACGGACGGACGGACGGACGGACGGACGGACAGACAGACAGACAGACAGACAGACAGACAGACAGACAGACAGACAGACAGACAGACAGACAGACAGACAGACCGACAGACAGACAGACAGACAGACAGACAGACAGACAGACAGACAGACAGACAGACAGACAGACAGACAGACAGACAGACAGACAGACAGACAGACAGACAGACAGACAGACAGACGGACAGACATACAGACATACAGACAGACAGACAGACAGACAGACAGACAGACAGACAGACAGACAGACAGACCGCCAGACGGACGGACGGACGGGACAGACATCAAATCTTGAAATAGCGCTATACATGTTTCTAAAAATACCTGATTCGTCTGGCTAGAGCCAAAATAATCACTGATATTTGAGCAGCAGATATATTGGGAATAAAATATTTTGATTCGATGTACTCTTAACTTGCAAGAACTTAATATTTTATGAACGCGTGGAATATTTTATTGAACCTGGGGCTGTAATTAATATACAAATGTATATTAGCTCAATCGCTCGGATGACCTACTGATTAATTTATGTACGCGCTCCGGGCTTATCGGTTAATGCGTTAGGAGACATGTTGTTGGTCATACCTTTAGCTTTTAACGATCGGCATTAACAACATCGGTATGTAAACATATTAATTACCTTAGAATCATATTTATAATTACCTGTATGAATGTGTCAGTGTTTGATTCCATGCTGTTTTAATTTCGTGTGCCTACTGAGCTGGCGATTTTTCTCGCATTCCCGGATAAGGTTATTTAGGGTCAACATATAACCTCATACATCGCATTCATTATTGGAGCCATTCCGTTGTATCGAACAGACGAGATAGTATGCGTCATACTAACCGATATGATTTATTCGGAGATATACGCGTTATTTATATGACTAAGCTCTATTGACACCAGACATACGTTCGCGCGGACGGGTTTTATAATTTGAACATTTATATTAATCGTTGCATCCGGCGTCTCATATAGAATGGATACTATTATTTTATTACAAAATTGCTAGATCGCGAAACAAGTTGTTACGACTTATCGCTATGTATATCTCATTCCTGATGGAATCCATCGCCCTGTAAAACGTACATTACGGATTATTAATAATTTCTCGCGTTTTTATGGAAGTATACGTAAGGATATATATTATTCATTTTCGTACATAGGTTAAGTTTGTAATTAGGATTTCTTACTCTATAAAAACGTACGCCTAGCTCGAATAATATAATGAACTTACCCGTATATTCGTTGAAGCTCGTGAAGCTGCTTGAGTACTAAGACCGTTCTAATCGGACTATATTTATATAGAAGCGTTCGTAATAGTTATTTATGGATCGGTTCGTAGTCTATATTTATAGAATGGTACGAGATAGCTATTTATAAAGCGGTTCGTAGTCGTTATTTATAGAAACGTACGCGCTGGCTATTTATAGAGCGGTTCGTTTCCATTGGTCGCTGTAATAGGGTATGTAGTGTAGTGTAGTCGCTTCGTTTTCTTATACACCACTTTCACTCTGTTACTATACAGATCGGTATATCGATGTCGTAAAAGAACGTCGTTTTTTTATACAAATTTATTTTAGCTCGATCGCGAAACGAGTTATTCCGACTTATCGTTCCTGACGGAGAGAGAATTAAAATGGCGACGCTCGTAACGGCTCCAACGGGGCTCGAACTCCGGACCTGAAGCTGCGCTATCGCGACTTCCTGTCGTACGGAGGTGGCGACCCATGATTGCGAGCTGGATTTGGTCACCATCGGGTAACCGGATATCCGTGACATCCAGTCGTTGTCCCGCGACAACCACTCGCTACACGACCTCGGTACACGGTCTCACATAGCGCGTACCGTAAATGAGGGCCGATGCAGCGATAACTCTACCCCGGGCCAGCCCGGATCTGAATCCTTGTGTGGGCGGAGAATGGAGGTACCCCCCGGTACGGACCCGTTGGAAGCGGCTCTGTTCGGATGTTATTGACTCGAGAACGGATGCGACTGGAAGCGTGAGGGTGTCATCCGGGTACGTGGCGGGCCACCGATTATTCTGACTAGTGTCTTCGAAGAAATGCGACGACGCTCCGGATATATAATAGCGGACATATGTCGCATTATTCGCTAATTATAAGATTATCCGATAAACCGAGGTCATCCAAAATGGACGCCGCGTAGAGACTCGTTACTAGATCTGCCGATACGCCTTCGTACACGGTAGTTGCGCGATACGTCATCAATAAACGCGCACGCGCGTGACCTACTTATATTAACTTATATGCAAAGAGCCGGGTTTACTAAAAAACAAAGAGCTCGGTAGTTGCGCGATACGTCATCAATAGGCTATATAGTGACGCGCACGCGCGTGACCTACTTTATATTCCCTTATATGCAAATGAGTTACTATAAAACGTATTCAAAATGGCGCCCGTTTGTTTACAGTCAAAGAGCTGACCATACTACTTAGATTGTTGGAGGTTAGTACAATGATTCCAGTCTCCTCTGGCTCTTTTACGTGCACGGTGTAAAGCACCGACACGAGACCTCGGTTTAACGTCCCATCTGAAAGACTGTTAATTGTATTATAGTCAGACGGGAGATCGAACCTGCGATCCCTGGATTACCAGTCCAGCGTGTTACCACTGGACTACAGATCCCTCTGCTGATTACATCATTTGTCCATTCTCATCCTTAAATACACTGAATTGATCCAAGAAATTTGACACCTAAAATCTTGATGATGTACACTTTTATATTATAATTATATTTGTTTTACCAGTCCCCAGATTTATCGAACCGCCAAGTCTTTGCTTGAATAAGTGAATTCAAACACATTTCATATTGACTAGTTTTTCGTTGTACAAACAGACACGTTAGCATGCACATTAGCCTTAAAGCAGCATTACATCGTATGAAATAAAAGATATTTGAACAATTCAATTTTTACGTATGGGTAGTAATGCTGCTACACATTCAAACATTATACTTTATATGCTTATGTGCATTTGGTAAACAGTGTTTTTTTTGCGATAAAACAAACTCGAAACCGAAAGTAGGACTTTCCGAGTCGATCGGTCACGCACTTGTTTACAACCGGAACGCATCGTCCGTACTTGTTTACATTCGGATTGCATCGTCCCCATTTGTCCCACGTTGTCTTTTTTAATTAAATTACTTGATATGTTGATTCATACCTCTGTTAGCTAAGTATTTTAGGGACATGTCTACATCCCCGCGAGGGGTTCGACATTAGAGGAAGTTAGATAGATAGTCTTTCATGTTCAAAACATATACGTTGTTTTCTACATCTTCTGTTGTTTCACGCATGCGCACAGGGCGTGTTTACATTTCGTGTGGTGATAAACAAATTCGCGTATACGACGGTTTAAATTTATTGGAATGTTATCGTTTCTGAGCGACTATTTCGATTTTTGTAAACACACACACATTAGTATTTACATTTTACCCAAATAATCCTTTATTACGATGTAATGCTGCTTTAAATGTGAACCTTTGTTGTTCAGGTAGCTTTTACGGCGACTCATCACTTGATGTATGTGGTGCAACTTCGGTTGCACAAGATGAAATAATTTATACTAATTTATACTTAGTTCGATTGCGAAATAAGCTCTCGAGATCTCATTCCTTACGAAATATAACACCATGAGTGAGAGAGAAGAGGCAATGTGGATTTAAGAGTCTTGCCTAAGATCACCACAATGTTTCTGGTTCAAACTCGCAACCTCTCAATCACTGGAGCATTCATTGAAGAGTACTAGATAATCCATTGAAGAGTACCAGATAATCCATTGAAGAGTACCGGATAATCCATTGAAGAGTACTAGATAATCCATTGAAGAGTACCGGATAACCCATTGAAGAGTACCGGATAATCCATTGAAGAGTACTGGATAATCCATTGAAGAGTATCGGATAATCCATTGAATAGTACTGGATAACCCATTGAAGAGTACCGGATAATCCATTGAAGAGTACCAGATAATCCATTGAAGAGTACCGGATAATCCATTGAAGAGTACCGGATAATCCATTGAAGAGTACCGGATAATCCATTGAATAGTACCAGCTAATCCATTGAAGAGTACCGGATAATCCATTGAAGAGTACCAGATAATCCATTGAATAGTACCAGATAATCCATTGAAGAGTACCGGATAATCCATTGAAGAGTATTGGATAATCCATTGAAGAGTACCGGATAATCCATTGAAGAGTACCAGATAATCCATTGAAGAGTACCGGATAATTCACTGAAGAGTACCAGATAATCCATTGAAGAGTACCGGATAATCCATTGAAGAGTACTGGATAATTCATTGAAGAGTACCGGATAATCCATTGAATAGTACCAGATAATCCATTGAAGAGTACCAGATAATCCATTGCAGAGTACCAGATAATCCATTGAAGAGTACCGGATAATCCATTGAGGAGTACCAGATAATCCATTGAAGAGTACCGGATAATTCACTGAAGAGTACCGGATAATCCATTGAAGAGTACCGGATAATCCATTGAATAGTACCAGATAATCCATTGAAGAGTACCAGATAATCCATTGAAGAGTACCGGATAATCCATTGAAGAGTACCGGATAATCCATTGAAGAGTACCGGATAATCCATTGAAGAGTACCGGATAATCCATTGAAGAGTACCGGATAATCCATTGAAGAGTACTGGATAACCCATTGAAGAGTATTGGATAATCCATTGAAGAGTATTGGATAATCCATTGAAGAGTACTGGATAATCCATTGAAGAGTACCGGATAATCCATTGAAGAGTACCGGATAATCCATTGAAGAGTACCAGATAATCCATTGAAGAGTACCAGATAATCCATTGAAGAGTATTGGATAATCCATTGAAGAGTACCGGATAATCCATTGAAGAGTACTGGATAATCCATTGAAGAGTACCAGATAATCCATTGAAGAGTACCAGATAATCCATTGAAGAGTACCAGATAATCCATTGAAGAGTACCAGATAATCCATTGAAGAGTACTGGATAATCCATTGAAGAGTACCGGATAATCCATTGAAGAGTACCGGATAATCCATTGAAGAGTACTGGATAACCCATTGAAGAGTACCGGATAATCCATTGAAGAGTATTGGATAATCCATTGAAGAGTACTGGATAATCCATTGAAGAGTACCGGATAATCCATTGAAGAGTATTGGATAATCCATTGAAGAGTACCAGATAATCCATTGAAGAGTACCAGATAATCCATTGAAGAGTACCGGATAATCCATTGAAGAGTACCGGATAATCCATTGAAGAGTACTGGATAATCCATTGAAGAGTACCGGATAATCCATTGAAGAGTACCGGATAATCCATTGAATAGTACCAGATAATCCATTGAAGAGTATTGGATAATCCATTGAAGAGTACCGGATAATCCATTGAAGAGTACCGGATAATCCATTGAAGAGTACCGGATAATCCATTGAAGAGTACCAGATAATCCATTGAAGAGTACCGGATAATCCATTGAAGAGTACCAGATAATCCATTGAATAGTACCAGATAATCCATTGAAGAGTACCGGATAATCCATTTCAGAGTACCAGATAATCCATTGAAGAGTACCGGATAATCCATTTCAGAGTACCAGATAATCCATTGAAGAGTACCGGATAATTCACTGAAGAGTACCAGATAATCCATTGAAGAGTACCGGATAATCCATTGAAGAGTACTGGATAATTCATTGAAGAGTACCGGATAATCCATTGAATAGTACCAGATAATCCATTGAAGAGTACCGGATAATCCATTACAGAGTACCAGATAATCCATTGAAGAGTACTGGATAATCCATTGAAGAGTACCGGATAATCCATTGAAGAGTATTGGATAATCCATTGAAGAGTACCGGATAATCCATTGAAGAGTACCAGATAATCCATTGAAGAGTACCAGATAATCCATTGAAGAGTATTGGATAATCCATTGACGAGTACCGGATAATCCATTGAAGAGTACCAGATAATCCATTGAAGAGTACCGGATAATCCATTGAAGAGTACCGGATAATCCATTGAAGAGTACCGGATAATCCATTGAAGAGTACCAGATAATCCATTGAAGAGTACCAGATAATCCATTGAAGAGTACCAGATAATCCATTGAAGAGTACCGGATAATCCATTGAAGAGTACTGGATAACCCATTGAAGAGTACCGGATAATCCATTGAAGAGTATTGGATAATCCATTGAAGAGTACTGGATAATCCATTGAAGAGTACCGGATAATCCATTGAAGAGTATTGGATAATCCATTGAAGAGTACCGGATAATCCATTGAAGAGTACCAGATAATCCATTGAAGAGTACCAGATAATCCATTGAAGAGTACCAGATAATCCATTGAAGAGTATTGGATAATCCATTGAAGAGGACCGGATAATTCACTGAAGAGTACCGGATAATCCAGTGAAGAGTACCGGATAATCCAGTGAAGAGTAGTTATATTATATATATATGAATATAAATGTTGAAACTTCAAACAAGGAGACATGTTATAGTTGGTGCAACATTTATTATAATATGACACATTAATAAGTATGACAGATGAGAGTTAAGCAAGAGGTAGGAACTACAAGGATTTGTCTAGCTCCCACATTGTAGGGCTATTTAAATACGAGTACTACATGATATCAATGCACTATCAATCCACGGTCCGGACATTCACAATTGATTGGGTAAATGAGGAGTTGAGCTCATTGAATGGTGTTAGCCAATGAAAATGCAGTTAACAAAGTACGATGAAACAACCATAACAGATTACAGTCAAACCTGTGTTAGTGGTCACTTCCATTAAGCAGCCAACCTGTATTAAGCAGCCAGTTTCCTGATTCCCAATATGTTATTTTATTATACATTTACCCCTCTAATAAGCAGCCAACCTGTATTAAGCAGCCAGTTTCCCGATTCCCAATATGTTATTTTATTATACATTTACCCTCTATTAAGCAGCCACCTGTGCTAAACAAACACAATCGGTGCTTCCCGTGGCTGGCTGGCTGCTTAAGACGTGGTCTTTGTTGATCGACAAGAAATCAAGATGGCTGTCTTTACTCAGATGTGGTATTGTTTGGCAATAATAGATAAAACGACATTTCATACGATAATTTGCGATTTTTGCTAATTATAAGTACCTACCCCTTTAAGATTTAGAATACAAGTTTACACGAATAAGATAAGGGCACTAATCGGTACTATGGGTAATTGTGACGCCCATTATCGTACCTTGAGCAAATCAGACATGTTTACCATTAGTATATTGTGTGTGAAGGTGACATCATTAATGATGATCAAGCTTATTTACCCTCGCCGCCGGTGAACCATACGGTCGAGCAGTGATATCATTGTTAATAGAACAACCTTACAGTGCTCTATCTAGTGAATAAATTACCTGTACCATACACACTATTGCACGTAACAAAACATTCAAATGAAAACATATGGATCTCTAGAAATGAGTAAAATACATAGCATGTTCCACTACTGTTGTTCCGTGATGTTGTGGCGTTCAGATCTCAAACTCAAGCTCAAGTGATCTGATTGGTTGATTCTGAGTGTTACTGTCAGCTGAACCAATCAGAAGCTTGAGATTGGAGAAAAGTTTTATAACCTCCAGCCCAGGCAGTGTGCCCGAGGTTAATAACTTTTCTCAGATCTCATGCTCAAGCTCAAGTGATTTGATTGGGTTGATTCCGAGTTTTACAGTCAGCTGAACCAATCAGAAACTTGAGACTGAGTTTTGAGATTGGAGAAAAGTTTTATAACCTCGGGCCCATCCAGAGGCTCCGAGGTTATAAAACTATTCTCAGATCTCAAACTCGAGCTCTAGTGATTTGATTGGTTGATTCTGATATTTAAGCTCGAATGAACCAATCAGACGCTTGAAAATGAGTTTGTGATTGGAGATAAGCTTTATAACCTCCAGACTCAATGATTTCTTTGTTTTTGAGTTTTAAAGTCGCATTAACAGTTTAGGTCATATAACGACTCCGGCTGGATAGCTTCCTCACATGAAAGAACTTGACATCCATGAGCTTCGAACCTACAGCGGTGAGGAGTAAGTGATTTGAAGTCAACGACCGTAACCACCCGTCCACGGAGTGCTCAACTGGATTAATTTATGAGCCAAGCCAACAGGTTATATATGTGTAATGATACAGATTACAAACTGCCTAACAATGAGAGAGAGATGGTGAAAGACATAAGGACAAAGCTAGAAGATATCATTGACATTACTGACCATAAATATCCAACACATATTGGACGGACATTAAATGTAAATCGTGCTCAATTGCAAAATACAGTGAAACTCGTTTAAACCGAGCCGCCACCACACTGGTTTCAGGATTATTCTGTTTGGACCTGATGTTCATAGTGTTGCAGATCTCCGAACATAACAGTTCAATGCTTAGAATCTGCAACTAATTGATAGTTTGGCAGTCACTAATGACACTAAGCTTCATTTTAAATGTATATCAATATATTTTCCAAAATAGATAACAATTGAGTCTGGATACCGTTCAAACAGTATTTGCAAAGAACATAGAGCATGATCAGCCATCATGGAACATGCCGCATGATCATGCTCTATGCTGTTTGCTATTCAGATGATCTTACTAAGACACTTGACTATGTAGCAAACAACATAGATCCTGATCAGCACGCAGCATCACACTGCGGCTGATCTGGATCTATGTTCTTTGCAAAAGCCTTAAATGTATCCTGAATGAAATGGGTTAATAGAATGTGTCCATTTGTTAGAATCAAGTGATTGTCCTGCATTCAAGGAAATATTGCAGTTGAAACATGCACAGGTACTTCCAGAAAATGGCTTCAGTTCCTCCCCCCCCCCCCGAATAGAAAGCTTCTTGTTTACAATGATGTTTTTACAATATTTAAACTTTTATTTTACGATTGCGAAGCAAGTTTTAACAACTTATATTAATCACTCTCGTTGGTGCGGATGAAAGCGTTATGTGGTCATTCATGTGGGAGGAAACCGGAGTACCCGGAGAAACCCCACCTCTCCGATCTGGCGACCACCATACCATCTCACATACTTCCAGGTCCCAGGATTGAACCTGGGTTGCATCGGTGAGAAGTGAGCGCGCTAACCACTGCGCTAATCAGATAGCCTTTACAATGAACAAAGAAGTGGAAATCTTGTGACAAGGATAAATGCTTGGATTGGTGGTCTGGTCTGGTCTGGTCTGGTCTGTTCAAGTCTGGTTTAAATGGGTTTCACTGTACAGAGAAATAATCATGTAAAAACACTCTACATATTCAAATATAAAATACAATAATATAATATCATCAATTATGTATTTTAAATCTTCATCCAAAACTGTCATATCAAACATGTATCTAACGGTATGTTTTGTAAATGATTCGGTATGTTTTGTAAATTAATGCGGTATGCTTTGTAAATGATTCGGTATGTTTTGTAAATGATTCCGTATGTTTTGTAAATGATTCCGTATGTTTTGTAAATGATTCGGTATGTTTTGTAAATGATTCAGTATGTTTTGTAAATGATTTGGTATGTTTTGTAAATGATCCTGTATGTTTTGTAAATGATTCGGTATGTTTTGTAAATGATTCAGTATGTTTTGTAAATGATTCAGTATGTTTTGTCAATGATTCCGTATGTTTTGTAAATGATTCGTAGGAAAGAGGTAACCATACAAGCAGGTTGCTTTCTCCTCAATCCTACATGTATGTACATAATATTTATACTTGAATACTGGTATGTTGTTCCAAAGAAATAAATATTGTTTAAACTAAATATGTATCTAAATGAATGTAAACAGATCTACACAAAAATGTTTTTTTCAGTGACTAGCTGATTAGCTGTTGATAGGTTCGATTGTGACGTGCAATAAAATTTACACGATTTATTTGTACTTAAAATAAAATGAAACGATAAATGTTGATAACTTTCCTAAAACTAATATTTACAGAATTGACATTATTCAATGTAGAAGAACAATGCATTACAAATAGTGTTTTCGAAGACATCCTAAGGTCAATTGTAATTTCTTGCACACCCAATCCACCCTCTTGGACCCCCAATCCACCACCAATCTACCCTCTTGGACCCTCCAATCCACCCTCTTAGACCCTAATCCACCCTCTTGGACCCCCAATCCACCCTATTGGACCCCCAATCCACCACCAATCCACCCTCTTGGACCCCCAATCCACCCCTCTTTGACCTCCAATCCACCCTCTTGGACCCTCCAATCCACCCTCTTAGACCCCAATCCACCCTCTTGGACCCCCAATCCAACCTCTTGGACCCCCAATCCACCACCAATCCACCCTCTTTGACCCCAATCCACCCTCTTGGACCCCCAATCCACCCTCTTTGACCCCAATCCACCCTCTTGGACCCCCAATCCACCACCAATCCACCCTCTTTGATCCCAATCCACCTTCTTGGACCCCCAATCCACCCTCTTGGACCCCCAATCCACCACCAATCCACCCTCTTGGACCCCAATCCACCCTCTTGGACCCCAATCCACCACCAATCCACCCTCTTGGACCCCCAATCCACCCACTTTGACCTCCAATCCACCACCAATCCACCCTCTTGGACCCTCCAATCCACCCTCTTTGACCTCCAATCCACCCTCTTGGACCCCAATCCACCCTCTTGGACCCGCAATCCACCACCAATCCACCCTCTTTGACCCCCAATCCACCCTCTTGGACCCCCAATCCACCCTCTTGGACCACCAATCCACCCTCACCACCAATCCACCCTCTTGGACCACCAATCCACCCTCTGACCCTCCAATCCACCCTCTTGGACCCCCAATCAACCACCAATCCACCCTCTTGGACCCCCAATCCACCCTCTTGGACCTCCAATCCACCCTCTTGGACCCTCCAATCCACCCTCTTAGACCCCAATCCACCCTCTTGGACCCCCAATCCAACCTCTTGGACCCCCAATCCACCACCTTTGACCCCAATCCACCCTATTGGACCCCCAATCCACCCTCTTGGACCCCAATCCACCCTCTTGGACCCCAATCCACCACCAATCCACCCTCTTGGACCCCCACTCCACCCTCTTGGACCCCCAATCCACCCTCTTGGACCCCCAATCCACCCTCTTGGACCCCCAATCCACCACCAATCCACCCTCTTTGACCCCCAATCCACCACCAATCCACCCTCTTTGACCTCCAATCCACCACCAATCCACCCTCTTTGACCTCCAATCCACCACCAATCCACCCTCTTGGACCCTCCAATTCACCCTCTTTTACCTCCAATCCACCCTCTTGGACCCCAATCCACCCTCTTGGACCCGCAATCCACCACCAATCCACCCTCTTGGACCCCCAATCTACCCTCTTTGACCCTCCAATCCACCCTCTTTGACCCCCAATCCACCCTCTTGGACCCCAATCCACCCTCTTGGACCCCCAATCCACCCTCTTGGACCCCCAATCCACCCTCTTTGACCCCAATCCACCCTCTAGATCGAACCCATTTGATTGCGGAGAATGCAAATCTGGACATTTAGCAGCATGACAGAGGTTTGCTACCTCGGATTGCTCTATTTCAAAATGTCATTATTATTGTTCTGAAGGAGGTGGATGGTGTGTGGGTGGGGTGGGGGCTACAAAACAGGGGGAGAGGGAGACTGTGAGATACAATATATCTGACTGTGTGTATATATTTTATATATTGATGACAAGTGGAAGTCGTGATAGCGCAGTGGATGCGCGTTCGCTCCAGGTGCGAAAGGTCCGGAGTTCGAGCCCCACTGGAGCCGTTACGATTGTGCCCTTGGGCAAGGCATTTAAATTCCACGTTGCCTCTTCTCTCTCCCTCGTGGCGATGGATTCCATCAGGAATGAGGTATCGAGAGTGATTTATATAAGTTGAAATAACTTGTTTCGCAATCGAGCTAAAATAAATTTGTATAAACTATTGATGACAAGTATTTTTATTCCGTTTGATTGAATAGTAAACTACAATTTGTACATGATATACACACAAACCTGTGCTAAATATCACCTCCAAATAAAGGTCACCTATATCCAAAGACCACAAGTCAGGTCTCCCCTCATGACATTATCAGTGCATGTCATAAAGTGTCAACATAGACTACATTTTGCATTTCCCATTGACAGCATTTATAAACATGTTTTACTGTATACAGAAACATTCTTGTTGGTGGTGTTAATGGACAGGTTTTACTGTATACAGAAACATTCTTGTTGGTGGTGTTAATGGACAGGTTTTACTGTATACAGAAACATTCTTGTTGGTGGTGTTAATGGACAGGTTTTACTGTATACAGAAACATTCTTGTTGGTGGTGTTAATGGACAGGTTTTACTGTATACAGAAACATTCTTGTTGGTGGTGTTAATGGACAGGTTTTACTGTATACAGAAACATTCTTGTTGGTGGTGTTAATGGACAGGTTTTACTGTATACAGAAACATTCTTGTTGGTGGTGTTAATGGACAGGTTTTACTGTATACAGAAACATTCTTGTTGGTGGTGTTAATGGACAGGTTTTACTGTATACAGAAACACTCTTGTTGGTGGTGTTAATGGACAGGTTTTACTGTATACAGAAACATTCTTGTTGGTGGTGTTAATGGACAGGTTTTACTGTATACAGAAACATTCTTGTTGGTGGTGTTAATGGACAGGTTTTACTGTATACAGAAACATTCTTGTTGGTGGTGTTAATGGGCAGGTTTTACTGTATACAGAAACATTCTTGTTGGTGGTGTTAATGGACAGGTTTTACTGTATACAGAAACATTCTTGCTGGTGGTGTTAATGGACAGGTCTTACTGTATACAGAAACATTCTTGCTGGTGGTGTTAATGGACAGGTTTTACTGTATACAGAAACATTCTTGTTGGTGGTGTTAATGGACAGGTCTTACTATATACAGAAACATTCTTGTTGGTGGGGTTTTACTGTATACAGACAATGGACAGGTCTTACTATATACAGAAACATTCTTGTTGGTGGGGTTTTACTGTATACAGACAATGGACAGGTCTTACTATATACAGAAACATTCTTGCTGGTGGTGTTAATGGACAGGTCTTACTATATACAGAAACATTCTTGTTGGTGGGGTTTTACTGTATACAGAAACATTCTTGTTGGTGGGGTTTTACTGTATACAGACAATGGACAGGTTTTACTGTATACAGAAACATTCTTGTTGGTGGGGTTTTACTGTATACAGACAATAAAAACTGTAACTTCAAATATTTAGTAAAGAAATGTGTAACATATTTGCTAATTCCAGCTAGAGACTCTAGAAACCCTTACTGTGATGGAAACGAGTATATTCGTTTTTACAAGCAGCATAGAGTCAGATCAGATGGAACAGAACGTACACAGATCGTGCCATCTGATCAGGCTCCATGCTGTTTGCTATTCGGATAGTGGAGCTAAAACACTTGGCTGAATAGCAAACAAGATTTGGATCTATGTTTGCACATTCCTTCCAATTTATTCAGTATTGTAAGGGTTAAGCTGGTGTTGTATGCAGCACAGTGAAGAGGAATGCTGGATGTCATGATGAGCACAGATGGTCGGCTACACTGCCTAATCTGCAACCTCGTATCTGAAACACAGAAATACACATTTGTTTTGTTTACTTGCTGTTTTTCACATTTATTAAAGTTGCATCACATTTATTAAAGTTGCATCACATTTATTAAAGTTGCATCACATTTATTAAAATTGCATCACATTTACTAAAGTTGCATCACATTTACTAAAGTTGCATCACATTTATTAAAATTGCATCACATTTACTAAAGTTGCATCACATTTATTAATGTTGCATTACATTTACTAAAGTTGCATAATATTTATTAAAGTTGCATAATATTTATTAAAGTTGCAATGACTACAGCCAATATATAGTATTTGCAACACTTTCATCCATAATTTCCCTCAAAATGGGCAGTAGTTTTTATTTTTGTAATAATAGTTTATTTTAAATCAATAAAATCTGGGTCCATGCTGCTTCCAATTCAGTAGTGGGGCGACCATCCCCTACCCAGCGGGTCCTCAGGTGGCGGATAGGGGAACGGCCCTCAGATATGGGGGTTAGCTGTGAATCAAATAAGCAGTCCCGGACCATACGGCAGTGTACCTACCAGGACGGGGAAGGATAGCACAAGGCAAAGCTACTCCTATTAAATACTCCACGTGTCCCACAACGGGTGCATCAGGCGAATATATGGACCGCCTTAAAAGTCCTAGCCTAAGGGTGAGGTAACCCCAACAGAAACCTCGAATGCTGAAGCCGGAAGTACTGGGCCGCACGGCGCATTCTAATAAACCACGGTACTACGCATAATGCAACATGAATCACAATGACAGAAAGAGTAAACCGAGATGGTGCTGGACCTGTGAAGACCCGCCAGGCAGGTACAGTGCCGGGTTCCATACCTCGAAGGAACCCATCCTTAGCTACTGGAGGTCACCCTAAGCCGCCCTGTGGAGCCAGGGGACGGCGAAGGACAGCTACTGGCCGAAACGTGAAGCAGAAACCTCCTGTGCTCATGCAGTGGAATGCTGAAGGAGTCTTTAACAAAAAGACTGAACTGGAGCAAGTACTACAGGACAAAGAGGTAAGTGTTTGCTGCATACAGGAAACACACCTGAACAAAGACAAGACGTTCAAAGTACGAGTCTACCAGTGCCTCCGAGCAGACCGACAAGACAGACACAAGGGTGGTGTGCTCACTCTAGTCCGGAACAACATCAATGCGAGCGAAGTGAAAACCTACATTGAAGGAGCGGAATACCAGGAGTTCAAGATCAAGACCAAATCAACTGAGTTGAACCTCGTCAACTACTACTGCCCAAATGACAAAGCCCTTGCCCTTGACACTATTGGAGCTTCAAACAGTCGATACATGGTTGTTGGTGACTTCAATAGTCATTCCCAGAGTTGGGGATATGCACAGTCTGATAGGCGTGGGGATGAAGTGGAGGACTGGCAGGATGAGCACAACTTGATTCTTGTCAACCAGCCCTATGATGTACCAACCTTCTACTCAAGGCGATGGCACACTACTACCTCTCCAGATCTAGCATTCTGCACAGAGGACATCCAGAAAGGTATGGTTAGAGAAGTTGGCGATCAACTTGGTGGAAGTGACCACAAACCAGTGTTCCTCACACTCAGCAGTGAAGTGATACAGACAGACCATACCTACCCTAGATGGAACTACAAGAAAGCCAAGTGGAGTCTCTTTGCTATTCGGTCCAATTCTCTTACTCGAGGCATACAGGTACAAGGAAGAGATGTTAACAACGTGGTGAAAGAGTTCAACAGCTGCATACTCAAAGCTGCCCATGAAACCATCCCTAGAGGTGCGAGAAGAGACTACAAGCCCTACTGGACCAATCAGTTGCAGACCCTCCAAGATGAACTCACTGAAGCAAGGAACAGGGCAGAAGAACAGCCATCACAAGAAAACCATGAACAACTTCAGAAAGCAAAGGCAGTTTCAAAAATCTAAACTGGAAGCTACACGACGAAGTTGGAGGGAGAAAACTGCTGCCCTGAACCTTGAGAAGGACGGGAGGAAGTTGTGGAGGCTCACGAAACAGCTAAATGATGAAGAAAATAGCAGACAGAAAATCACGTTGGATGAGGATGGGAAACTGTTGACCGGCAAAGAGACTGCAGACTGTCTGGCCAAAGCCTACCAGAAAGAGGGCAACATCAAAGTCACACGCCAACAGCAAAGAGAGGCACGGAAAGAACAGAAGGATAGAAGTAAAAGGCATACGGAACAAGACTCCATGAAACTTCCACTTACATACCAGGAACTGTACACAGCGCTCAGACAACTGATAAAGAGGAAGTCACCTGGACCAGATGGAATCTCCAATGAGATGCTAACTCATCTTGGATGCTCAGCCATGCTGAAACTTCTTGACATCTTCAATCTTAGGCTTCTTAGCTGGGAAGAAGGCATAGTTCCGCAGATCTGGAAGGAAGCCAACATTATCCCAATCTACAAGAACGGCAAGGATAGAAAGAAAGCTTCCAGCTATCGCCCTATTAGTCTCACTAGCTGTGTGGCCAAGACAATGGAGAGGATAGTTAACAAGAGACTCATGTGGTACCTTGAGACAGAAAACCTCCTATCCAAGGAACAAGCAGGATTCCGACAGTTCAGATGCACAGAGGACCAGGCAACATACCTCGCTCAGGAAGTTGAGGATGCATTCCAAGGCCAGAAGGTAGTTTTTACAACCTGGATAGACCTCCAGAAGGCTTTTGACAAAGTCTGGACTGATGGGCTGCTGGTCAAGATGCAACGATGCGGAATTGCCGACAAGATTCTCCGATGGACCAAATCCTTCCTACACAATCGCAGAGCCAGAGTACTTGTTGACAACCAGAAGAGCAAGAAATTCCTCATCCGACACTGTGTTCCTCAAGGAGGAGTGATCTCGCCTACGCTGTTCCTCATCTTCATCGATGACTTGCTTGCAGAGCTCCCAAAAGGTATCAAAGCAGCACTCTATGCTGACGACTTGGTCATGTGGTGTGTTGAAGAACATGCAACGACTGCCACATACAGAATGCAGATGGCCGCAGACAAGCTCACAGCATGGGCAGAAGACTGGTGCATCTCTATTAATAAGGATAAGTTGTCAACCACACTCTTCACACTTTCCACCAAACAGAAAGCTGGAACCATCAAAGTCGGTGGAACTGCCTTGAAGACGGACAACGAGCCAACATACTTGGGGGTGACATTTGACAGACGGCAGACATGGAAGCCACATATCCAGAAAGCAGAGGCCAAAGCCAAGGGCAAGCTTGCAATCCTTCGGAAGCTTGCTGGCACCACATGGGGTGCCAATGATCACATCCTGAAGACTATATACCAAGGTGTGGTCAGGTCTCACCTGGAATATGGATCCACTGACTGGACAGCATCAGCCAAGACCAACCAACAGACACTCGACAAGGTTCAGAACAAGGCTCTCAGGCTGATCACAGGTGCAATGAAGAGCACTCCAATCAAGGCCATGGAGAAAATTACTTCCATCCAGGCACTGCAAGAACGTCGCGACACAAGAATTATTCTACAGACAGAGAAGTTTCGATGTCAGGAAGAACAACCGATGAAGCAGAGAGTTGAGGCACTAACAAAGAATCGTCTAAAGTGAAGCAGTTTCATCCACCAGTCCAAGAAGCTTGCTCGAAAGCACACCAGCCATCTCCCAGCCAAGACATTGCCTCCAACGCCATTTCTATCCAAGCCATGGTTGACTAGCGATGAATCCAAGGTTACCATCTGCAGTACAATCCCATACATGACATCCAGAGATAGACAACATGATGACGTCAAACGTGCCCTCACACTAGCACACATCGACAGAGTTATCCTGGAGAAGCATGGCTACAAGTCTACACAGATGGTTCAGCCACAAGAGCAGTAGCAAACGGAGGAGCAGGCGTGTATGTCCGACACCCAGATGGACACACACAGTCAGTTGCTCTACCTACTGGAGTACACTGCAGCAGCTATGGGGCAGAAGTACAGGCCCTTGAAACAGCAGCATCTCTAGTACACAACACTATGGAGTGTGCCCAGGTTGTCTTCCTGACTGATGCGCTCTCAGTTCTGGATGCCCTGTCTAACAACAAAGAACCCCACCTGATGGAAGCCCTTCGAACAGTCAGCGTAACTAAAAGAACTGTCCTCCAGTGGGTACCTGCACACATTCCTGGCAATGAAGCCGCTGACCAGCTTGCCAAACAAGGTTCTACCGAGAGGCAACCAGACAAAGATTTGACTTACAAGGAGAAATGCACCATAATCAAATCTGCATCAAAGCCAACAGTCGAGAAGGATGACTACCACCTTCTCACCAGACAGGAGCAAGTCACGATATTTCGGCTTAGAACAGGGCATAACCGCCTGAACTTCCATATGTGTCGGAAGCTTGGACTAGCTCCATCAACTGCCTGCAGCTGCAAAATAGGGGACCAGACCGCAGAACACATCCTCCAGGAGTGTCCCAATCTACATGGGCTGAGAAAAACAACCTGGGCAACAGATACTTCTCTCCAGACGAAGTTACATGGCTGCCGGGAGGATCTGAGGAGGACGGCCCATTTCGTGTTTGCTGCTGGCTTGTCCATGTGATTCGCGAACGACAAGAAGAAGAAATCAATAAAATGGGGAGGTGAGTAAATATCGAGTATGTTATAATGACGTTACTTTGATAAACGTTTTCTAAGGTCTTTCATGGTATCATTTTTTTTCATCAACATCTGTTTGAGGTTCTTGAATGGTGCCGTCTGACTGACTTTCTTCTCCAGCTCCTAAAATAATAAGTTACCAAAAAATATAGTTAGTTATGTCGGTATCTGTCTCCGTGGCCTAGTGGTTAAGGTGCGGGAGGTCGAAGGTTTGAATCTCGTCAGGGGTTCGTTTTGATATGGCCAGTTGGTGAGCTGCCAGCTAGTTAAATAATGGTTACGTTAACTAGGCGATCTATCTATGGCACGACTAAATGAAAAACGTTAACTAGGCGATATATCTATGGCACGACTAAACGAAAAACATTAACTAGGCGATATATCTATGGCATGACTAAACGTTAACTAGGCGATATATCTATGGCACGACTAAACATTAACTAGGCGATATATCTATGGCATGACTAAACGTTAACTAGGCGATATATCTATGGTACGACTGAACGAAAAACGTTAACTAGGCGATATATCTATGGCACAACTAAATGAAAAACGTTAACTAGGCGATATATCTATGGCACGACTAAACGAAAAACGTTAACTAGGCGATATATCTATGGCACGACTAAACGAAAATTGTTTACTAGGCGATATATCTATGGCACGACTAAACGAAAATTGTTTACTAGGCGATATATCTATGGCACGACTAAACGAAAAATGTTAACTAGGCGATATATCTATGGCACGACTAAACGAAAATTGTTTACTAGGTGATATATCTATGGCACGACTAAACGAAAAACGTTAACTAGACGATATATCTATGGCACGACTAAACGAAAAACGTTAACTAGGCGATATATCTATGGCACGACTAAACGTTAACTAGGCGATATATCTATGGCACGACTAAACGTTAACTAGGCGATATATCTATGGCACGACTAAACGTTAACTAGGCGATATATCTATGGCACGACTAAACGTTAACTAGGCGATATATCTATGGCACGACTAGTTTCATTCATGATTGTACTCTTTGGAATGTAAATATTGTATAAACCAGCTGTCTGTGTGACATTAAACACTACAAATGAATGAATCTATAATGGTGATTAAATAGATATTGTAGAGTCTACAAATGAGAAATGCTCAATATGGTTCACTTAATTATTTCGAATGTACTGCAAATAAATATATTCTAATAGTGTGAATAACTAGTAAATCATGGTTATTGTGAATGTGTCCTATATTTCCATTTATTGGTAATAATTTGCTCAAAAATGAATGCGAAAGTTTGGAAGTTCTACCCACAAATAAACTGGTTTTTGTGAAAATACAATCTATCGATAGTCAAACCTATGTTAGTGGTAACCTCCATAAGCAGCCAAACCTGTATTATGCAGCCAGTTTCCAGATTCCCAATATGTTGTTTTGTTATACATTTGACCTCTATTAAGCAACCACCTGTACTAAGCAGCCACTTTCTGTGAGTCCCGATTGCTGGCTTCATAAGAAAGGTTTGTGTGTATTCCCTTTGTTTTATATTTACAGAACACAATTCCTACCTTCTCAGCCATCTCGAGCATATCTCGCACCCTCAATAACTCATGCATGGTTGATGTAAGGTCATTATCTGCTCCAGTAGTCTTCCCCTTGTCACCCTGCAAACAATTAAGCGAGTACATGGACAGTAAAAGTTATACTTGGTCAATTCCATTCAGTGGTAGAGCTATACACAGTAACTTCAATAACTTTCAACAGGTCATTTCAAGTGATCATACATAGACTTATTGGTAATCGCAAATGAACATCTGGACACAACAATCACCCACCCATAAATAAAGTTTACACAAAAATCACTTCAAATATCTGGAAATCCCCCCCCCATTGTGTGGAACAACACTTCAGATACAAGAATCACACCCCCTTGTGTGGAACAACACTTCAGACACTCTGGACACAAGAATCACACCCCCTTAGGTGGCACAACACTTCAGACACTCTGGACACAAGAATCACAGCCCCTTGTGTGGAACAACACTTCAGACACAAGAATCACACCCCCTTGTGTGGCACAACACTTCAGACACTCTGGACACAAGAATCACAGCCCCTTGTGTGGAACAACACTTCAGACACTCTGGACACAAGAATCACACCCCCTTGTGTGGAACAACACTTCAGACACTCTGGACACAGAATCACACCCCCTTGTGTGGACAACGAATCACACCCCCTTGTGTGGCACAACACTTCAGACACTCTGGACACAAGAATCACACCCCCTTGTGTGGCACAACACTTCAGACACAAGAATCACACCCCTTGTGTGGAACAACGAATCACACCCCCTTGTGTGGCACAACACTTCAGACACAAGAATCACACCCCCTTGTGTGGAACAACAATCCCCCCTTGTGTGGACAACACTTCAGACACAAGAATCACACCCCCTTGTGGGCACAACACTTCAGACACACGAATCACACACCCTTGTGTGGAACAACACTTCAGACACAAGAATCACACCCCCTTGTGTGGAACAACACTTCAGACACAAGAATCACACCCCCTTGTGTGGAACAACACTTCAGACACAAGAATCACACCCCCTTGTGTGGAACAACACTTCAGACACAAGAATCACACCCCCTTGTGTGGAACAACACTTCAGACACAAGAATCACACCCCCTTGTGTGGAACAACACTTCAGACACAAGAATCACACCCCCTTGTGTGGAACAACACTTCAGATGCAAGAATCACACCCCCTTGTGTGGAACAACACTTCAGACACTCTGGACACAAGAATCACACACCCTTGTATGGAACAACACTTCAGACACTCTGGACAAAAGAATCACACCCCCTTGTGTGGAACAACACTTCAGACACCCTTGTGTGGAACAACACTTCAGACACCCCCTTGTGTGGAACAACACTTCAGACACTCTGGACACAAGAATCACACCCCCTTGTGTGGCACAACACTTCAGACACTCTGGACACAAGAATCACACCCCCTTGTGTGGCACAACACTTCAGACAATCTGGACACAAGAATCTCACCCCCTTGTGTGGAACAACACGTCAGACACAAGAATCACACCCCCTTGTGTGGAACAATACTTCAGACACAAGAATCACACCCCCGTGTGTGGCACAACACTCTGGACACAAGAATCACACCCCCTTGTGTGGAACAACACTTTAGACACTCTGGACACAAGAATCACAGCCCCTTGTGTGGAACAACACTTCAGACACTCTGGACACAAGAATCACACCCCCTTGTGTGGAACAACACTTCAGACACCCCCTTGTGTGGAACAACACTTCAGACACCCCCTTGTGTGGAACAACACTTCAGACACTCTGGACACAAGAATCACACCCCCTTGTGTGGAACAACACTTCAGACACTCTGGAACAAGAATTCACACCCCCTTGTGTGGAACAACACTTCAGACACTCTGGACACAAGAATCACACCCCCTTGTGTGGAACAACACTTCAGACACTCTGGACACAAGAATCACACCCCTTGTGTGGCACAACACTTCAGACACAAGAATCACACCCCCTTGTGTGGAACAACACTTCAGACACAAGAATCACACCCCCTTGTGTGGCACAACACTTCAGACACAAGAATCACACCCCCTTGTGTGGAACAACACTTCAGACACAAGAATCACACCCCCTTGTGTGGAACAACACTTCAGACACAAGAATCACACCCCCTTGTGTGGAACAACACTTCAGACACAAGAATCACACCCCCTTGTGTGGCACAACACTTCAGACACAAGAATCACACCCCCTTGTGTGGAACAACACTTCAGACACAAGAATCACACCCCCTTGTGTGGAACAACACTTCAGACACTGACAAAGAATCACACCCCTTGTGTGGAACAACACTTCAGACACAAGAATCACACCCCCTTGTGTGCACAACACTTCAGACACTCTGGACACAAGAATCACACCCCCTTGTGTGGCACAACACTTCAGACACAAGAATCACACCCCCTTGTGTGGAACAACACTTCAGACACACAAGAATCACACCCCCTTGTGTGGAACAACACTTCAGACACGACACAAGAATCACACCCCCTTGTGTGGCACAACACTTCAGACACTCTACAAAGAATCACACCCCCTTGTGTGGAACAACACTTCAGACACTCTGGACACAAGAATCACACCCCCTTGTGTGGAACAACACTTCAGACACTCTGGACACAAGAATCACACCCCTTGTGTGGAACAACACTTCAGACACTCTGGACACAAGAATCACACCCCCTTGTGTGGAACAACACTTCAGACACTCTGGGCACAAGAATCACACCCCCTTGTGTGGAACAACACTTCAGACACTCTGGACACAAGAATCACACCCCCTTGTGTGGAACAACACTTCAGACACTCTGGGCACAAGAATCACACACCCTTGTGTGGAACAACACTTCAGACACTCTGGACACAAGAATCACACCCCTTGTG
>CM026386.1:38046858-38076339 GCA_014843695.1 Archivesica marissinica | reverse complement strand
ATAACCAGAGATGAGTGTCGCCCAGAGAGATACAGGGATAACCAGAGATGTGTATCTCCCAAAGAGATACATGGATAACCAGAGATGAGCATCTCCCAGAGAGATACAGGGATAACCAGAGATGAGCATCACCAAGAGAGATACAGGGATAACCAGAGATGAGTGTCTCCCAGAGAGATACAGGGATAACCAGAGATGAGCATCACCCTGAGAGATACAGGGATAACCAGAGATGAGCATCACCCTGAGAGATACAGGGATAACCAGAGATGAGCATCACCCTGAGAGATACAGGGATAACCAGAGATGAGCATCACCCAGAGAGATACAGGGATAACCAGAGATGAGCATCACCCAGAGAGATACAGGGATAACCAGAGATGAGCATCACCCAGAGAGATACAGGGATAACCAGAGATGAGCATCACCCAGAGAGATACAGGGTTAACCAGAGATGAGCATCACCCAGAGAGATACAGGGATAACCAGAGATGAGCATCACCAAGAGAGATACAGGGATAACCAGAGATGAGTGTCTCCCAGAGAGATACAGGGATAACCAGAGATGAATGTCACCCAGAGAGATACAGGGATAACCAAAGATGTGTGTCTCCCAGAGAGATGCAGGGATAACCAGAGATGAGTGTTGCCCAGAGAGATACAGGGATAACCAGAGATGAGTGTTGCCCAGAGAGATACATGGATACCCAGAGATGTGTGTCTCCCAGAGAGATACAGGGATAACCAGAGATGAGTGTTGCCCAGAGAGATACAGGGATAACCAGAGATGAGTGTTGCCCAGAGAGATACATGGATACCCCCAGAGATGAGTATCACCCAGAGAGATACATGGATAACCAGAGATGAGTGTCTCCCAGAGAGATACAGGGATAACCAGAGATGTGTGTCTCCTAGAGAGATACATGGATAACCAGAGATGAGTGTCTCCCAGAGAGATACAGGGATAACCAGAGATGAGTGTCTCCCAGAGAGATACAGGGATAACCAGAGATGAATGTCACCCAGAGAGATACACGGATAACCAGAGATGAGTGTCTCCCAGAGAGATACATGGATAACCAGAGATGAGTGTCTCCCAGAGAGATACAGGGATAACCAGAGATGAGCATCACCCTGAGAGATACAGGGATAACCAGAGATGAGCGTCTCCCAGAGAGATACAGGGATACCCAGAGATGTGTGTCGCCCAGAGAGATACAGGGATAACCAGAGATGAGCATCACCCTGAGAGATACAGGGATAACCAGAGATGAGCATCACCCAGAGAGATACACGGATATCCAGAGATGTGTGTCTCCCAGAGAGATACAGGGATAACCAGAGATGAGCATCTCCCAGAGAGATACAGGGATAACCAGAGATGAATGTCTCCCAGAGAGATACAGGGATACCCAGAGATGAGCATCACCCAGAGAGATACAGGGATAACCAGAGATGAGCATCTCCCAGAGAGATACAGGGATTACCAGAGATGTGTGTCTCCTAGAGAGATACAGGGATAACCAGAGATAAGTGTCAACCAGAGAGATACACGGATATCCAGAGATGTATGTCTCCCAGAGAGATACATGGATAACCAGAGATGAGCATCTCCCAGAGAGATACATGGATAACCAGAGATGAGCATCACCCAGAGAGATACAGGGATAACCAGAGATGAGTGTCTCCCAGAGAGATACATGGATACCCAGAGATGAGCATCACCCAGAGAGATACAGGGATAACAAGAGATGTGTGTCTCCTAGAGAGATACAGGGATAACCAGAGATGAGTGTCGCCCAGAGAGATACAGGGATAACCAGAGATGTGTATCTCCCAGAGAGATACATGGATAACCAGAGATGAGTGTCTCCCAGAGAGATACAGGGATAACCAGAGATGAGTGTCTCCCAGAGAGATACAGGGATAACCAGAGATGAATGTCACCACCCAGAGAGATACACGGATAACCAGAGATGAGTGTCTCCCAGAGAGATACAGGGATAACCAGAGATGAGCATCACCCTGAGAGATACAGGGATAACCAGAGATGAGCATCTCCAAGAGAGATACAGGGATACCCAGAGATGTGTGTCGCCCAGAGAGATAGAGGGATAACCAGAGATGAGCATCACCCTGAGAGATACAGGGATAACCAGAGATGAGCATCACCCAGAGAGATACACGACGGATATCCAGAGATGTGTGTCTCCCAGAGAGATACAGGGATAACCAGAGATGAGCATCACCCAGAGAGATACAGGGATAACCAGAGATGAGCATCACTCAGAGAGATACAGGGATACCCAGAGATGAGCATCTCCCAGAGAGATACAGGGATAACCAGAGATGAATGTCTCCCAGAGAGATACATGGATACCCAGAGATGAGCATCTCCCAGAGAGATACATGGATAACCAGAGATGAGCATCTCCCAGAGAGATACATGGATAACCAGAGATGAGCATCACCCAGAGAGATACAGGGATAACCAGAGATGAGTGTCTCCCAGAGAGATACATGGATACCCAGAGATGAATATCACCCAGAGAGATACAGGGATAACCAGAGATGTGTGTCTCCCAGAGAGATACAGGGATAACCAGAGATGAGTGTCGCCCAGAGAGATACAGGGATAACCAGAGATGTGTATCTCCCAAAGAGATACATGGATAACCAGAGATGAGCATCTCCCAGAGAGATACAGGGATAACCAGAGATGAGTGTCTCCCAGAGAGATACAGGGATAACCAGAGATGAGTGTCACCCAGAGAGATACACGGATAACCAGAGATGAGTGTCTCCCAGAGAGATACAGGGATAACCAGAGATGTGTGTCTCCCAGAGAGATACAGGGATAACCAGAGATGAGTGTTGCCCAGAGAGATACAGGGATACCCAGAGATGTGTGTCTCCCAGAGAGATACAGGGATAACCAGAGATGAGTGTTGCCCAGAGAGATACAGGGATAACCAGAGATGAGTGTTGCCCAGAGAGATACATGGATAACCAGAGATGAGTGTCTCCCAGAGAGATACAGGGATAACCAGAGATGTGTGTCTCCTAGAGAGATACATGGATAACCAGAGATGAGTGTCTCCCAGAGAGATACAGGGATAACAAGAGATGAGTGTCTCCCAGAGAGAAACAGGGATAACCAGAGATGAATGTCACCCAGAGAGATACACGGATAACCAGAGATGATTGTCTCCCAGAGAGATACATGGATAACCAGAGATGAGTGTCTCCCAGAGAGATACAGGGATAACCAGAGATGAGCATCACCCTGAGAGATACAGGGATAACCAGAGATGAGCGTCTCCCAGAGAGATACAGGGATACCCAGAGATGTGTGTCGCCCAGAGAGATACAGGGATAACCAGAGATGAGCATCACCCTGAGAGATACAGGGATAACCAGAGATGAGCATCACCCAGAGAGATACACGGATATCCAGAGATGTGTGTCTCCCAGAGAGATACAGGGATAACCAGAGATGAGCATCTCCCAGAGAGATACACGGATATCCAGAGATGTATGTCTCCCAGAGAGATACATGGATAACCAGAGATGAGCATCTCCCAGAGAGATACATGGATAACCAGAGATGAGCATCACCCAGAGAGATACAGGGATAACCAGAGATGAGTGTCTCCCAGAGAGATACATGGATACCCACAGATGAGCATCACCCAGAGAGATACAGGGATAACAAGAGATGTGTGTCTCCTAGAGAGATACAGGGATAACCAGAGATGAGTGTCGCCCAGAGAGATACAGGGATAACCAGAGATGTGTATCTCCCAGAGAGATACAGGGATAACCAGAGATGAGCATCACCCAGAGAGATACATGGATAACCAGAGATGAGTGTCTCCCAGAGAGATACAGGGATAACTAGAGATGTGTGTCACCTAGAGAGATACATGGATAACCAGAGATGAGTGTCTCCCAGAGAGATACAGGGATAACCAGAGATGAGTGTCTCCCAGAGAGATACAGGGATAACCAGAGATGAATGATACCAAGAGAGATACACGGATAACCAGAGATGAGTGTCTCCCAGAGAGATACAGGGATAACCAGAGATGAGCATCACCCTGAGAGATACAGGGATAACCAGAGATGAGCATCTCCAAGAGAGATACAGGGATACCCAGAGATGTGTGTCGCCCAGAGAGATACAGGGATAACCAGAGATGAGCATCACCCTGAGAGATACAGGGATAACCAGAGATGAGCATCACCCAGAGAGATACACGACGGATATCCAGAGATGTGTGTCTCCCAGAGAGATACAGGGATAACCAGAGATGAGCATCACCCAGAGAGATACAGGGATAACCAGAGATGAGCATCACTCAGAGAGATACAGGGATACCCAGAGATGAGCATCTCCCAGAGAGATACAGGGATAACCAGAGATGAATGTCTCCCAGAGAGATACATGGATACCCAGAGATGAGCATCTCCCAGAGAGATACATGGATAACCAGAGATGAGCATCTCCCAGAGAGATACATGGATAACCAGAGATGAGCATCACCCAGAGAGATACAGGGATAACCAGAGATGAGTGTCTCCCAGAGAGATACATGGATACCCAGAGATGAGCATCACCCAGAGAGATACAGGGATAACCAGAGATGTGTGTCTCCCAGAGAGATACAGGGATAACCAGAGATGAGTGTCGCCCAGAGAGATACAGGGATAACCAGAGATGTGTATCTCCCAAAGAGATACATGGATAACCAGAGATGAGCATCTCCCAGAGAGATACAGGGATAACCAGAGATGAGTGTCTCCCAGAGAGATACAGGGATAACCAGAGATGAGTGTCACCCAGAGAGATACACGGATAACCAGAGATGAGTGTCTCCCAGAGAGATACAGGGATAACCAGAGATGTGTGTCTCCCAGAGAGATACAGGGATAACCAGAGATGAGTGTTGCCCAGAGAGATACAGGGATAACCAGAGATGAGCATCACCCTGAGAGATACAGGGATACCCAGAGATGAGCATCTCCCAGAGAGATACATGGATAACCAGAGATGAGCATCTCACAGAGAGATACATGGATAACCAGAGATGAGCATCACCCAGAGAGATACAGGGATAACCAGAGATGAGTGTCTCCCAGAGAGATAAATGGATACCCAGAGATGAGCATCACCCAGAGAGATACAGGGATAACCAGAGATGTGTGTCTCCCAGAGATATACAGGGATAACCAGAGATGAGTGTCGCCCAGAGAGATACAGGGATAACCAGAGATGTGCATCTCCCAAAGAGATACATGGATAACCAGAGATGAGCATCTCCCAGAGAGATACAGGGATAACCAGAGATGAGTGTCTCCCAGAGAGATACAGGGATAACCAGAGATGAGTGTCACCCAGAGAGATACACGGATAACCAGAGATGAGTGTCTCCCAGAGAGATACAGGGATAACCAGAGATGTGTGTCTCCCAGAGAGATACAGGGATAACCAGAGATGAGTGTTGCCCAGAGAGATACATGGATACCCAGAGATGAGCATCACCAAGAGAGATACATGGATAACCAGAGATGAGTGTCTCCCAGAGAGATACAGGGATAACCAGAGATGTGTGTCTCCTAGAGAGATACATGGATAACAAGAAATGAGTGTCTGCCAGAGAGATACAGGGATAACCAGAGATGAGCATCACCCTGAGAGATACAGGGATGACCAGAGATGAGCGTCTCCCAGAGAGATACAGGGATACCCAGAGATGTGTGTCGCCCAGAGAGATACAGGGATAACCAGAGATGAGCATCACCCAGAGAGATACACGGATATCCAGAGATGTGTGTCTCCCAGAGAGATACAGGGATAACCAGAGATGAGCATCACCCAGAGAGATACAGGGATAACCAGAGATGTGTGTCGCCCAGAGAGATACAGGGATAACCAGAGATGAGCATCTCCCAGAGAGATACAGGGATAACCAGAGATGTGTGTCTCCCAGAGAGATACATGGATAACCAGAGATGAGCATCTCCCAGAGAGATACATGGATAACCAGAGATGAGCATCTACCAGAGAGATACAGGGATAACCAGAGATGAGTGTCTCCCAGAGAGATACAGGGATAACCAGAGATGAGTGTCTCCCAGAGAGATACAGGGATAACCAGAGATGAGTGTCACCCAGAGAGATACACGGATAACCAGAGATGTATGTCTCAGAGAGATACATGGATAACCAGAGATGAGCATCTCCCAGAGAGATACATGGATAACCAGAGATGTGTATCTCCCAGAGAGATACAGGGATAACCAGAGATGAGCATCACCCAGAGAGATACATGGATAACCAGAGATGAGTGTCTCCCAGAGAGATACAGGGATAACCAGAGATGAGTGTCTCCCAGAGAGATACAGGGATAACCAGAGATGAGTGTCTCCCAGAGAGATACAGGGATAACCAGAGATGAGTGTCTCCCAGAGAGATACAGGGATAACCAGAGATGAGTGTCACCCAGAGAGATACACGGATAACCAGAGATGAGTGTCTCCCAGAGAGATACAGGGATAACCAGAGATGAGCATCACCCAGAGAGATACAGGGATAACCAGAGATGAGCGTCTCCCAGAGAGATACAGGGATACCCAGAGATGAGCATCACCCAGAGAGATACAGGGATAACCAGAGATGAGCATCACCCAGAGAGATACAGGGATAACCAGAGATGAGCGTCTCCCAGAGAGATACATGGATACCCAGAGATGAGCATCACCCAGAGAGATACAGGGATAACCAGAGATGAGTGTCACCCAGAGAGATACACGGATAACCAGAGATGAGTGTCTCCCAGAGAGATACAGGGATAACCATAGATGAGCATCACCCAGAGATATACAGGGATAACCAGAGATGAATGTCTCCCAGAGAGATACACGGATACCCAGAGATGAGCATCTCCCAGAGAGATACATGGATAACCAGAGATGAGCATCTCCCAGAGAGATACATGGATAACCAGAGATGAGCATCACCCAGAGAGATACAGGGATAACCAGAGATGAGCATCACCCAGAGAGATACAGGGATAACCAGAGATGAGTGTCTCCTAGAGAGATACATGGATAACCAGAGATGAGTGTCTCCCAGAGAGATACAGGGATAACCAGAGATGAGTGTCTCCAGAGAGATACAGGGATAACCAGAGATGAGTGTCACCCAGAGAGATACAGGGATAACCAGAGATGAGTGTCTCCCAGAGAGATACAGGGATAACCAGAGATGTGTGTCTCCCAGAGAGATACAGGGATAACCAGAGATGAGCATCACCCAGAGAGATACAGAGAAACCAGAGATAACCAGAGATGAGTGTAGCCCAGAGAGATACATGGATACCCAGAGATGAGCATCACCCAGAGAGATACAGGGATAACCAGAGATGAGTGTCTCCCAGAGAGATACATGGATACCAGAGATGAGCATCACCCAGAGAGATACAGGGATAACCAGAGATGAGTGTCCCAGAGAGATACATGGATACACAGAGATGAGCATCACCCAGAGAGATACAGGGATAACCAGAGATGAGTGTCTCCCAGAGAGATACATGGATACCCAGAGATGAGCATCACCCAGAGAGATACAGGGATAACCAGAGATGAGTGTCTCCCAGAGAGATACAGGGATAACCAGAGATGTGTGTCTCCCAGAGAGATACAGGGATAACCAGAGATGAGCATCACCCAGAGAGATACAGAGATAACCAGAGATGAGTGTTGCCCAGAGAGATACATGGATACCCAGAGATGAGCATCACCCAGAGAGATACAGGGATAACCAGAGATGAGCATCTCCCAGAGAGATACAGGGATAACCAGAGATGTGTGTCTCCCAGAGAGATACATGGATACCCAGAGATGAGCATCACCCAGAGAGATACAGGGATAACCAGAGATGAGTGTCTCCCAGAGAGATACAGGGATAACCAGAGATGAGTGTCACCCAGAGAGATACAGGGATAACCAGAGATGTGTGTCTCCCAGAGAGATACATGGATACACAGAGATGAGCATCACCCAGAGAGATACAGGGATAACCAGAGATGTGTGTCACCCAGAGAGATACACGGATAACCAGAGATGAGTGTATCCCAGAGAGATACATGGATACCCAGAGATGAGCATCACCCAGAAAAATACATCCAGGGATAACCAGAGATGTGTGTCACCCAGAGAGATACACAGATAACCAGAGATGAGTGTCTCCCAGAGAGATACAGGGATAACCAGAGATGAGCATCACCCTGAGAGATACAGGGATAACCAGAGATGAATGTTTCCCAGATAGATACATGGATACCCAGAGATGAGCATCTCCCAGAGAGATACATAGATAACCAGAGATGAGCATCTCCCAGAGAGATACATGGATAACCAGAGATGAGCATCACCCAGAGAGATACAGGGATAACCAGAGATGTGTGTCTCCCAGAGAGATACAGGGATAACCAGAGATGAGTGTCTCCCAGAGAGATACAGGGATAACCAGAGATGTGTATCTCCCAGAGAGATACATGGATAACCAGAGATGAGCATCTCCCAGAGAGATACAGGGATAACCAGAGATGAGTGTCTCCCAGAGAGATACAGGGATAACCAGAGATGAGTGTCACCCAGAGAGATACACGGATAACCAGAGATGAGTGTCTCCCAGAGAGATACAGGGATAACCAGAGATGTGTGTCTCCCAGAGAGATACAGGGATAACCAGAGATGAGTGTCGCCCAGAGAGATACAGGGATAACCAGAGATGAGCATCACCCAGAGAGATACAGGGATAACCAGAGATGAGCATCACCCAGAGAGATACAGGGATAACCAGAGATGAGTGTTGCCCAGAGAGATACATGGATACCCAGAGATGAGCATCACCCAGAGAGATACATGGATAACCAGAGATGAGTGTCTCCCAGAGAGATACAGGGATAACCAGAGATGTGTGTCTCCTAGAGAGATACATGGATAACAAGAAATGAGTGTCTCCCAGAGAGATACAGGGATAACCAGAGATGAGCATCACCCTGAGAGATACAGGGATGACCAGAGATGAGCGTCTCCCAGAGAGATACAGGGATACCCAGAGATGTGTGTCGCCCAGAGAGATACAGGGATAACCAGAGATGAGCATCACCCAGAGAGATACACGGATATCCAGAGATGTGTGTCTCCCAGAGAGATACAGGGATAACCAGAGATGAGCATCACCCAGAGAGATACAGGGATAACCAGAGATGTGTGTCGCCCAGAGAGATAAAGGGATAACCAGAGATGAATGTCTCCCAGAGAGATACATGGATAACCAGAGATGAGCATCTCCCAGAGAGATACATGGATAACCAGAGATGAGCATATCCCAGAGAGATACATGGATAACCAGAGATGAGCATCACCAAGAGAGATACAGGGATAACCAGAGATGAGCATCTCCCAGAGAGATACAGGGATAACCAGAGATGTGTGTCTCCTAGAGAGATACAGGGATAACCAGAGATGAGTGTCAACCAGAGAGATACACGGATATCCAGAGATGTATGTCTCCCAGAGAGATACATGGATAACCAGAGATGAGCATCTCCCAGAGAGATACATGGATAACCAGAGATGTGTATCTCCCAGAGAGATAAAGGGATAACCAGAGATGAGCATCACCCAGAGAGATACATGGATAACCAGAGATGAGTGTCTCCCAGAGAGATACAGGGATAACCAGAGATGTGTGTCTCCTAGAGAGATACATGGATAACCAGAGATGAGTGTCTCCCAGAGAGATACAGGGATAACCAGAGATGAGTGTCTCCCAGAGAGATACAGGGATAACCAGAGATGAATGTCACCAAGAGAGATACACGGATAACCAGAGATGAGTGTCTCCCAGAGAGATACAGGGATAACCAGAGATGAGCATCACCCTGAGAGATACAGGGATAACCAGAGATGAGCGTCTCCCAGAGAGATACAGGGATACCCAGAGATGTGTGTCGCCCAGAGAGATACAGGGATAACCAGAGATGAGCATCACCCTGAGAGATACAGGGATAACCAGAGATGAGCATCACCCAGAGAGATACACGACGGATATCCAGAGATATGTGTCTCCCAGAGAGATACATGGATACCCAGAGATGAGCATCACCCAGAGAGATACAGGGTTAACAAGAGATGTGTGTCTCCTAGAGAGATACAGGGATAACCAGAGATGAGCATCTCCCAGAGAGATACAGGGATAACCAGAGATGACTGTCTCCCAGAGAGATACATGGATACCCAGAGATGAGCATCTCCCAGAGAGATACATGGATAACCAGAGATGAGCATCTCCCAGAGAGATACATGGATAACCAGAGATGAGCATCACCCAGAGAGATACATGGATACCCAGAGATGAGCATCACCCAGAGAGATACAGGGATAACCAGAGATGAGTGTCTCCCAGAGAGATACATGGATAACCAGAGATGAGTGTCACCCAGAGAGATACAGGGATAACCAGAGATGAGTGTCTTCCAGAGAGATACAGGGATAACCAGAGATGAGTGTCACCCAGAGAGATACAGGGATAACCAGAGATGAGTGTCTCCCAGAGAGATACAGGGATAACCAGAGATGTGTGTCTCCCAGAGAGATACAGGGATAACCAGAGATGAGCATCACCCAGAGAGATACAGCAGAGATAACCAGAGATGAGTGTAGCCCAGAGAGATACATGGATACCCAGAGATGAGCATCACCCAGAGAGATACAGGGATAACCAGAGATGAGTGTCTCCCAGAGAGATACATGGATACACAGAGATGAGCATCACCCAGAGAGATACAGGGATAACCAGAGATGAGTGTCTCCCAGAGAGATACATGGATACCCAGAGATGAGCATCACCCAGAGAGATACAGGGATAACCAGAGATGAGTGTCTTCCAGAGAGATACAGGGATAACCAGAGATGAGTGTCACCCAGAGAGATACAGGGATAACCAGAGATGAGTGTCTCCCAGAGAGATACAGGGATAACCAGAGATGTGTGTCTCCCAGAGAGATACAGGGATAACCAGAGATGAGCATCACCCAGAGAGATACAGAGATAACCAGAGATGAGTGTTGCCCAGAGAGATACATGGATACCCAGAGATGAGCATCACCCAGAGAGATACAGGGATAACTAGAGATGAGCATCTCCCAGAGAGATACAGGGATAACCAGAGATGTGTGTCTCCCAGAGAGATACATGGATACCCAGAGATGAGCATCACCCAGAGAGATACAGGGATAACCAGAGATGAGTGTCTCCCAGAGAGATACAGGGATAACCAGAGATGAGTGTCACCCAGAGAGATACAGGGATAACCAGAGATGTGTGTCTCCCAGAGAGATACATGGATACACAGAGATGAGCATCACCCAGAGAGATACAGGGATAACCAGAGATGTGTGTCACCCAGAGAGATACACGGATAACCAGAGATGAGTGTATCCCAGAGAGATACATGGATACCCAGAGATGAGCATCACCCAGAAAGATACATCCAGGGATAACCATAATGAATGAATGAATGAATGGTGTTTTACGGCGCATCGACATCTACGGTCATGTAGCGCGCATTAAAGTTATGTTTATTGTCGAGTGTATGAAATAAAATTCTATATAAGTATATGCATTACGTAAAAATTAATACTAAGAAGTTAAATGAATGAATGAATGGTGTTTTACGGCACATCGACATCTAAGGTCATGTAGCGCGCATTAAAGTTATGTTTATTGTCGAGTGTATGACATAAAATTATATATAAGTATATGCATTACGTAAAAATTAATACTAAGAAGTTATAAAGACGTAAGATTAATTACAGGTAATATATGAATGAATGATTACTACAAAGGCATGATTAACAATTGATATCACAGCTTATTATAAATTCCTATTGCCTTGATAAATGATATGATGGACTCTACTCTGATAGAGTCGAAGAGTGTTTTAATGTTGTCCACATTGTAGTACTGCAACCGGATTGGTTGAAGGTCAACACAGTGTATTAAGATATGCTCCACCGTGTATAGAGTATTGCATGGGATACATTCTGGTGCATCATCTCGTGACAACAGCCATGAATGTGATATTCGAGAATGACCAATCCTGAGACGGGCAAGAATGACTTCTTCTCGACGAATAGGCCTGTAAATTGGGTACCATTCGCCAAGTGTTGGTTTGACCGAATGAAGTTTGTTAAAAATTTCACCATCCCATTGGGCCTGCCAAGAGGATTGAATTAAGGTAAGAATTGTAGATTTAAAATCAGTATAACACACTTTAATCCTAGAAATGGATAATGACAAAGCCAGCTTTGCATTCTGATCAGCCATTTCATTTCCTTTTATTCCCATATGACTCGGAAGCCAGCAGAACACAAATGTATTTATTTCTGAAAGGGAAGAAATCCTTTCAAGCAAAGTACAAACAATAGGATTTTCAAACTTTCATAATACAAAGCCTGTAAAACAGACAAGGAATCAGAGAAAATGATATATTGAACATAGTGTGATTCCACTGCAAGATCTAGAGCGAGATCTATGGCCTTCAGTTCGGCAGAGAAAATTGAGGACTTGTTTGGAAGTCTACATTTCCGATTTTTATTCCAAAAGATTGCTGCTGACGCAACAGTGTCACCAGCTTTTGAACCATCTGTGTATATGGCTTTGAAGTCAGAATAAAATTCCCTGATTTCATGATATTTTGTTTGAAACTGGCTCCTGTATGTAATAGACTTTTTATCAGAAGTGAGATCAAAGCGAAACTCGGCAGTTTTAAGGGTCCAAGGAGGAGAATCTGGGATTTTATACTGTGCAATAGATTTCATGTCAATATGTAGGTCATCTAGACATTGTTCCATACGTATACCTAGTGGGGCAATAGCTCTCGGTTTTCTTTGAAACTGCACTTTAAATTGGGGTTGAAAGACCACTTTGTGAGCTGGTTTAGAGGATTTGACTTGAGTTTCAGTAGGTATTGAAGAGCTAGCTTCTGTCGTCTAGCATACAGAGAGGGTTCATTTGCTTCAGCATAAAGACTTTTAACAGGAGAAGTTCTGAAAGCTCCAAGGACTAATCGTAGACCGTGATTATGTATAGGATCAAGTATTTTCAGGTACGATTTTCGTGCAGATCCGTAAATTATCGAACCATAATCCAGCTTAGACCAATGACCGATAAAGCCGTAGAAGGACCTTTCTATCAGCTCCCCAATCGGAATGTGCCACAACCTTTAAAATATTTAGAGCTTTTTGACATTTCTTTTTTAAATTATTAATATGAGGAATGAATGAGAGTTTTTTATCAAAGATAACACCTAAAATTTGTATTCTGTGACTACTTCTACATGTGAGCCATCCAGGTAAACTTCTGGGTCTGGATGAAGTCCACGTAGATTACAAAAATGCATACATTTAGTTTTTGATTTAGAAAATTTAAAACCATTTTCATCCGACCAAGTCTGAAGTTTATTCAGACATTGCTGGAGTTGGCGTTCTATTATGTTCATATTACTAGACCTTAAGCAAATAACAAAATCATCTACATAAAGGGAGCACTCAACCCCTGGATTTATTGATTTAACAATATTGTTTATCTTAATACTAAACAATGTAACGGACAAAATACAACCCTGTGGTACACCCATCTGCTGTTCCCGAGCATCTGATAGGGTATTACGAACACGAACACGAAAAAGTCTTTCATTTAAAAATGCAGAAATAAATAATGGAAGGCGTCCTCTGAGGTCAAAGTCGTGAAGATCTTTTAAAATGCCATATTTCCAGGTTGTGTCATAAGCACTCTCAAGGTCGAAAAATACTGAAGCACCATGTTGTTTATTGACAAAGCCCTCTCTTATAAATGTTTCGAAACGAACTAGATGATCCAGTGTGCTTTGCTGCTGACGAAAGCCACTCTGGACATTAACAATTAAATGATTTGATTCGAGAAACCATACAAGCCGGTTGTTTACCATTCTTTCCATAGTTTTACATATACAACTTGTTAACGCTATGGGTCTATAGTTGTTTGGATCCTTTTTATCCTTATCTGGTTTTTGTATTGGGATGACTAAAGCCTCCCTCCAAGATGTAGGAAATTCACCAGTTTGCCATATAGAATTAAACATGTCCAATAATATAAAGAGGGAGGAGCTAGGTAGATGTTTTAAGAATTGATAGTGGATTTTATCTGGACCTGGGGATGTATCATGTGCTTTTGACAAAGCAGACTTTAGTTCTTTAAGATTAAATAGTTGTTGTAATGTTCTTTGTTCTTTGAATTGAAGTTTAGTTTTTTCTTTTCTTTAGTGTTTTTGAATTTCTGAAATTGTTGTGAATAATTATTTGCTGATGATTTTTGTGCAAATGTTTCTGCTAAGGTGTTTGAAATTTCCAGAGGTGTGTGATTTGTTTGTTGTTTGCAGTGAGGTGGCTAATAGGTGAAGTACCTTTGCCATTAATTTTTCTGATCATGTCCCACGTTTTCTTAGTTGTTGTTCTGTTATTTAGTCTTGAGATGTATTGTTTCCAACATTTTCGTTTGCTGCTTTGTATTGTACGTCGTGCTTTTGCTCTATATATGCGAATGTTGTTTAAATTTTCTGTGGTGGGTCTCAAATTGAATTTTCTTATGGCCGATTTCCTATTTTGGATGGCTTTCTTACAATCATCATCATACCAGGGTTTGTATGGTCTCTTTGGATTAGGTGACGTCTGAGGTATGGATTGTTCTGCTGCTTTTATTAGTAATGTAGTGAATAGCTGTGTTTGATCACGACAATCCTTGAATGTTTCATATGAAATTGTTTGTTCACAAAGTTGTTGGAATTTAGTCCAATTTGCTTTAGAAAATGTCCATCTTCTGGGTTGACTATAAGCTGTTGGCTGATTTTCAGATATGAGGATGGGGAAGTGGTCGCTTCCGTGGAGATCATCATCGACTTTCCATGAGAAATCTGGAAGTATGACTGGGCTACATAGTGTAAGATCTATTGCAGAATAGGATCCTGTTCCTGGGTGTAAATATGTTTTGGAAGATGGATCATTCATGTAAGAAAGAGAATATCAGAGATGAAATTCTCTATCTGGAGACCTCTTTGATTTGTATTATTACAACCCCAGATGATGTTATGTGCATTGAAATCACCTATTAGAATATATGGAGTGGGTAATTGTATTAGAAGATCATTCAGCCTATGTTCTTCAATTGGTTTACTTGGGGGAAGATATAGTGAACACAGTGTGATAGTGCTATGTAATGACAGTCTTACAGCAACAGCTTGTAAGTTTGTATTTAACAGTAATTCCTTATGTGGAACACTATTATTGACGATGATAGATACCCCACTCTGGGCTTTATCACCTTCACTGTATATTTTATTGAAAATGGTGTGATGTTTTATAGAAATTGTATCATTTTGTTTCAAAAATGTTTCTTGAAGGCATAACGCAGCAGGTTTATGTTCTTGCACTAAAAGAGAAAGCTCTGCAAAATTAGATTTTAAACCTCGACAATTCCACTGGATAATTCCATTGGCCATTATTGAGAGATTAATTATTAAAAAATATTATACCGATATTTACATAATTATTATTCATAGATAAAATATAAAGTTAAAAATATATTAAGTGGCATCCTGCAACGACTGGAGGTTCTTGCTCCCGCCACCCTCGCCATCTTGCCAGGTCATAGACTCGGACTTGTCCGAGTCTGATGCCTCGCCCTCCAGATTGTCATCGTCGGTGTCCAAATCCGAGTATCTATTGCTTGTAGACACTGGACTGGACACTGTGTTTATCTGATTGTTTATCTGATTGTTTATCTGATTGTATATGTTTATTTTTCTGCTGTCTGGAAGTGACAGCAGATTGCTTTTTTGTTGAAGTTGATGCTTGTTGAGCTGTAGATTCTTTTTTAGTAGGTAATGGTTTTGATGAAGTTGATGTTGTTTTTGGTTGAATGTGTTTTTCTTGTGTATTGTTGTTTCGAGTGTTTTTTGTTGTTGGATTCTTGTGTATGTTTGTTTTTGCTTGTTTTTGTTTGTCTGCTGTAGGTTTAGGTGTTTGTGGTGTATTTTGATTTATAAGCGTAGGTTTAGGTGTTTGTGGTATATTTTGATTTGTAAGCTGGTCAAGATGAGAAGAACTATCAGAACCAGGGAATAACTGCATTATTTCTGTTTTTTTGTCTGGAAAGATTTTGCAAAGTTTGGTTAACAAGTTTAACAGAGGCTGTTTTAGCAACACTTGCATAGCTTGGCTGATTTTCGAATTTGTATCGAGATTCATAAATCTTTCTTGCATCCTGGAATGAAATGTTTTCCGAATATTTGATCTTAACTATTTCTTTTTCTTTTTTCCAGGAGACACAGTCTTTAGAATTGGAAATATGATCAGCGCCACAATTGGCGCATTTATTTGTGTTGGGGCAGTTGTTCTCTTGATGTTGTGGAGCAGTCTCAGCACACTTGGAGCATACAGACTCGTTCCGACACCTATCCTCATGATGACCATACTTCTGGCATTTAAAGCATCTAAGAGGGTTAGGTACATATATGTTGACGGTGACAATCTGGTAGCCGACTTTGATACGTGACGGGATGACTGGTGTGTCACATGTAATTATATATGTGTTTGTTGTTTTTATTTCGTTGTTACGTTTTATTGATATTCTCTTCACGTCAATGATCCCTTGACTTGACAAACCCTCTTTGATCTCATCCAAAGAGCAGGAAGATAATTCCCTGCACCTGATGACACCTTTGGATGAGTTCAAAGATTTGTGGGGACTGACCTTCACAGAATGTCCAAAGAAGGTGTTCGTTGATAATAAATTGTGAGATTGAGCTTTTGAAGTAATTTCAACCAAAAGACTTCCATTTCGAAGACTTTTAACAGATTTAGGTGTACCTAGGATAGATTTCATTTGCTTTTCAATGACGAAAGGGGAAATTTTTGTGATAGGTTTTGAACTGTCTACCGCCTCAATGAGAATGAAGCGAGGGAAGTTCACTCTCTGTTGTTCAATAGAATCATCATCAGATTCACTTAGTGCACGCTTGGCTTTTTTTTTGAGTGGAACTCATAATAGTAATATATAGTTCATCGTCAATGCTCCCCACCCGTCTCAGAGCCCAACAAGGGGACATGATCTGGGGAAATCCATCGCAGATCATGACAGGGATACATCAATGATATACTCAGAATGAAAGGACTAGACTGGACAAGTGTATTCCCACAGAAGGTCCTACCAAGTTTAGACTATCCTTGGGAGGTTACAAAAGTCAATCAAACATCAAACTTTCACCCGATTAGCCCATGAGCCACCTCCTTCTAGGGCATCAAAAAGAAGACAATGAAAGAGTATAAATATTTAGAGAATCAATATTTGTTTTCAAGACAAATTAAAAAAATATGTGTTTAAGATTAACGATGCCCTAGGGCTCGGCATGACCAGCCGATTGATCAAGGACGGGCTTTCCTGACCTCCCGTTTAACCCAACTTAAGGCCGACGTGGTGTGTTGTGGAAACAGGGTATTATTTGCCAACACTGATTCTACTCAACCACCAGGATCCTCTCATCAGGCGACACAGGTCTCCGCCCACGGCAAACAGGCAGGCACATTGGGGGGGTTGTACCCCTCTGTAGTGCGACAGCTGGGATATTCTAACCCCTGCCCAGCTGGGGGGAGGGATAACCAGAGATGTGTGTCACCCAGAGAGATACACAGATAACCAGAGATGAGTGTCTCCCAGAGAGATACAGGGATAACCAGAGATGAGCATCACCCTGAGAGATACAGGGATAACCAGAGATGAATGTTTCCCAGATAGATACATGGATACCCAGAGATGAGCATCTCCCAGAGAGATACATAGATAACCAGAGATGAGCATCTCCCAGAGAGATACATGGATAACCAGAGATGAGCATCACCCAGAGAGATACAGGGATAACCAGAGATGTGTGTCGCCCAGAGAGATACAGGGATAACCAGAGATGTGTGTCTCCTAGAGAAATACAGGGATAACCAGAGATGAGTGTCAACCAGAGAGATACACGGATATCCAGAGATGTATGTCTCCCAGAGAGATACATGGATAACCAGAGATGAGCATCTCCCAGAGAGATACATGGATAACCAGAGATGAGCACCACCCAGAGAGATATAGCGATAACCAGAGATGTGTGTCTCCTAGAGAGATACAGGGATAACCAGAGATGAGTGTCGCCCAGAGAGGTACAGGGATAACCAGAGATGTGTATCTCCAAGAGAGATACAGGGATAACCAGAGATAAGCATCACCCAGAGAGATACATGGATAACCAGAGATGAGTGTCTCCCAGAGAGATACAGAGATAACCAGAGATGTGTGTCTCCTAGAGATATACATGGATAACCAGAGATGAGTGTCTCCTAGAGAGATACATGGATAACCAGAGATGAGTGTCTCCCAGAGAGATACAGGGATAACCAGAGATGAGTGTCTCCCAGAGAGATACAGGGATAACCAGAGATGAATGTCACCAAGAGAGATACACGGATAACCAGAGATGAGTGTCTCCCGGAGAGATACAGGGATAACCAGAGATGAGCATCACCCTGAGAGATACAGGGAAAACCAGAGATGAGCGTCTCCCAGAGAGATACCCAGAGATGTGTGTCGCCCAGAGAGATACAGGGATAACCAGAGATGAGCATCACCCTGAGAGATACAGGGATAACCAGAGATGAGCATCACCCAGAGAGATACACGACGGATATCCAGAGATGTGTGTCTCCCAGAGAGATACAAGGATAACCAGAGATGAGCATCACCCTGAGAGATACAGGGATAACCAGAGATGAATGTCTCCCAGATAGATACATGGATACCCAGAGATGAGCATCTCCCAGAGAGATACATAGATAACCAGAGATGAGCATCTCCCAGAGAGATACATGGATAACCAGAGATGAGCATCACCCAGAGAGATAAAGGGATAGCCAGAGATGTGTGTCGCCCAGAGAGATACAGGGATAACCAGAGATGTGTGACTCCTAGAGAGATACAGGGATAACCAGAGATGAGTGTCAACCAGAGAGATACACGGATATCCAGAGATGTATGTCTCCCAGAGTGATACATGGATAACCAGAGATGAGCATCTCCCAGAGAGATACATGGATAACCAGAGATGAGCATCACCCAGATAGATATAGCGATAACCAGAGATGTGTGTCTCCTAGAGAGATACAGGGATAACCAGAGATGAGTGTCTCCCAGAGAGATACATGGATACCCAGAGATGAGCATCACCCAGAGAGATACAGGGATAACCAGAGATGTGTGTCTCCCAGAGAGATACAGGGATAACCAGAGATGAGTGTCGCCCAGAGAGATACAGGGATAACCAGAGATGTGTATCTCCCAGAGAGATACATGGATAACCAGAGATGAGCATCTCCCAGAGAGATACAGGGATAACCAGAGATGAGTGTCTCCCAGAGAGATACAGGGATAACCAGAGATGATTGTCACCCAGCGAGATACAGGGATAACCAGAGATGAGTGTCTCCCAGAGAGATACAGGGATAACCAGAGATTTGTGTCTCCCAGAGAGATACAGGGATAACCAGAGATGAGTGTTGCCCAGAGAGATACAGGGATAACCAGAGATGAGCATCACCCTGAGAGATACAGGGATAACCAGAGATGAGCATCACCCAGAGAGATACAGGGATAACCAGAGATGAGTGTTGCCCAGAGAGATACATGGATACCCAGAGATGAGCATCACCCAGAGAGATACATGGATAACCAGAGATGAGTGTCTCCCAGAGAGATACAGGGATAACCAGAGATGTGTGTCTCCTAGAGAGATACATGGATAACAAGAGATGAGTGTCTCCCAGAGAGATACAGGGATAACCAGAGATGAGCATCACCCTGAGAGATACAGGGATGACCAGAGATGAGCGTCTCCCAGAGAGATACAGGGATACCCAGAGATGTGTGTCGCCCAGAGAGATACAGGGATAACCAGAGATGAGCATCACCCAGAGAGATACACGGATATCCAGAGATGTGTGTCTCCCAGAGAGATACAGGGATAACCAGAGATGAGCATCACCCAGAGAGATACAGGGATAACCAGAGATGTGTGTCGCCCAGAGATATACAGGGATAACCAGAGATGAGCATCTCCCAGAGAGATACATGGATACCCAGAGATGAGCATCTCCCAGAGAGATACACGGATAACCAGAGATGAGTGTCTCCAGAGAGATACAGGGATAACCAGAGATGAGTGTCTCCCAGAGAGATACAGGGATAACCAGAGATGAGTGTCTCCCAGAGAGATACAGGGATAATCAGAGATATGTGTCTCCCAGAGAGATACATGGATACCCTGAGATGAGCATCACCCAGAGAGATACAGGGATAACCAGAGATGTGTGTCACCCAGAGAGATACAGGGATAACCAGAGATGAGTGTCTCCCAGAGAGATACATGGATACCCAGAGATGAGCATCACCCAGAGAGATACAGGGATAACCAGAGATGTGTGTCACCCAGAGAGATACAGGGATAACCAGAGATGAGTGTCTCCCAGAGAGATACATGGATACCCAGAGATGAGCATCACCCAGAGAGATACAGGGATAACCAGAGATGTGTGTCACCCAGAGAGATACACGGATAACCAGAGATGAGTGTCTCCCAGAGAGATACAGGGATAACCAGAGATGAGCATCACCCTGAGAGATACAGGGATAACCAGAGATGAATGTCTCCCAGATAGATACATGGATACCCAGAGATGAGCATCTCCCTGAGAGATACATAGATAACCAGAGATGAGCATCTCCCAGAGAGATACATGGATAACCAGAGATGAGCATCACCCAGAGAGATACAGGGATAACCAGAGATGAGTGTCGCCCAGAGAGATACAGGGATAACCAGAGATGAGCATCTCCCAGAGAGATACACGGATAACCAGAGATGAGCATCTCCCAGAGAGATACAGGGATAACCAGAGATGTGTGTCTCCAAGAGAGATACATGGATAACCAGAGATGAGTGTCACCCAGAGAGATACAGGGATAACCAGAGATGAGTGTCTCCCAGAGAGATACAGGGATAACCAGAGATGTGTGTCTCCCAGAGAGATACAGGGATAACCAGAGATGAGTGTTGCCCAGAGAGATACAGGGATAACCAGAGATGAGTGTTGCCCAGAGAGATACATGGATACCCAGAGATGATCATCACCCAGAGAGATACAGGGATAACCAGAGATGAGCGTCTCCCAGAGAGATACATGGATAACCAGAGATGAGCATCACCCAGAGAGATACAGGGATAACCAGAGATGAGCGTCTCCCAGAGAGATACATGGATAACCAGAGATGAGCATCTCCCAGAGAGATACAGGGATAACCAGAGATGTGTGTCTCCCAGAGAGATACATGGATAACCAGAGATGAGTGTTGCCCAGAGAGATAAATGGATACCCAGAGATGAGCATCACCCAGAGAGATACATGGATAACCAGAGATGAGTGTCACCTAGAGAGATACATGGATAACCAGAGATGAGTGTCTCCTAGAGAGATACATGGATAACCAGAGATTAGTGTCTGGGATATCCAGAGATGAGTGTCTCCCAGAGAGATACAGGGATAACCAGAGATGAATGTCACCCAGAGAGATACATGGATAACCAGAGATGAGTGTCTCCCAGAGAGATACATGGATAACCAGAGATGAGTGTCTCCCAGAGAGATACAGGGATAACCAGAGATGAGCATCACCCAGAGAGATACAGGGATAACCAGAGATGAGCGTCTCCCAGAGAGATACAGGGATAACCAGAGATGAGCATCTCCCAGAGAGATACAGGGATAACCAGAGATGAGTGTCGCCCAGAGAGATACAGGGATAACCAGAGATGAGCATCACCCAGAGAGATACAGGGATAACCAGAGATGAGTGTCTCCCAGAGAGATACATGGATAACCAGAGATGAGCATCTCCCAGAGAGATACAGGATAACCAGAGATGTGTCTGGGATAACCAGAGATGAGTGTCTCCCAGAGAGATACAGGGATAACCAGAGATGAGTATCACCCAGAGAGATACAGGGATAACCAGAGATGAGTGTCTCCCAGAGAGATACAGGGATAACCAGAGATGAGTGTCTCCCAGAGAGATACAGGGATAACCAGAGATGAGCATCACCCAGAGAGATACAGGGATAACCAGAGATGAGCATCACCCAGAGAGATACAGGGATAACCAGAGATGAGCGTCTCCCAGAGAGATACAGGGATAACCAGAGATGTGTGTCTCCCAGAGAGATACAGGGATAACCAGAGATGAGCATCTCCCAGAGAGATACAGGGATAACCAGAGATGAGTGTCTCCCAGAGAGATACATGGATAACCAGAGATGAGCATCACCCAGAGAGATACAGGGATAACCAGAGATGAGTGTCTCCCAGAGAGATACATGGATACCCAGAGATGAGCATCACCCAGAGAGATACAGGGATAACCAGAGATGAGTGTCTCCCAGAGAGATACATGGATACCCAGAGATGAGCATCACCCAGAGAGATACAGGGATAACCAGAGATGAGTGTCTCCCAGAGAGATACAGGGATAACCAGAGATGTGTCTCCCAGAGAGATACAGGGATAACCAGAGATGAGTGTCGCCCAGAGAGATACAGGGATAACCAGAGATGAGCATCACCCAGAGAGATACAGGGATAACCAGAGATGAGTGTCTCCCAGAGAGATACAGGGATAACCAGAGATGAGCATCTCCCAGAGAGATACAGGGATAACCAGAGATGTGTGTCTCCAAGAGAGATACATGGATAACCAGAGATGAGTGTCACCCAGAGAGATACAGGGATAACCAGAGATGAGTGTCGCCCAGAGAGATACAGGGATAACCAGAGATGAGTGTTGCCCAGAGAGATACATGGATACCCAGAGATGAGCATCACCCAGAGAGATACAGGGATAACCAGAGATGAGCGTCTCCCAGAGAGATACATGGATAACCAGAGATGAGCATCACCCAGAGAGATACAGGGATAACCAGAGATGAGCGTCTCCCAGAGAGATACATGGATAACCAGAGATGAGCATCACCCAGAGAGATACAGGGATAACCAGAGATGAGCGTCTCCCAGAGAGATACATGGATAACCAGAGATGAGCATCTCCCAGAGAGATACAGGGATAACCAGAGATGTGTGTCTCCTAGAGAGATACATGGATAACCAGAGATGAGTGTTGCCCAGAGAGAGAAATGGATACCCAGAGATGAGCATCACCCAGAGAGATACATGGATAACCAGAGATGAGTGTCTCCTAGAGAGATACATGGATAACCAGAGATGAGTGTCTACTAGAGAGATACATGGATAACCAGAGATTAGTGTCTGGGATAACCAGAGATGAGTGTCTCCCAGAGAGATACAGGGATAACCAGAGATGAATGTCACACAGAGAGATACATGGATAACCAGAGATGAGTGTCTCCCAGAGAGATACATGGATAACTAGAGATGAGTGTCTCCCAGAGAGATACAGGGATAACCAGAGATGAGCATCACCCTGAGAGATACAGGGATAACCAGAGATGAGCGTCTCCCAGAGAGATACAGGGATACCCAGAGATGTGTGTCGCCCAGAGAGATACAGGGATAACCAGAGATGAGCATCACCCTGAGAGATACAGGGATAACCAGAGATGAGCATCTCCCAGAGAGATACATGGATAACCAGAGATGAGCATCACCCAGAGAGATACAGGGATAACCAGAGATGAGTGTCTCCCAGAGAGATACATGGATACCCAGAGATGAGCATCACCCAGAGAGATACAGGGATAACCAGAGATGTGTGTCTCCCAGAGAGATACAGGGATAACCAGAGATGAGTGTCGCCCAGAGAGATACAGGGATAACCAGAGATGTGTATCTCCCAGAGAGATACAGGGATAACCAGAGATGTGTATCTCCCAGAGAGATACATGGATAAACAGAGATGAGCATCTTTTAGAGAGATACAGGGATAACCAGAGATGTGTGTCTCCCAGATAGATACACGGATAACCAGAGATGAGTGTCACCCAGAGAGATACAGGGATAACCAGAGATGAGTGTCTCCCAGAGAGATACAGGGATAACCAGAGATGTGTGTCTCCCAGAGAGATACAGTGATAACCAGAGATGAGTGTCGCCCAGAGAGATACAGGGATAACCAGAGATGAGTGTTTCCCAGAGAGATACATGGATACCCAGAGATGAGCATCACCCAGAGAGATACAGGGATAACCAGAGATGAGTGTCTCCCAGAGAGATACAGGGATAACCAGAGATGAGTGTCACCCAGAGAGATACAGGGATAACCAGAGATGAGTGTCTCCCAGAGAGATACAGGGATAACCAGAGATGAGCATCACCCAGAGAGATACAGGGATACCAGAGATGAGCGTCTCCCAGAGAGATACAGGGATACCCAGAGATGAGTGTCTCCCAGAGAGATACAGGGATAACCAGAGATGATCATCACCAGAGAGATACAGGGATAACCAGAGATGAGCGTCTCCCAGAGAGATACAGGGATAACCAGAGATGTGTGTCTCCCAGAGAGATACAGGGATAACCAGAGATGAGCATCACCCAGAGAGATACAGGGATAACCAGAGATGAGCATCACCCAGAGAGATACACGGATAACCAGAGATGAGTGTCTCCCAGAGAGATACAGGGATAACCAGAGATGAGTGTCACCCAGAGAGATACAGGGATAACCAGAGATGTGTGTCTCCCAGAGAGATACACGGATAACCAGAGATGAGTATCTCCCAGAGAGATACAGGGATAACCAGAGATGAGCGTCACCCAGAGAGATACAGGGATAACCAGAGATGAGTGTCTCCCAGAGAGATACAGGGATAACCAGAGATGAGTGTCTCCCAGAGAGATACATGGATAACCAGAGATGAGTGTCTCCCAGAGAGATACAGGGATAACCAGAGATGAGTGTCTCCTAGAGAGATACAGGGATAACCAGAGATGAGCGTCACCCAGAGAGATACAGGGATAACCAGAGATGTGTGTCTCCCAGAGAGATACAGGGGTAACCAGAGATGAGCGTCACCCAGAGAGATACAGGGATAACCAGAGATGTGTGTCTCCCAGAGAGATACAGGGATAACCAGAGATGAGTGTCACCGAGAGATACAGGGATACCCAGAGATGTGTGTCGCCCAGAGAGATACAGGGATAACCAGAGATGAGCATCTCCCAGAGAGATACAGGGATAACCAGAGATGAGCATCTCCCAGAGAGATACAGGGATAACCAGAGGCTAGAGTGGTTAATTGAATCTATGCTTACCTGGTTTATACAGGGAGACAGCCGAATACCCACCACACATTGCATTACTACTAGGATTACATTTGATGTGGCATATACCGGGACGACTAATTGACACATTCAACTTGCTGTTGCATATGCAGCGATCATTCTGAAGTTATAAATGTACGCTAAGTTTTAGCAGTATCGGGTTGCTTATGGCGATATGTCACAGATTTATGATCAAACTGAATTTCAACTGAGCAGAATGCAACGTCAATCTAACGAAATATTATAGGTATATTGTTATACCCACAGGGATTCGGCACGCTTGGGGGTACTCGTATATATATTACTAGTACCCCCAAACGTGCCGAATCACTGTGGTCATACCCTCACACGATCCAAATGTTGATTCTATAACAAGACCAAAATCCAACATGACAGAACTACAAACGAAGTCTTTAAATTCCCTATTTGTGTTTCATTCTTCAAATAATGTTATAATGTGTGTGAAGATTTATACTAGCCCTAAAGTTACATAGATATCCATAAGGGAAGTTAATTTACAAATAATAATTTCATAGAAACCATTTAATTTGTGGACATATTTTAAAGATAAACATAAAATTTGAAATAGTTATTATTGACCATATAAGTCATAACTATATAAATTATAAAACTACAACCATTAACACAGACTTATTTAAAGTCCAATAATGTCTCGCCATTCACACAGACATACTTGCAGTCCAACATTGTCTCTCCATTCACACAGACTTACTTGCAGTTCAACAGTGTCTCGCCATTCACACAGACTTACTTGCAGTCCAACAGTGTATCTCCATTCACACAGACTTACTTGCAGTCCAACAGTGTCTCTCCATTCACACAGACTTACTTGCAGTCCAACAGTGTCTCGCCATTCACACAGACTTACTTGCAGTCCAACAGTGTCTCTCCATTCACACAGACTTACTTGCAGTCCAACAGTGTCTCGCCATTCACACAGACTTACTTGCAGTCCAACAGTGTCTCTCCATTCACACAGACTTACTTGCAGTCTAACAGTGTCTCGCCATTCACACAGACTTACTTGCAGTCCAACAGTGTCTCGCCATTCACACAGAATTACTTGAAGTCCAATAGTGTCTCGCCATTCACACAGACTTACTTGAAGTCCAACAGTGTCTCTCCATTCACACAGACTTACTTGAAGTCCAACCGTGTCTCTCCATTCACACACACAGAATTACGTGAAGTCCAACAGTGTCTCGCCATTCACACAGACTTACTTGAAGTCCAACCGTGTCTCTCCATTCACACAGAATTACGTGAAGTCCAACAGTGTCTCGCCATTCACACAGACTTACTTGAAGTCCAACCGTGTCTCCATTCACACAGACTTACTTGAAGTCCAACTGTGTCTCCATTCACACAGACTTACTTGAAGTCCAACATTGTCTCTCCATTCACACCGACTTACTTGAAGTCCAACCGTGTCTCCATTCACACAGACTTACTTGCAGTCCAATGATGTCTCTCCATTGACACAGACTTACTTGCAGTCCAACATTGTCTCTCCATTCACACAGACTTACCTGCAGTCCAACAGTGTCTTGCCATTCACACAGACTTACCTGCAGTCCAACAGTGTCTCTCCATTCACACAGACTTACTTGCAGTCCAACAGTGTCTCTCCATTCACACAGACTTACTTGCAGTCCAACATTGTCTCTCCATTCACACAGACTTACTTGCAGTCCAACAGTGTCTCTCCATTCACACAGATTTACTTGCAGTCCAACATTGTCTCTCCATTCACACAGACTTACTTGCAGTCCAACATTGTCTCTCCATTCACACAGACTTACTTGCAGTCCAACATTGTCTCTCCATTCACACAGACTTACTTGCAGTCCAACAGTGTCTCTCCATTCACACAGACTTATTTGCAGTCCAACATTGTCTCTCCATTCACACAGACTTACTTGCAGTCCAACAGTGTCTCTCCATTCACACAGACTTACTTGCAGTCCAACAGTGTCTCTCCATTCACACAGACTTACTTGCAGTCCAACATTGTCTCTCCATTCACACAGACTTACTTGAAGTCCAACAGTGTCTCTCCATTCACACAGACTTACTTGCAGTCCAACATTGTCTCTCCATTCACACAGACTTACTTGAAGTCCAACAGTGTCTCTCCATTCACACAGACTTACTTGCAGTCCAACAGTGTCTCTCCATTCCACCACAGACTTACCTGCAGTCCAACAGTGTCTCTCCATTCACACAGACTTACTTGCAGTCCAACAGTGTCTCTCCATTCACACAGACTTACTTGCAGTCCAACAGTGTCTCTCCATTCACACAGACTTACTTGCAGTCCAACATTGTCTCTCCATTCACACAGACTTACTTGAAGTCCAACAGTGTCTCTCCATTCACACAGACTTACTTGCAGTCCAACAGTGTCTCTCCATTCACACAGACTTACTTGAAGTCCAACAGTGTCTTTCCATTCACACAGACTTACTTGAAGTCCAACAGTGTCTCTCCATTCACACAGACTTACCTGCAGTCCAACAGTGTCTCTCCATTCACACAGACATACTTGCAGTCCAACAGTGTCTCTCCATTCACACAGACTTACTTGCAGTCCAACAGTGTCTCTCCATTCACACAGACTTACTTGCAGTCCAACAGTGTCTCTCCATTCACACATACTTACCTGCAGTCCAACAGTGTCTTGCCATTCACACAGATGGAGACATTTCTCTGGTGTCAGATTCTGGACTTCACTTCCGCTGTGCAACTCGTCATGCTGCAAGCATCCCTGGCGAACATAAAACCTGGCGCCATCTGAAAACAACAACCATATAATAACATGCACCGTGGAAATGGCCGCTGTTCACAGAGTCATTGACTATAGAATACATTTCATTTAATGAATAGTTGTTATTGTGTTGACAACCATGCAAAAAGTAGTCCTCTATGAATATTAATGAGAACAGAATAATTTTGCAATTCATTGGGTTATTATGTTGATCACAAGGGCTCAATCAGCCAATCAGAATGGCGATATTGCAAGAAGTTGTAATTATAATACAATAAGATTACACAAAGAAGGATAGGGTGGTGAAATGTTACTAAAGAAGGATAGGGCGGTAAAATGTTACCAAAGAAGGATAGGGCAGTGAAATGTTAACAAAGAAGGATAGGGCAGTGAAATGTTAACAAAGAAGGATAGGGCAGTGAAATGTTAACAAAGAAGGATAGGGCAGTGAAATGTTAACAAAGAAGGATAGGGCAGTGAAATGTTAACAAAGAAGGATAGGGCGGTGAAATGTTACCAAAGAAGGATAGGGCAGTGAAATGTTACCAAAGAAGGATAGAGTGGTGAAATGTTACCAAAGAAGGATAGAGCGGTAAAATGTTACCAAAGAAGGATAGGGCGGTGAAATGTTATCAAAGAAGGATAGGGCAGTGAAATGTTACCAAAGAAGGATAGGACGGTGAAATGTTACCAAAGAAGGATAGAGCGGTAAAATGTTACCAAAGAAGGATAGGGCGGTGAAATGTTACCAAAGAAGGATAGGGCAGTGAAATGTTACCAAAGAAGGATAGGGCAGTGAAATGTTACCAAAGAAGGATAGAGCGGTAAAATGTTAACAAAGAAGGATAGGGCGGTGAAATGTTACCAAAGAAGGATAGAGTGGTAAAATGTTAACAAAGAAGGATAGGGTGGTGAAATGTTAACAAAGAAGGATAGGGCGGTGAAATGTTACCAAAGAAGGATAGGGCAGTGAAATGTTACCAAAGAAGGATAGGGCGGTGAAATGTTACCAAAGAAGGATAGGGCAGTGAAATGTTACCAAAGAAGGATAGAGCAGTAAAATGTTAACAAAGAAGGATAGGGCGGTGAAATGTTAACAAAGAAGGATAGAGCGGTAAAATGTTAACAAAGAAGGATAGGGTGGTGAAATGTTAACAAAGAAGGATAGGGTGGTGAAATGTTAACAAAGAAGGATAGGGCGGTG
>CM026386.1:37982096-38045858 GCA_014843695.1 Archivesica marissinica | reverse complement strand
ATCACCATTATCTGATATACTCTATGCATGCCAGCTAGTGTGTGGATGGAGAACTTCCAGTATCTGATATACTCTATGTATGCCAGCTAGTGCGTGGATGGAGAATCACCATTATCTGATATACTCTATGTATGCCAGCTTGTGCGTGGATGGAGAATCACCACTATCTGATATACTCTATGTATGCCAGCCAGTACGTTGATTGAGAACTTCCAGTATCTGATATACTCTATGTATGACAGCCAGTTTGTGGATGGAGAACTTCCAATATATGATATGCTCTATGTATGCCAGCCAGTGCGTGGATTGAGAACTTCAAGTATCTGATATACTCTATGTATGACAGCCAGTATGTGGATGGAGAACTTCCAATATCTGATATGCTCTATGTATGCCAGCCAGTGTGTGGATGGAGAACTTCCAATATCTGATATGCTCTATGTATGACAGCTAGTGTTTGGATGGAGAATCACCATTATCTGATTTTCTCTATGTATGACAGCTAGTTTGTGGATGGAGAACTTTCAATATCTGATATACTCTATGTATGACAGCTAGTGTGTGGAAGGAGAACTTCCAATATCTGATATACTCTATGTATGACAGCTAGTGTGTGGATGGAGAATTCCCAATACCTGATATGCTATATGTATGCCAGCCAGTGCGTGGATGGAGAACTTCCAGTATCTGATATACTCTATGTATGACACCAAGTGTGTGGATGGAGAACTTTCAATATCTGATATACTCTATGAATGACAGCAATTGCGTGGTTGGAGAACTTCCAATATCTGATATACTCTATGTATGAGAGCCAGTGTGTGGATGGAAAACTTCCAATATCTGATATACTCTATTTATGACAGCCAGTGTGTGGATGGAGAACTTCCAATATCTGATATACTCTATGTATGACAGCCAGTGTGTGGATGGAGAACTTCCAATATCTGATATACTCTATGTATGCCAGCCAGTGTGTGGATGGAGAATCACCATTATCTGATATACTCTATGTATGCCAGCTAGTGTATGGATGGAGAACTTCCAGTATCTGATATACTCTATGTATGCCAGCTAGTGTTGGATTGAGAACTTCCAATATCTGATATACTCTATGTATGACAGCTAGGGTATGATGGAGAACTTCCAGTATCTGATATACTCTATGTATGACGCTAGTGTGTGGATGGAGAACCTCCATATCTGATTACTCTATGTATGCCAGCTAGTGTGTGGATGGAGAATCACCATTATCTGATATACTCTATGTATGCAGCTAGTGCGTGGATGGAGAATCCCACTATCTGATATACTCTATGTATCAGCTAGTGCGTGGATGGAGACACCACTTCTGATATACTCTATGTATGCCAGCCCGTGCGTGGATGGAGAACTTCCAGTATCTGATATACTCTATGTATGCCAGCCAGTGCGTGGATGGAGAACTTCCAGTATCTGATATACTCTATGTATGACAGCCAGTGTGTGGATGGAGAACTTCCAATATCTGATATACTCTATGTATGACAGCCAGTGCGTGGATGGAGAACTTCCATTATCTGATATACTCTATGTATGACAGCTAGTTTGTGGATGGAGAACTTTCAATATCTGATATACTCTATGTATGACAGCTAGTGTGTGGAAGGAGAACTTCCAATATCTGATATACTCTATGTATGACAGCTAGTGTGTGGATGGAGAACTTCCAATATCTGATATGCTCTATGTATGCCAGCCAGTGCGTGGATGGAGAACTTCCAGTATCTGATATACTCTATGTATGACACCAAGTGTGTGTATGGAGAACTTTCAATATCTGATATACTCTATGAATGACAGCAATTGCGTGGTTGGAGAACTTCCATTATCTGATATACTCTATGTATGAAAGCTAGTTTGTGGATGGAGAACTTTCAATATCTGATATACTCTATGTATGACAGCTAGTGTGTGGAAGGAGAACTTCCAATATCTGATATACTCTATGTATGACAGCTAGTGTGTGGATGGAGAACTTCCAATATCTGATATGCTCTATGTATGCCAGCCAGTGCGTGGATGGAGAACTTCCAGTATCTGATATACTCTATGTATGACAGCAAGTGTGTGGATGGAGAACTTCCAATATCTGATATACTCTATGTATGCCAGCCAGTGTGTGGATGGAGACTCACCATTATCTGATATACTCTATGTATGACAGCCAGTGTGTGGATGGAGAACTTCCAATATCTGATATACTCTATGTATGCCAGCAAGTGCGTGGATGGAGAACTTCCAATATCTGATATACTCTATGTATGACAGCTAGTGTGTGGATGGAGAACTTCCAATATCTGATATACTCTATGTATGACAGCTAGTGTGTGGATGGAGAACTTCCAATATCTGATATACTCTATGTATGACAGCTAGTGTGTGGATGGAGAACTTCCAATATCTGATATACTCTATGTATGCCAGCCAGTGCGTGGATGGAGAACTTCCAGTATCTGATATACTCTATGTATGAGAGCCAGTGTGTGGATGGAGAACTTCCAATATCTGATATACTCTATTTACGACAGCCAGTGTGTGGATGGAGAACTTCCAATATCTGATATACTCTATGTATGACAGCCAGTGTGTGGATGGAGAACTTCCAATATCTGATATACTCTATGTATGCCAGCCAGTGTGTGGATTGAGAACTTCCAATATCTGATATACTCTATGTATGACAGCTAGGGTATGGATGGAGAACTTCCAGTATCTGATATACTCTATGTATGACAGCTAGTGTGTGGATGGAGAACCTCCAGTATCTGATATACTCTATGTATGACAGCTAGTGTGTGGATGGAGAACTTCCAATATCTGATATACTCTATGTATGACAGCTAGTGTGTGGATGGAGAACTTCCAATATCTGATATACTCTATGTATGCCAGCCAGTGCGTGGATGGAGAACTTCCAGTATCTGATATACTCTATGTATGACAGCAAGTGTGTGTATGGAGAACTTCCAATATCTGATATACTCTATGTATGACAGCAAGTGCGTGGATGGAGAACTTCCAATATCTGATATACTCTATGTATGACAGCAAGTGTGTGGATGGAGAACTTCCAATATCTGATATAATCTATGTATGAGAGCCAGTGTGTGGATGGAGAACTTCCAATATCTGATATACTCTATGTATGCCAGCCAGTGTGTGGATGGAGAATCACCATTATCTGATATACTCTATGTATGGCAGCTAGTGTGTGGATGGAGAACTTCCAGTATCTGATATACTCTATGTATGACAGCCAGTGTGTGGATGGAGAACATCCAATATCTGATATGCTCTATGTATGCCAGCCAGTGCGTGGATGGAGAACTTCCAGTATCTGATATACTCTATGTATGACAGCCAGTGTGTGGATGGAGAACTTCCAATATCTGATATGCTCTATGTATGCCAGCCAGTGTGTGGATGGAGAACTTCCAATATCTGATATGCTCTATGTATGACAGCTAGTGTGTGAATGGAGAATCACCATTATCTGATATACTCTATGTATGACAGCTAGTTTGTGGATGGAGAACTTTCAATATCTGATATACTCTATGTATGACAGCTAGTGTGTGGAAGGAGAACTTCCAATATCTGATATACTCTATGTATGACAGCTAGTGTGTGGATGGAGAACTTCCAATACCTGATATGCTCTATGTATGCCAGCCAGTGCGTTGATGGAGAACTTCCAGTATCTGATATTCTCTATGTATGACAGCAAGTGTGTGGATGGAGAACTTCTAATATCTGATATAATCTATGTATGAGAGCCAGTGTGTGGATGGAAAACTTCCAATATATGATATACTCTATTTATGACAGCCAGTGTGTGGATGGAGAATTTCCAATATCTGATATACTCTATGTATGACAGCCAGTGTGTGGATGGAGAACTTCCAATATCTGATATACTCTATGTATGCCAGCCAGTGTGTGGATGGAGAATCACCATTATCTGATATACTCTATGTATGCCAGCCAGTGTGTGGATGGAGAATCACCATTATCTGATATACTCTATGTATGACAGCCAGTGTGTGGATGGAGAACTTCCAATATCTGATATGCTCTATGTATGCCAGACAGTGCGCGGATGGAGAACTTCCAGTATCTGATATACTCTATGGATGACAGCCAGTGTGTGGATGGAGAACTTCCAATATCTGATATGCTCTATGTATGCCAGCCAGTGCGTGGATGGAGAACTTCCAATATCTGATATGCTCTATGTATGACAGCTAGTGTGTGGATGGAGAATCACCATTATCTGATATACTCTATGTATGACAGCTAGTTTGTGGATGGAGAACTTTCAATATCTGATATACTCTATGTATGACAGCTAGTGTGTGGAAGGAGAACTTCCAATATCTGATATACTCTATGTATGACAGCTAGTGTGTGGATGGAGAACTTCCAATATCTGATATGCTCTATGTATGCCAGCCAGTGCGTGGATGGAGAACTTCCAGTATCTGATATACTCTATGTATGAGAGCCAGTGTGTGGATGGAGAACTTCCAATATCTGATATACTCTATTTACGACAGCCAGTGTGTGGATGGAGAACTTCCAATATCTGATATACTCTATGTATGACAGCCAGTGTGTGGATGGAGAACTTCCAATATCTGATATACTCTATGTATGCCAGCCAGTGTGTGGATGGAGAATCACCATTATCTGATATACTCTATGTATGCCAGCTAGTGTGTGGATGGAGAACTTCTAGTATCTGATATATTCTATGTATGCCAGCTAGTGTGTGGATTGAGAACTTCCAATATCTGATATACTCTATGTATGACAGCTAGGGTATGGATGGAGAACTTCCAGTATCTGACATACTCTATGTATGACAGCTAGTGTGTGGACGGAGAACCTCCAGTATCTGATATACTCTATGTATGACAGCTAGTGTGTGGAAGGAGAACTTCCAATATCTGATATACTCTATGAATGACAGCTAGTGTGTGGATGGAGAACTTCCAATATCTGATATGCTCTATGTATGCCAGCCAGTGCGTGGATGGAGAACTTCCAGTATCTGATATACTCTATGTATGACACCAAGTGTGTGGATGGAGAACTTCCAATATCTGATATACTCTATGAATGACAGCAATTGCGTGGTTGGAGAACTTCCATTATCTGATATACTCTATGTATAACAGCAAGTGTGTGGATGGAGAACTTCCAATATCTGATATACTCTATGTATGAGAGCCAGTGTGTGGATGGAGAACTTCCAATATCTGATATACTCTATTTATGACAGCCAGTGTGTGGATGGAGAACTTCCAATATCTGATATACTCTATGTATGACAGCCAGTGTGTGGATGGAGAAGTTCCAATATCTGATATACTCTATGTATGCCAGCCAGTGTGTGGATGGAGAATCACCATTATCTGATATACTCTATGTATGCCAGCTAGTGTGTGGATTGAGAACTTCCAATATCTGATATACTCTATGTATGACAGCTAGGGTATGGATGGAGAAATTCCAGTATCTGACATACTTTATGTATGACAGCTAGTGTGTGGATGGAGAACCTCCAGTATCTGATATACTCTATGTATGACAGCCAGGGTTTGGATGGAGAACTTCCAATATCTGATATACTCTATGTATGCCAGATAGTGTGTGGATGGAGAATCACCATTATCTGATATACTCTATGTATGACAGCTAGTGCGTGGATGGAGAATCACCATTATCTGATATACTCTATGTTTGCCAGCCATTGCGTGGATGGAGAATAACCATTATCTGATATGCTCTATGTATGACAGCTAGTGTGTGGATGGAGAACTTCCAGTATCTGATATACTCTATGTATGACAGCCAGTGTGTGGATGGAGCACTTTAAATATCTGATATACTCTATGTATGACAGCTAGTGTGTGGATGGAGAACTTCCAATATCTGATATACTCTATGTATGACAGCTATCGTGTGGATGGAGAACTTCTAGTATCTGATATACTCTATGTATGCCATCTAGTGTGTGGATGGAGAATCACCACTATCTGATATACTCTATGTATGCCAGCTAGTGTGTGGATGAAGAATCACCACTATCTGATATACTCTATATATGCCAGCTAGTGTGTGGATGAAGAATCACAACTATCTGATATACTCTATGTATGAAAGTTAGTGCGTGGATGGAGAACTTCCAATATCTGATATACTATATGTTTGACAGCCAGTGTGTTGATGGAGAACTTCCAGTATCTGATATACTCTATTTATGCCAGCTAGTGTGTAGATGGAGAACTTCCAGTATCTGATATACTCTATGTATGCCAGCTAGTGTGTGGATGGAATATCACCATTATCTGATATACTCTATGTATGCCAGCTAATGCGTGGATGGAATATCACCATTATCTGATATACCCTATGTATGCCAGCTAGTGTGTGGATGGAGAACTTCCGGTATCTGATATACTCTATGTTTGCCAGCTAGTGCGTGGATGGAGAATCACCATTATCTGATATACTCTATGTATGCCAGCCAGTGCGTGGATGTAGAACTTCCAGTATCTGATATATTCTATGTTTGCCAGCTAGTGCGTGGATGGAGAATCGCCATTATCTGATATACTCTATGTATGCTAGCTACTGCGTGGATGGAGAACTTCCAGTATCTGATATATTATATGTTTGCCAGCTAGTGCGTGGATGGAGAATCACCATTATCTGATATACTCTATGTATGCCAGCTAGTGTGTGAATGGAGAACTTCCAGTATCTGATATACTATGTGTATGCCAGCTAGTGCGTGGATGGAGAACTTCCAGTATCTGATATACTCTTTGTATGCGAGCTAGTGTGTTGATGGAGAACTTCCAGTATCTGATGTACTCTATGTATGCCAGCTAGTGTGTGGATGGAGAACTTCCAGTGTCTGATATACTCTATGTTTGCCAGTTAGTGTGTGGATGGAGAATCACCATTATCTGATATACTCTAGGTATGACAGCTAGTGTGTTGATAGAGAATCACCACTATCTGATATACTCTATGTATGCCAGCTAGTGCGTGGATGGAGAACTTCCAGTATCTGATATACTCTATGTATGCCAACTAGTGCGTGGATGGAGAATCACCATTATCTGATATGCTCTATTTATGACAGCTAGTGTGTGGATGGAGAACTTCCAGTATCTGATATATTCTATGTATGACAGCTAGTGTGTGGATGGAGAACTTCCAGTATCTGATATACTCTATGTATGACAGCTAGTGTGTGGATGGAGATCTTCCAGTATCTGATATACTCTATGTATGCCAGCTAGTGTGTGGATGGAGAACTTCCAGTATCTGATATACTCTATGTATGCCAGCTAGTGTTTGGATGGAATATCACCATTATCTGATATACTCTATGTATGCCAGCTAGTGTGTGGATGGAATATCACCATTATCTGATATACTCTATGCATGCCAGCTAGTGCGTGGATGGAATATCACCATTATCTGATATACCCTATGTATGCCAGCTAGTGCGTGGATGGAGAACTTCCAGTATCTGATATACTCTATGTTTGCCAGCTAGTGCGTGGATGGAGAATCACCATTATCTGATATACTCTATGTATGCCAGCCAGTGCGTGGATGGAGAACTTCCAGTATCTCATATACTCTATGTTTGCCAGCTAGTGCGTGGATGGAGAATCACCATTATCTGATATACTCTATGTATGCCAGCTGGTGCGTGGATGGAGAACTTCCAGTATCTGATGTACTCTATGTATGCCAGTTAGTGTGTGGATGGAGAACTTCCAGTATCTGATATTCTCTATGTATGCCAGCTAGTGTGTGGATGGAGAATCACCACTATCTGATATACTCTGTGTATGCCAGCCAGTGCGTGGATGGAGAACTTCCCGTATCTGTTATACTAAATGTAAGACAGCAAGTGTGTGGATGGAGAACTTCCAGTATCTGATATATTCTATGTATGCCAACTAGTGCTTGGATGGAGCATCACAATATCTGATATACTCTGTGTATGCCAACTAGTGCCTGGATGGAGAATTTCCAGTATCTGATATACTATATGTATGACAGCCAGTGCATTGATGGAGAACTTCCATTATCTGATATAATCTATGTATGACAGCCAGTGCGTTGATGGATATATTCCATTATCTGATATAATCTATGTATGACAGCCAGTGCGTTGATGGAGAACTTCCATTATCTGATATACTCTATGTATGCCAGCCAGTGTGTGAATGGAGAATTACCATTATCTGATATACTCTATGTATGACAGCTAGTGCGTGGATGGAGAATCACCATTATCTGTTATACTCTATGTATGACAGCTAGTGTGTGGATGGAGAATCACCATTATCTGATATACTCTATGTATGCCAGCTAGTGCGTGGATGGAGAACCTCCAGAATCTGATATACTCTATGTATGCCAGCTATTGTGTGGATGGAGAATCACCATTATCTGATATACTCTATGTAAGACAGCCAGTGCGTGGATGGAGAACTTCCAATATCTGATATACTCTATGTATGCCAGCTAGTGCGTGGATGGAGAATTACCATTATCTGATATACTCTATTTAAGACAGCCAGTGCGTGGATGGAGAACTTCCAATATCTGATATACTCTATAAATGCCAGCTAGTGTGTGGATGGAGAATCACCATTATCTGATATACTCTATGAATGACAGCTAGTATGTGGATGGAGAACTTCCAGTATCTGATATACTCTATGTATGCCAGCTAGTGTGTGGATGGAATATCACCATTATATGATATACTCAAAGTATGCCAACTAGTGCGTGGATGGAATATCACCATTATCTGATATACCCTATGTATGCCAGCTAGTGCGTGGATGGAGAACTTCCAGTATCTGATATACTCTATGTTTGCCATCTAGTGCGTTAATGGAGAATCACCATTATCTGATATACTCTATGCTTGCCAGCTAGTGCGTGGATGGAGAATCACCAGTATCTGATATACTCTATGTATGCCAGCCAGTGCGTGGATGTAGAACTTCCAGTATCTGATATACTCTATGTTTGCCAGCTAGTGCGTGGATGGAGAATCGCCATTATCTGATATACTCTATGTATGCTAGCTACTGCGTGGATGGAGAACTTCCAGTATCTGATATATTATATGTTTGCCAGCTAGTGCGTGGATGGAGAATCACCATTATCTGATATACTCTATGTATGCCAGCTAGTGTGTGAATGGAGAACTTCCAGTATCTGATATACTATGTGTATGCCAGCTAGTGCGTGGATGGAGAACTTCCAGTATCTGATATACTCTTTGTATGCGAGCTAGTGTGTTGATGGAGAACTTCCAGTATCTGATGTACTCTATGTATGCCAGCTAGTGTGTGGATGGAGAACTTCCAGTGTCTGATATACTCTATGTTTGCCAGTTAGTGTGTGGATGGAGAATCACCATTATCTGATATACTCTAGGTATGACAGCTAGTGTGTTGATAGAGAATCACCACTATCTGATATACTCTATGTATGCCAGCTAGTGCGTGGATGGAGAACTTCCAGTATCTGATATACTCTATGTATGCCAGCTAGTGCGTGGATGGAGAATCACCATTATCTGATATGCTCTATTTATGACAGCTAGTGTGTGGATGGAGAACTGCCAGTATCTGATATATTCTATGTATGACAGCTAGTGTGTGGATGGAGAACTTCCAGTATCTGATATACTCTATGTATGACAGCTAGTGTGTGGATGGAGATCTTCCAGTATCTGATATACTCTATGTATGCCAGCTAGTGTGTGGATGGAGAACTTCCAGTATCTGATATACTCTATGTATGCCAGCTAGTGTTTGGATGGAATATCACCATTATCTGATATACTCTATGTATGCCAGCTAGTGTGTGGATGGAATATCACCATTATCTGATATACCCTATGTATGCCAGCTAGTGCGTGGATGGAGAACTTCCAGTATCTGATATACTCTATGTTTGCCAGCTAGTGCGTGGATGGAGAATCACCATTATCTGATATACTCTATGTATGCCAGCCAGTGTGTGGATGGAGAACTTCCAGTATCTGATATTCTCTATGTATGCCAGCTAGTGTGTGGATGGAGAATCACCACTATCTGATATACTCTGTGTATGCCAGCCAGTGCGTGGATGGAGAACTTCCCGTATCTGTTATACTAAATGTATGACAGCAAGTGTGTGGATGGAGAACTTCCAGTATCTGATATATTCTATGTATGCCAACTAGTGCTTGGATGGAGCATCACAATATCTGATATACTCTGTGTATGCCAACTAGTGCCTGGATGGAGAATTTCCAGTATCTGATATACTATATGTATGACAGCCAGTGCATTGATGGAGAACTTCCATTATCTGATATAATCTATGTATGACAGCCAGTGCGTTGATGGAGATATTCCATTATCTGATATAATCTATGTATGACAGCCAGTGCGTTGATGGAGAACTTCCATTATCTGATATACTCTATGTATGCCAGCCAGTGTGTGAATGGAGAATTACCATTATCTGATATACTCTATGTATGACAGCTAGTGCGTGGATGGAGAATCACCATTATCTGTTATACTCTATGTATGACAGCTAGTGTGTGGATGGAGAATCACCAGTATCTGATATACTATATGTATGCCAGCTAGTGTGTGGATGGAGAACTTCCAGTATCTGATATATTCTATGTTTGCCAGCTAGTGCGTGGATGGAGAATCACCATTATCTGATATACTCTATGTATGCCAGATAGTGCGTGGATGGAGAACTTCCAGAATCTGATATACTCTATGTATGCCAGCTAGTGTTGGATGGAGAATCACCATTATCTGATAGACTCTACGTATGCGAGCTGGTGCGTGCATGGAGAACTTCCAGTATCTGATGTACTCTATGTATGCCAGCTAGTGTGTGGATGGAGAACTTCCCATATCTGATATACTCTATGTATGGCAGCTAGTGTGTGGATGGAGAACTTCCAGTATCTGATATACTCTATGTATGCCAGCTGGTGTGTGGATAGAGAATCACCACTAACTGATATACTCTATGTATGCCAGCTAGTGCATGGATGGAGAACTTCCGGTATCTGCTATACTCTATGTATGCCAGCTAGTGCGTGGATGGAGAACTTCCAGTATCTGATATACTCTATTTATGACAGCCAGGTTGTGGATGGAGAACATCCAATATCTGATATACTCTATGTATGACAACCAGGGTGTGGATGGAGAATTCTAATATCTGATATACTCTATGTATGACAACCAGTGTGTGGATGGAGAACCTCCAATATCTGATATACTCTATGTATGCCAGCCAGTGTGTTGATGGAGAATTACCATTATCTGATATACTCTATGTATGACAGCCAGTGCATGGATGGAGAATCACCATTATCTGTTATTCTCTATGTATGACAGCTAGTGTATGGATGGAGAACGTCCAGTGTCTGATATACTCTATGTATGCCAGCCAGTGTGTGGATGGAGAATTACCATTATCTGATATACTCTATGTATGACAGCCAGTGCGTGGATGGAGAACTTCCAGTATCTGATATATCTATGTATGCCAGCTAGTGTGTGGATGGAATATCACCATTATCTGAAATACTCTATGTATGACAGCTAGTGTGTGGATGGAGAATTCCAGTATCTGATATTCTCTATGTATGCCAGCTAGTGTGTGGATAGAGAATAACCACTATCTGATATACTCTATGAATGACAGCAAGTGCGTGGATGGAGAATAACCATTATCTGATATGCTCTATGTATGACAGCTAGTGTGTGGATGGAGAACTTCCAGTATCTGATATACTCTATGTATGCCAGCTAGTGCGTGGATGGAGAATCAAAACTATCTGATATACTATGTGTATGCCAGCTAGTGCGTGCATGGAGAACTTCCAGTATCTGATATACTCTATGTATGCCAGCTAGTGAGTGTATGGAGAATCACCACTATCTGATATACTCTATGAATGCCAGCAAGTGCGTGGATGGAGAATCACCATTATCTGATATGCTCTATGTATGACAGCTAGTGTGTGGATGGAGAACTTCCAGTATCTGATGTACTCTATGTATGACAGCTAGTGTGTGGATGGAGAACTTTCAATATCTGATATACTCTATGAATGCCAGCTAATGCGTGGACGGAGAACTTCCAGTATCTGATATAGTCTATGTATGCCAGCTATTGTGTGGATGGAGAATCACCATTATCTGATATACTCAATGTATGACACCTAGTGTGTGGATGGAGAACTTTCAATATCTGATATACTCTATGTATGCCAGCTAGTGTGTGGATGGAGAACTTCCAGTATCTGATATACTCTATGTATGCCAGCTAGTGTGTGGATGGAGTACTTCTAGTATCTGATATACTCTATGTATGACACCTAGTGCATGGATGGAGAATCACCATTATCTGATATGCTCTATGTATGACAGCTAGTGTGTGGATGGAGAACTTCCAGTATCTGATATTCTCTATGTATGCCAGCTAGTGCGTGGATGGAGAACTTCCATTATCTGATATACTCTATGTATGCCAGCTAGTGTGTGGATGGAGAGCTTCCAGTATCTGATATACTCTATGTATGACAGCTAGTGTGTGGATGGAGAACTTCCAATATCTGATATTCTCTATGTATGCCAGCTAGTGCGTGGATGGAGAACTTCCATTATCTGATATACTCTATGTATGCCAGCTAGTGTGTGGATGGAGAACTTCCAGTATCTGATATACTCTATGTATGCCAGCTAGTGCGTGGATGGAGAACTTCCAGTATCTGATATACTCTATGTATGCCAGCTAGTGCGTGGATGGAGAACTTCCAGTATCTGATATACTCTATGTATGCCAGCTAGTGTGTGGATGGAGAATCACCATTATCTGATATACTCTATGTATGACACCTAGTGTGTGGAGAAACTTCCAATATCTGATATACTCTATGTATGCCAGCTAGTGTGTGGATGGAGAACTTCCAGTATCTGATATACTCTATGTATGCCAGCTAGTGTGTGGATGGAGAACTTCCAGTATCTGATATACTCTATGTATGCCAGCTAGTGTGTGGATGGAAATCACCATTATCTGATATACTCTATGTATGCCAGCTAGTGTGTGGATGGAGAACTTCCAGTATCTGATATACTCTATGTATGACAGCCAGTGCGTGTATGGAGAACTTCCCGTATCTGATATACTCTATGTATGCACAGTGGTGGATGGAAACTCCAGTATCTGATATACTCTATGTATGCCAGCTAGTGGTGGATGGAATACCATATCTGATATACTCTATGTATGCCAGCTAGTGCGTGGATGGAGAATCACCATTATCTGATATATACTCTATATATGCCAGCTAGTGCGTGGATGGAGAATCACCACTATCTGATATACTCTATGTATGCCAGCTAGTGCGTGGATGGAGAACTTCCAGTATCTGATATACTCTATGTATGCCAGCTAGTGCGTGGATGGAGACTTCCAGTATCTGATATACTCTATGTATGCCAGCTAGTGCGTGGATGGAGAATCACCATTATCTGATATACTCTATGTATGCCAGCTAGTGCCTGGATGGAGAATCACCATTATCTGATATGCTCTATGTATGACAGCTAGTGTGTGGATGGAACTTCCATATCTGATATACTCTATGTATGACACCTAATGCATGGATGGAGAATCACCATTATCTGATATACTCTATGTATGACAGCTAGTGTGTGGATGGAGACTTCCAATATCTGATATTCTCTATGTATGCCAGCTAGTGCGTGGATGGAGAACTTCCATTATCTGATATACTCTATGTATGCCAGCTAGTGTGTGGATGGAGAACTTCCAGTATCTGATATACTCTATGTATGCCAGCTAGTGTGTGGATGGAGAACTTCCAGTATCTGATATCTCTATGTATGCCAGCTAGTGGTGGATGGAGAACCCATTATCTGATATACTCTATGTATGCCAGCTAGTGTGTGGATGGAGAACTTCCAGTATCTGATATACTCTATGTATGCCAGCTAGTGCGTGGATGGAGAACTTCCAGTATCTGATATACTCTATGTATGCAGCTAGTGCGTGGATGGAGAACTTCCAGTATCTGATATACTCTATGTATGCCAGCTAGTGTGTGGATGGAGAATCACCATTATCTGATATACTCTATGTATGTCACCTAGTGTGTGGATGATAAACCAATATCTGATATACTCTATGTATGACAGCTAGTGTGTGGATAGAGAATTTCCAATATCTAATATACTCTATGTATGCCAGCTAGTGTGTGGATGGAGAATTTCCAGTATCTGATATACTCTATGTATGCCAGCTAGTGTGTGGATGGAGAACTTCCAGTATCTGATATACTCTATATATGCCAGCTAGTGTGTGGATGGAATATCACCATTATCTGATATACTCTATGTATGCCAGCTAATGTGTGGATGGAGAACTTCCAGTATCTCATATACTCTATGTATGACAGCCAGTGCGTGTATGGATAACTTCCCGTATCTGATATACTCTATGTATGACAGCTAGTGTGTGGATGGAGTACCTCTAGTATCTGATATACTCTATGTATGACACCTAGTGCGTGGATGGAGAATCACCATTATCTGATATGCTCTATGTATGCCAGATAGTGTGTGGATGGAGAGCTTCCAGTATCTGATATACTCTATGTATGACAGCTAGTGTGTGGATGGAGAACTTCCAGTATCTGATATTCTCTATGTATGCCAGCTAGTGCGTGGATGGAGAACTTCCATTATCTGATATACTCTATGTATGCCAGCTAGTGTGTGGATGGAGAACTTCCAATATCTGATATACTCTATGTATGCCAGATAGTGCGTGGATGGAGAACCTCCAGTATCTGATATACTCTATGTATGCCAGCTAGTGCGTGGGTGGAGAATCACCAATATCTGATATACTCTATGTATGCCAGCTATTGTGTGGATGGAGAATCACCATTATCTGATATACTCTATGTATGACACCTAGTGTGTGGATGGAGAACTTTCAATATCTGATATACTCTATGTATGACAGCCAGTGCGTGTATGGAGAACTTCCCGTATCTGATATACTCTATGTATGCCAGCTAGTGCGTGGAAGGAGAATCACCATTATCTGATATATACTCTATATATGCCAGCTAGTGCTTGGATGGAGAATCACCACTATCTGATATACTCTATGTATGCCAGCTAGTGCCTGGATGGAGAATCACCATTATCTGATATGCTCTATGTATGACAGCTAGTGTGTGGATGGAGTACTTCTAGTATCTGATATACTCTATGTATGTCACCTAGTGTGTGGATGATAAACTTTCAATATCTGATATACTCTATGTATGACAGCTAGTGTGTGGATAGAGAATTTCCAATATCTAATATACTCTATGGATGCCAGCTAGTGTGTGGATGGAGAATTTCCAGTATCTGATATACTCTATGTATGCCAGCTAGTGTGTGGATGGAGAACTTCCAGTATCTGATATACTCTATATATGCCAGCTAGTGTGTGGATGGAATATCACCATTATCTGATATACTCTATGTATGCCAGCTAATGTGTGGATGGAGAACTTCCAGTATCTCATATACTCTATGTATGACAGCCAGTGCGTGTATGGATAACTTCCCGTATCTGATATACTCTATGTATGACAGCTAGTGTGTGGATGGAGTACCTCTAGTATCTGATATACTCTATGTATGACACCTAGTGCGTGGATGGAGAATCACCATTATCTGATATGCTCTATGTATGCCAGATAGTGTGTGGATGGAGAGCTTCCAGTATCTGATATACTCTATGTATGACAGCTAGTGTGTGGATGGAGAACTTCCAGTATCTGATATTCTCTATGTATGCCAGCTAGTGCGTGGATGGAGAATCCATTATCTGATATACTCTATGTATGCCAGCTAGTGTGTGGATGGAGAACTTCCAATATCTGATATACTCTATGTATGCCAGCTAGTGCGTGGATGGAGAACCTCCAGTATCTGATATACTCTATGTATGCCAGCTAGTGCGTGGATGGAGAATCACCAATATCTGATATACTCTATGTATGCCAGCTATTGTGTGGATGGAGAATCACCATTATCTGATATACTCTATGTATGACACCTAGTGTGTGGATGGAGAACTTTCAATATCTGATATACTCTATGTATGACAGCCAGTGCGTGTATGGAGAACTTCCCGTATCTGATATACTCTATGTATGCCAGCTAGTGCGTGGAAGGAGAATCACCATTATCTGATATACTCTATATATGCCAGCTAGTGCTTGGATGGAGAATCACCACTATCTGATATACTCTATGTATGCCAGCTAGTGCCTGGATGGAGAATCACCATTATCTGATATGCTCTATGTATGACAGCTAGTGTGTGGATGGAGTACTTCTAGTATCTGATATACTCTATGTATGACACCTAATGCATGGATGGAGAATCACCATTATCTGATATGCTCTATGTATGACAGCTAGTGTGTGGATGGAGGACTTCCAATATCTGATATTCTATATGTATGCCAGCTAGTGCGTGGATGGAGAACTTCCATTATCTGATATACTCTATGAATGCCAGCTAGTGTGTGGATGGAGAGCTTCCATTATCTGATATACTCTATGTATGACAGCTAGTGTGTGGATGGAGAACTTCCAATATCTGATATTCTCTATGTATGCCAGCTAGTGCGTGGATGGAGAACTTCCATTATCTGATATACTCTATGTATGCCAGCTAGTGTGTGGATGGAGAACTTCCAGTATCTGATATACTCTATGTATGCCAGATAGTGCGTGGATGGAGACCTTCCAGTATCTGATATACTCTATGTATGCTAGCTAGTGCGTGGATGGAGTACTTCTAGTATCTGATATACTCTATGTATGCCAGCTATTGTGTGGATGGAGAATCACCATTATCTGATATACTCTATGTATGTCACCTAGTGTGTGGATGATAAACTTTCAATATCTGATATACTCTATGTATGACAGCTAGTGTGTGGATAGAGAATTTCCAATATCTAATATACTCTATGTATGCCAGCTAGTGTGTGGATGGAGAATTTCCAGTATCTGATATACTCTATGTATGCCAGCTAGTGTGTGGATGGAGAACTTCCAGTATCTGATATACTCTATATATGCCAGCTAGTGTGTGGATGGAATATCACCATTATCTGATATACTCTATGTATGCCAGCTAATGTGTGGATGGAGAACTTCCAGTATCTCATATACTCTATGTATGACAGCCAGTGCGTGTATGGATAACTTCCCGTATCTGATATACTCTATGTATGACAGCTAGTGTGTGGATGGAGTACCTCTAGTATCTGATATACTCTATGTATGACACCTAGTGCGTGGATGGAGAATCACCATTATCTGATATGCTCTATGTATGCCAGATAGTGTGTGGATGGAGAGCTTCCAGTATCTGATATACTCTATGTATGACAGCTAGTGTGTGGATGGAGAACTTCCAGTATCTGATATTCTCTATGTATGCCAGCTAGTGCGTGGATGGAGAACTTCCATTATCTGATATACTCTATGTATGCCAGCTAGTGTGTGGATGGAGAACTTCCAATATCTGATATACTCTATGTATGCCAGATAGTGCGTGGATGGAGAACCTCCAGTATCTGATATACTCTATGTATGCCAGCTAGTGCGTGGGTGGAGAATCACCAATATCTGATATACTCTATGTATGCCAGCTATTGTGTGGATGGAGAATCACCATTATCTGATATACTCTATGTATGACACCTAGTGTGTGGATGGAGAACTTCCAATATCTGATATACTCTATGTATGCCAGCTAGTGCGTGGATGGAGAACTTCCAGTATCTGATATACTCTATGTATGCCAGCTAGTGCGTGGATGGAGAACTTCAATATCTGATATACTCTATGTATGCCAGCTAGTGTTGGATGGAGAACTTCCAGTATCTGATATACTCTATGTATGCCAGCTAGTGTGTGGATGGAGAATCACCATTATCTTATATACCCTATGTATGCCAGCTAGTGCGTGGATAGAGAATCACCACTATCTGATATACTCTATGTATGCCAGCTAGTGCGTGGATGAAGAACTTCCAGTATCTGATATACTCTATGTATGCCAGCTAGTGTGTGGATGGAGAATCACCACTATCTGATATACTCTGTGTATGCCAGCCAGTGCGTGGATGGAGGACTTCCAGTATCTGTATACTATATGTATGCCAGCTAGTGTGTGGATGGAGAACTTCCAGTATCTGATATACTCTATGTATGCCAGCTATTGCGTGGATGGAGAATCACCAATATCTGATATACTCTATGTATGCCAGCTAGTGCGTGGATGGAGAACTTCCAGTATCTGATATACTCTATGTATGACAGCCAGTGCATGATGGAGAACTTCCATTATCTGATATAATCTATGTATGCAGAGTGTGTGGATGGAAACTTCCAATATCTGATATACTCTATTATGACAGCCAGGTGTGGATGGAGAACTTCCAATATCTGATATACTCTATGTATGACAGCCAGTGTGTGGATGGAGAACTTCCAATATCTGATATACTCTATGTATGCCAGCCAGTGTGTGGATGGAGAATTATCATTATCTGATATACTCTATGTATGACAGCTAGTGCGTGGATGGAGAATTACCATTATCTGATATACTCTATGTATGACAGCCAGTGTGTGGATGGAGAACTTCCAGTATCTGATATACTCTATGTATGCCAGCTAGTGTGTGGATGGAATAGCACCATTATCTGATATACTCTATGTATGCCAGCTAGTGCGTGGATGGAGAACTTCCGTATCTGATATACTCTATGTATGCCAGCTAGTGTGTGGATAGAATATCACCATTATCTGATATACTCTATGTATGCCAGCTAGTGCGTGGATGGAATATCACCATTATCTGATATACTCTATGTATGCCAGCTAGTGTGTGGATAGAGAATTTCCATTATCTAATATACTCTATGTATGCCAGCTAGTGTGTGGATGGAGAATTTCCAGTATCTGATATACTCTATGTATGCCAGCTAGTGTGTGGATGGAGAACTTCCAGTATCTGATATACTCTATATATGCCAGCTAGTGTGTGGATGGAATATCACCATTATCTGATATACTCTATGTATGCCAGCTAATGTGTGGATGGAGAACTTCCAGTATCTCATATACTCTATGTATGCCAGCTAGTGCGTGGATGGAGAACTTCCAGTATCTGATATACTCTATGTATGCCAGCTAGTGTGTGGATAGAATATCACCATTATCTGATATACTCTATGTATGCCAGCTAGTGCGTGGATGGAGAACTTCCAGTATCTGATATACTCTATGAATGACAGCTAGTGCGTGGATGGAGAATCACCATTATCTGATATACTCTATGTATGCCAGCTAGTGCGTGGATGGAGAATCACCATTATCTGATATACTCTATGTATGACAGCCAGTGTGTGGATGGAGAACTTCCCGTATCTGATATACTCTATGTATGCCAGCTAGTGCGTGGATGGAGAATCACCATTATCTGATATACTCTATGTATGCCAGCTAGTGCGTCGATGGAGAATCACCACTATCTGATATACTCTATGTATGCCAGCTAGTGCGTGGATGGAAAACTTCCAGTATCTGATATACTATATATATGCCAGCTAGTGCGTGGATGGAGAACTTCCACTATCTGATATACTCTATGTATGCCAGCTAGTGCCTGGATGGAGAATCACCATTATCTGATATGCTCTATGTATGACAGCTAGTGTGTGGATGGAGTACCTCTAGTATCTGATATACTCTATGTATGACACCTAGAGCGTGGATGGAGAATCACCATTATCTGATATGCTCTATGTATGCCAGCTAGTGTGTGGATGGAGAGCTTCCAGAATCTGATATACTCTATGTATGACAGCTAGTGTGTGGATGGAGAACTTCCAATATCTGATATTCTCTATGTATGCAAGCTAGTGCGTGGATGGAGAACTTCTATTATCTGATATACTCTATGTATGCCAGCTAGTGTGTGGATGGAGAACTTCCAGTATCTGATATACTCTATGTATGCCAGATAGTGCGTGGATGGAGAACTTCCAGTATCTGATATACTCTATGTATGCCAGCTAGTGCGTGGGTGGAGAATCACCAATATCTGATATACTCTATGTATGCCAGCTATTGTGTGGATGGAGAATCACCATTATCTGATATACACTATGTATGACACCTAGTGTGTGGATGGAGAACTTTCAATATCTGATATACTCTATGTATGCCAGCTAGTGCGTGGATGGAGAACTTCCAGTATCTGATATACTCTATGTATGCCAGCTAGTGTGTGGATGGAGAACTTCCCGTATCTGATATAATCTATGTATGACAGCTAGTGTGTGGATGGATAATTTCCAATATCTAATATACTCTATGTATGCCAGCTAGTGTGTGGATGGAGAACTTCCATTATTTGATATACTCTATGTATGACAGCTAGTATTTGGATGGAGAACTTCCAGTATCTGATATACTCTATGAATGACAGCAAGTGCGTGGATGGAGAACTTCCAGTATCTGATATACTCTATTTATGCCAGCTAGTGTGTGGATGGAATAATACCATTATCTGATATACTCTATGTATGCCAGCTAGTGCGTGGATGGAGAACTTCCCGTATCTGATATACTCTATGTATGCCAGCTAGTGTGTGGATGGAGAATCACCATTATCTGATATACTCTATGTATGCCAGCTAGTGCGTGGATGGAGAATCACCACTATCTGATATACTCTATGTATGCCAGCTAGTGTGTGGATGGAAAACTTCCAGTATCTGATATAATATATGTATGCCAGCTAGTGCGTGGATGGAGAACTTCCAGTATCTGATATACTCTATGTATGCCAGCTAGTGCCTGGATGGAGAATCACCATTATATGATATGCTCTATGTATGCCAGCTAGTGCCTGGAGGGAGAATCACCATTATCTGATATGCTCTATGTATGACAGCTACTGTGTGGATGGAGAACTTCCAATATCTGATATACTCTATGTATGCCAGCTAGTGTGTGGATGGAGAACTTCCAGTATCTGATATACTCTATGTATGACAGCCAGTGTGTGGACGGAGAACTTCCCGTATCTGATATACTCTATGTATGACAGCTAGTGCGTGGATGGAGAATCACCATTATCTGATATACTCTATGTATGCCAGCTAGTGCGTGGATGGAGAATCACCATTATCTGATATACTCTATGTATGCCAGCTAGTGCGTGGGTGGAGAATCACCAATATCTGATATACTCTATGTATGCCAGCTATTGTGTGGATGGAGAACTTCCATTATCTGATATACTCTATGTATGCCAGCTAGTGTTTTGATGGAGAACTTCCAGTATCTGATATACTCTATGAATGACAGCAAGTGCGTGGATGGAGAACTTCCAGTATCTGATATACTCTATGTATGCCAGCTAGTGTGTGGTTGGAGAACTTCCCGTATCTGATATATTCTATGTATGACAGCTAGTGTGTGGATGGAGAATTTCCAATATCTAATATACTCTATGTATGCCAGCTAGTGTGTGGATGGAGAACTTCCATTATCTGATATACTCTATGTATGCCAGCTAGTGTTTTGATGGAGAACTTCCAGTATCTGATATACTCTATGAATGACAGCAAGTGCGTGGATGGAGAACTTCCAGTATCTGATATACTCTATGTATGCCAGCTAGTGTGTGGATGGAATAATACCATTATCTGATATACTCTATGTATGCCAGCTAATGTGTGGATGGAGAACTTCCAGTATCTCATATACTCTATGTATGCCAGCTAGTGCGTGGATGGAGAACTTCCAGTATCTGATATACTCTATGTATGCCAGCTAGTGTGTGGATAGAATATCACCATTATCTGATATACTCTATGTATGCCAGCTAGTGCGTGGATGGAGAACTTCCAGTATCTGATATACTCTATGAATGACAGCTAGTGCGTGGATGGAGAATCACCATTATCTGATATACTCTATGTATGCCAGCTAGTGCGTGGATGGAGAATCACCATTATCTGATATACTCTATGTATGACAGCCAGTGTGTGGATGGAGAACTTCCCGTATCTGATATACTCTATGTATGCCAGCTAGTGCGTGGATGGAGAATCACCATTATCTGATATACTCTATGTATGCCAGCTAGTGCGTGGATGGAGAATCACCACTATCTGATATACTCTATGTATGCCAGCTAGTGCGTGGATGGAAAACTTCCAGTATCTGATATACTATATATATGCCAGCTAGTGCGTGGATGGAGAACTTCCACTATCTGATATACTCTATGTATGCCAGCTAGTGCCTGGATGGAGAATCACCATTATCTGATATGCTCTATGTATGACAGCTAGTGTGTGGATGGAGTACCTCTAGTATCTGATATACTCTATGTATGACACCTAGAGCGTGGATGGAGAATCACCATTATCTGATATGCTCTATGTATGCCAGCTAGTGTGTGGATGGAGAGCTTCCAGAATCTGATATACTCTATGTATGACAGCTAGTGTGTGGATGGAGAACTTCCAATATCTGATATTCTCTATGTATGCAAGCTAGTGCGTGGATGGAGAACTTCTATTATCTGATATACTCTATGTATGCCAGCTAGTGTGTGGATGGAGAACTTCCAGTATCTGATATACTCTATGTATGCCAGATAGTGCGTGGATGGAGAACTTCCAGTATCTGATATACTCTATGTATGCCAGCTAGTGCGTGGGTGGAGAATCACCAATATCTGATATACTCTATGTATGCCAGCTATTGTGTGGATGGAGAATCACCATTATCTGATATACACTATGTATGACACCTAGTGTGTGGATGGAGAACTTTCAATATCTGATATACTCTATGTATGCCAGCTAGTGCGTGGATGGAGAACTTCCAGTATCTGATATACTCTATGTATGCCAGCTAGTGTGTGGATGGAGAACTTCCCGTATCTGATATAATCTATGTATGACAGCTAGTGTGTGGATGGATAATTTCCAATATCTAATATACTCTATGTATGCCAGCTAGTGTGTGGATGGAGAACTTCCATTATTTGATATACTCTATGTATGACAGCTAGTGTTTGGATGGAGATCTTCCAGTATCTGATATACTCTATGAATGACAGCAAGTGCGTGGATGGAGAACTTCCAGTATCTGATATACTCTATGTATGCCAGCTAGTGTGTGGATGGAATAATACCATTATCTGATATACTCTATGTATGCCAGCTAGTGCGTGGATGGAGAACTTCCCGTATCTGATATACTCTATGTATGCCAGCTAGTGTGTGGATGGAGAATCACCATTATCTGATATACTCTATGTATGCCAGCTAGTGCGTGGATGGAGAATCACCACTATCTGATATACTCTATGTATGCCAGCTAGTGTGTGGATGGAAAACTTCAAGTATCTGATATAATATATGTATGCCAGCTAGTGCGTGGATGGAGAACCTCCAGTATATGATATACTCTATGTATGCCAGCTAGTGCCTGGATGGAGAATCACCATAATATGATATGCTCTATGTATGCCAGCTAGTGCCTGGAGGGAGAATCACCATTATCTGATATGCTCTATGTATGACAGCTACTGTGTGGATGGAGAACTTCCAATATCTGATATACTCTATGTATGAAAGCCAGTGTGTGGACGGAGAACTTCCCGTATCTGATATACTCTATGTATGACAGCTAGTGCGTGGATGGAGAATCACCATTATCTGATATACTCTATGTATGCCAGCTAGTGCGTGGATGGAGAATCACCATTATCTGATATGCTCTATGTATGCCAGCTAGTGTGTGGATGGAGGAGCTTCCAGAATCTGATATACTCTATGTATGACAGCTAGTGTGTGGATGGAGAACTTCCAATATCTGATATTCTCTATGTATGCCAGCTAGTGCGTGGATGGAGAACTTCTATTATCTGTTATACTCTATGTATGCCAGCTAGTGTGTGGATGGAGAACTTCCAGTATCTGATATACTCTATGTATGCCAGCTAGTGCGTGGGTGGAGAATCACCAATATCTGATATACTCTATGTATGCCAGCTATTGTGTGGATGGAGAATCACCATTATCTGATATACACTATATATGATACCTAGTGTGTGGATGGAGAACTTTCAATATCTGATATACTCTATGTATGCCAGCTAGTGTGTGGATGGAGAACTTCCCGTATCTGATATATTCTATGTATGCCAGCTAGTGCGTGGATGGAGAACTTCCAGTATCTGATATACTCTATGTATGCCAGCTAGTGTGTGGATGGAGAACTTCCCGTATCTGATATATTCTATGTATGACAGCTAGTGTGTGGATGGAGAATTTCCAATATCTAATATACTCTATGTATGCCAGCTAGTGTGTGGATGGAGAACTTCCATTATCTGATATACTCTATGTATGCCAGCTAGTGTTTTGATGGAGAACTTCCAGTATCTGATATACTCTATGAATGACAGCAAGTGCGTGGATGGAGAACTTCCAGTATCTGATATACTCTATGTATGCCAGCTAGTGTGTGGATGGAATAATACCATTATCTGATATACTCTATGTATGCCAGCTAGTGCGTGGATGGAGAACTTCCCGTATCTGATATACTCTATGTATGCCAGCTAGTGTGTGGATGGAGAATCGCCATTATCTGATATACTCTATATATGCCAGCTAGTGCGTGGATGGAGAATCACCACTATCTGATATACTCTATGTATGCCAGCTAGTGCGTGGATGGAAAACTTCCAGTATCTGATATAATATATGTATGCCAGCTAGTGCGTGGATGGAGAACTTCCAGTATCTGATATACTCTATGTATGCCAGCTTGTGCCTGGATGGAGAATCACCATTATATGATATGCTCTATGTATGCCAGCTAGTGCCTGGATGGAGAATCACCATTATCTGATATGCTCTATGTATGACAGCTACTGTGTGGATGGAGAACTTCCAATATCTGATATACTCTATGTATGCCAGCTAGTGTGTGGATGGAGAACTTCCAGTATCTGATATACTCTATGTATGACAGCCAGTGTGTGGACGGAGAACTTCCCGTATCTGATATACTCTATGTATGCCAGCTAGTGCGTGGATGGAGAACTTCCCGTATCTAATATACTCTATGTAGGACAGCTAGTGCGTGGATGGAGAATCACCATTATCTGATATACTCTATGTATGCCAGCTGGTGCGTGGATGGAGAACTTCTAGTATCTGATATACTCTATGTATGCCAACTAGTGTGTGGATGGAGAACCTCCAGTGTCTGAAATACTCTATGTATGACATCTAGTGTGTGGATGGAGAATCACCAATATCTGATATACTCTATGTATGACAGCCGCTGCGTGGATGGAGAATCACCATTATCTGATATGCTCTATGTATGACAGCTAGTGTGTGGATGGGGAACTTCCCGTATCTGATATACTCTATGTATGCCAGCTAGTATGTGGATGGAGAATCGCCATTATCTGATATACTCTATGTATGACAGCTAGTGTGTGGATGCAGAACTTCCAATATCTGATATACTCTATGTATGCCAGCTAATGTGTGGATGCAGAACTTCCAATATCTGATATACTCTATGTATGCCATATAGTGCGTGGATGGAGAACTTCCAGTATCTGATATACTCTATGTATGCCAGCTAGTGCGTGGATGGAGAATCACCACTATCTGATATACTCTATGTATGCCATATAGTGCGTGGATGGAGAACTTCCAGTATCTGATATACTCTATGTATGCCAGCCAGTGCGTGGATGGAGAACTTCCAATATCTGATATACTCTATGTATGCCGGCTAGTGTGTGGATGGAGAGCTTCCAGTATCTGATATGCTCTATGTATACCAGCTAGTGTGTGGATGGAGAGCTTCCAGTATCTGATATACTCTATGTATGACAGCTAGTTCGTGGATGGAGAATTTCCAATATCCGATATACTCTATGTATGCCAGCTAGTGTGTGGATGGAGAAACACCATTATCTGATATACTATGTATGCCAGCTAGTGCGTGGATGGAGAACTTCCAGTATCTGATATACTCTATGTATGCCAGCTAGTGTGTGGATGGAGAACTTCCAGTATCTGATATACTCTATGTATGCCAGATAGTGCGTGGATGGAGAACTTCCAGTATCTGATATACTCTATGTATGCCAGCAAGTGCATGGATGGAGAATCACCATTATCTGATATACTCTATGAATGACAGCAAGTGCGTGGATGGAGAATCACCATTATCTGATATACCCTATATATGCCAGCTAGTGCGTGGATGGAGAACTTCCAGTATCTGATATACTCTATGTATGCCAGCTAGTATGGGGATGGAGAACTTCCAGTGTCTGATATAATCTATGTTTGCCAGCTAGAGTGCGGATGGAGAATCACCATTATCTGATATACTCTATGTATGCCAGCTAGTGCGTGGATGGAGAACTTCCAGTATCTGATATACTCTATGTATGCCAACTAGTGTGTGGATGGAGAACCTCCAGTGTCTGATATACTCTATGTATGACAGCTAGTGTGTGGATGGAGAATCACCAATATCTGATATACTCTATGTATGACAGCCAGTGCGTGGATGGAGAATCACCATTATCTGATATGCTCTATGTATGACAGCTAGTGTGTGGATGGGGAACTTCCCGTATCTGATATACTCTATGTATGCAAGCTAGTATGTGGATGGAGAATCGCCATTATCTGATATACTCTATGTATGACAGCTAGTGTGTGGATGCAGAACTTCCAATATCTGATATACTCTATGTATGCCATATAGTGCGTGGATGGAGAACTTCCAGTAACTGATATACTCTATGTATGACAGCTAGTGAGTGGATGGAGTATCACCACTATCTGATATACTCTATGTATGCCAGCTAGTGCGTGGATGGAGAACTTCCAGTATCTGATATACTATATGTATGCCAGCTAGTTCGTGGATGTAGAACTTCCAGTATCTGATATACTCTATGTATGCCAGCCAGTGCGTGGATGGAGAACTTCCAATATCTGATATACTCTATGTATGCCGGCTAGTGTGTGGATGGAGAGCTTCCAGTATCTGATATGCTCTATGTATGCCAGCTAGTGTGTGGATGGAGAGCTTCCAGTATCTGATATACTCCATGTATGACAGCTAGTGTGTGGATGTAGAATTTCCAATATCTGATATACTCTATGTATGCCAGCTAGTGTGTGGATGGAGAATCACCATTATCTGATATACTCTATGTATGCCAGCTAGTGCGTGGATGGAGAACTTCCAGTATCTGATATACTCTATGTATGCCAGCTAGTGTGTGGATGGAGAACTTCCAGTATCTGATATACTCTATGTATGCCAGATAGTGCGTGGATGGAGAACTTCCAGTATCTGATATACTCTATGTATGCCAGATAGTGCGTGGATGGAGAAATTCCAGTATCTGATATACTCTATGTATGCCAGCAAGTGCGTGGATGGAGAATCACCATTACCTGATATACTCTATGAATGACAGCAAGTGCGTGGATGGAGAATCACCATTATCTGATATACTCTATGTATGCCAGCTAGTGCGTGGATGGAGAACTTTCACTATCTGATATACTCTATGTATGCCAGCTAGTGTGTGGATGGAGAAACACCATTATCTGATATACTCTATGTATGCTAGCTGGTGATTGGATGGAGAACTTCCAGTATCTGATATACTCTATGTTTGCCAGCTAGTATGTGGATGGAGAACTTCCAGTGTCTGATATACTCTATGAATGACAGCTAGTGCGTGGATGGAGAACTTCCGGTATCTGATATACTCTATGTATGCCAGCTAGTTTGTGGATGGAGAATCACCATTTTCTGATATACTCTATTTATACCATCTAGTGCGTGGATGGAGAACTTCCAGTATCTGATATACTCTATGTATGCCAGCTAATGTGTGGATGGAGAACTTCCAGTATCTGATATACTCTATGTATGCCAGCTAGTGTGTGGATGGAGAATCACCATTATCTGATATACTCTATGTATGCCAGCTGGTGCGTGGATGGAGAACTTCCAGTATCTGATATACTCTATGTATGCCAGCTAGTATGTGGATGGAGAACTTCCAGTGTCTGATATACTCTATGTTTGACAGCTAGTGTGCGGATGGAGAATCACCATTATCTGATATACTCTATGAATGACAGCCATTGCGTGGATGGAGAATCACCATTATCTGATATGCTCTATGTATGACAGCTAGTGTGTGGATGGAGAACTTCCAGTGTCTGATATACTCTATGTTTGACAGCTAGTGTGCGGATGGAGAATCACCATTATCTGATATACTCTATGAACGACAGCCAGTGCGTGGATGGAGAATCACCATTATCTGATATACTCTATATATGCCAGCTAGTGCCTGGATGGAGAACTTCCAGTATCTGATATACTCTATGTTTGCCAGCTAATGCGTGGATGGAGAATCACCATTATCTGATATAATCTATGCATGCCAGCTATTGCGTGGATGAAGAACTTCCAGTATCTGATATACTCTATGTATGCCAGCTAGTGTGTGGATGGAGAACTTCCAGTATCTGATATACTCTATATATGCCAGCTAGTGTGTGGAGGGAGAACTTCCAGTATCTGATATACTATATGTATGCCAGCTAGTACGTGGATGGAGAACTTCCAGTATCTGATATACTCTATGTATGCCAGCCAGTGCGTGGATGGAGAACTTCCAATATCTGATATACTCTGTGTATGCCGGCTAGTGTGTGGATGGAGAGCTTCCAGTATCTGATATGCTCTATGTATGCCAGCTAGTGTGTGGATGGAGAATCACCATTATCTGATATACTCTATGTATGCCAGCTAGTGCGTGGATGGATAACTTCCAGTATCTGATATACTCTATGTATGCCAGCTAGTGTGTGGATGGAGAACTTCCAGTATCTGATATACTCTATGTATGCGAGATAGTGCGTGGATGGAGAACTTCCCGTATCTGATATACTCTATGTATGCCAGATAGTGCGTGGATGGAGAACTTCCAGTATCTGATATACTCTATGTATGCCAGCAAGTGCGTGGATGGAGAATCACCATTATCTGATATACTCTATGAATGACAGCAAGTGCGTGGATGGAGAATCACCATTATCTGATATACTCTATGTATGCCAGCTAGTGCGTGGATGGAGAACTTCCAGTATCTGATATACTCTATGTACGCCAGCTAGTGTGTGGATGGAGAATCACCATTATCTGATATACTCTATGTATGCTAGCTGGTGCTTGGATGGAGAACTTCCAGTATCTGATATACTCTATGTTTGCCAGCTAGTATGTGGATGGAGAACTTCCAGTGTCTGATATACTCTATGAATGACAGCTAGTGCGTGGATGGAGAACTTCCGGTATCTGATATACTCTATGTATGCCAGCTAGTTTGTGGATGGAGAATCACCATTTTCTGATATACTCTATGTATGCAATCTAGTGCGTGGATGGAGAACTTCCAGTATCTGATATACTCTATGTATGCCAGCTAGTGTGTGGATGGAGAATCACCATTATCTGATATACTCTATGTATGCCAGCTGGTGCGTGGATGGAGAACTTCCAGTATCTGATATACTCTATGTTTGCCAGCTAGTGTGTGGATGGAGAACTTCCAGTATCTGATATACTCTATGTATGCCAGCTAGTATGTGGATGGAGAACTTCAAGTGTCTGATATACTCTATGTTTGACAGCTAGTGTGCGGATGGAGAATCACCATTATCTGATATACTCTATGAATGACAGCCATTGCGTTGATGGAGAATCACCAATATCTGATATGCTCTATGTATGACAGCTAGTGTGTGGAGGGAGAACTTCCAGTGTCTGATATACTCTATGTTTGCCAGCTAGTGTGCGGATGGAGAATCACCATTATCTGATATATTCTATGAATGACAGCCAGTGCGTGGATGGAGAATCACCATTATCTGATATACTCTATATATGCCAGCTAGTGCCTGGATGGAGAACTTCCAGTATCAGATATACTCTATGTTTGCCAGCTAATGCGTGGATGGAGAATCACCATTATCTGATATAATCTATGCATGCCAGCTAGTGCGTGGATGAAGAACTTCCAGTATCTGATATACTCTATGTATGCCAGCTAGTGTGTGGATGGAGAACTTCCAGTATCTGATATACTCTATATATGCCAGCTAGTGTGTGGATGGAGAACTTACAGTATCTGATATACTCTTTGTATGCCAGCTAGTGTGTGGATGGAGAATCACCATTATCTGATATACTCTATGTATGCTAGCTGGTGCTTGGATGGAGAACTTCCAGTATCTGATATACTCTATGTCCACATGGATGGAGAACTTCCAGTATCTGATATACTCTATATATGCCAGCTAGTATGTGGATGGAGAACTTCCAGTGTCTGATATACTCTATGAATGACAGCTAGTGCGTGGATGGAGAACTTCCGGTATCTGATATACACTATGTATGCCAGCTAGTTTGTGGATGGAGAATCACCATTTTCTGATATACTCTATGTATGCCATCTAGTGCGTGGATGGAGAACTTCTAGTATCTGATATACTCTATGTATGCCAGCTAATGTGTGGATGGAGAATCACCATTATCTGATATACTCTATGTATGCCAGCAAGTGCGTGGATGGATAACCTCCAGTATCTGATATACTCTATGTATGCCAGCTAGTGTGTGGATGGAGAATCACCATTATCTGATATACTCTATGTATGCCAGCTGTTGCGTGGATGGAGAACTTCCAGTATCTGATATACTCTATGTATGCCAGCTAGTATGTGGATGGAGAACTTCAAGTGTCTGATATACTCTATGTTTGACAGCTAGTGTGCGGATGGAGAATCACCATTATCTGATATACTCTATGAATGACAGCCATTGCGTTGATGGAGAATCACCATTATCTGATATGCTCTATGTATGACAGCTAGTGTGTGGAGGGAGAACTTCCAGTGTCTGATATACTCTATGTTTGCCAGCTAGTGTGCCGATGGAGAATCACCATTATCTGATATACTCTATGAATGACAGCCAGTGCGTGGATGGAGAATCACCATTATCTGATATACTCTATATATGCCAGCTAGTGCCTGGATGGAGAACTTCCAGTATCAGATATACTCTATGTTTGCCAGCTAATGCGTGGATGGAGAATCACCATTATCTGATATAATCTATGCATGCCCGCTAGTGCGTGGATGAAGAACTTCCAGTATCTGATATACTCTATGTATGCCAGCTAGTGTGTGGATGGAGAACTTCCAGTATCTGATATACTCTATATATGCCAGCTAGTGTGTGGAGGGAGAATCACCATTATCTGATATACTCTATGTATGACAGCTAGTGTGTGGATGGAGTACTTCTAGTATCTGATATACTCTATTTATGAAACCTAGTGCGTGGATGGAGAATCATCATTATCTGATATGCTCTATGTATGCCAGCTAGTGTGTGGATGGAGGGCTTCCAGTATCTGATATACTCTATGTATGACAGCTAATGTGTGGATGGAGAATTTCCAATATCTGATATACTCTATGTATGCCAGCTAGTGTGTGGATGGAGAATCACCATTATCTGATATACTCTATGTATGCCAGCTAGTCTGTGGATGGAGAACTTCCAGTATCTGATATACTCTATGTATGCCAGCTAGTGCGTGGATGGACAGCTTCCAGTATCTGATATACTCTATGCAAGCCAGCTAGTGTTTGGATGGAGAATCACCATTATCTGATATACTCTATGTATGCCAGCTAGTCTGTGGATGGAGAACTTCCAGTATCTGATATACTCTATATATGCCAGCTAGTGAGTGGATGGAGAACTTCCAGTATCTGATATACTCTATGTATGCCAGCTAGTGTGTGGATGGAGAATCACCATTATCTGATATACTCTATGTATGCCAGCTAGTGCGTGGATGGAGAACTTCCAGTATCTGATATACTCTATGTATAACAGCCAGTTCGTGGAGGGAGAATCACCATTATCTGATATACTCTATGTATGACAGCTAGTGTGTGGATGGAGAACTTACAGTATCTGATATACTCTATGTATGCCAGCTGGTGCGTGGATGGAGAACTTCCAGTATCTGATATACACTATGTATGCCAGCTAGTGTGTGGATGGAGAATCGCCATTATCTGATATAATCTATGTATGCCAGCTGGTGCGTGGATGGAGAACTTCCAGTATCTGATATACTCTATGTATGCCAGCTAGTATGTGGATGGAGAACTTCCAGTGTCTGATATACTCTATGAATGACAGCTAGTGCGTGGATGGAGAACTTCCAGTATCTGATATACTCTATGTATGCCAGCTAGTGTGTGGATGGAGAACTTCCAGTATCTGATATACTCTATATATGCCAGCTAGTGTGTGGAGGGAGAATCACCATTATCTGATATACTCTATGTATGACAGCTAGTGTGTGGATGGAGTACTTCTAGTATCTGATATACTCTATATATGAAACCTAGTGCGTGGATGGAGAATCAACATTATCTGATATGCTCTATGTATGCCAGCTAGTGTGTGGATGGAGGGCTTCCAGTATCTGATATACTCTATGTATGACAGCTAATGTGTGGATGGAGAATTTCCAATATCTGATATACTCTATGTATGCCAGCTAGTGTGTGGATGGAGAATCACCATTATCTGATATACTCTATGTATGCCAGATAGTCTGTGGATGGAGAACTTCCAGTATCTGATATACTCTATGTATGCCAGCTAGTGCGTGGATGGACAGCTTCCAGTATCTGATATACTCTATGCAAGCCAGCTAGTGTTTGGATGGAGAATCACCATTATCTGATATACTCTATGTATGCCAGCTAGTCTGTGGATGGAGAACTTCCAGTATCTGATATACTCTATATATGCCAGCTAGTGAGTGGATGGAGAACTTCCAGTATCTGATATACTCTATGTATGCCAGCTAGTGTGTGGATGGAGAATCACCATTATCTGATATACTCTATGTATGCCAGCTAGTGCGTGGATGGAGAACTTCCAGTATCTGATATACTCTATGTATAACAGCCAGTTCGTGGAGGGAGAATCACCATTATCTGATATACTCTATGTATGACAGCTAGTGTGTGGATGGAGAACTTACAGTATCTGATATACTCTATGTATGCCAGCTGGTGCGTGGATGGAGAACTTCCAGTATCTGATATACACTATGTATGCCAGCTAGTGTGTGGATGGAGAATCGCCATTATCTGATATAATCTATGTATGCCAGCTGGTGCGTGGATGGAGAACTTCCAGTATCTGATATACTCTATGTATGCCAGCTAGTATGTGGATAGAGAACTTCCAGTGTCTGATATACTCTATGAATGACAGCTAGTGCGTGGATGGAGAACTTCCAGTATCTGATATACTCTATGTATGCCAGCTAGTGTGTGGATGGAGAATCACCATTATCTGATATACTCTATGTATGCCAGCTAATGCGTGGAAGGAGAACTTCCAGTATCTGATATACTCTTATGTATGCCATATAGTGCGTGGATGGAGAATTTCCAGTATCTGATATACTCTATGTATGCCAGCTATTGTGTTTATGGAGATCTTCCAGTATCTGATATACTCTATGTATGCCAGATAGTTCGTGGATGGAGAACTTCTAGTATCTGATATACTCTATGTATGCCAGCAAGTGCGTGGATGGAGAATCACCATTATCTGATATACTCTATGAATGACAGCAAGTGCGTGGATGGAGAATCACCATTATCTCATATACTCTATGTATGCCAGCTAGTGCGTGGATGGAGAACTTCCAGTATCTGATATACTCTATGTATGCCAGCTAGTCTGTGGATGGAGAATCACCATTATCTGATATACTATATGTATGCTAGCTGGTGCTTGGATGGAGAACTTCCAGTATCTGATATACTCTATGTATGCCAGCTAGTATGTGGATGGAGAACTTCCAGTGTCTGATATACTCTATGAATGACAGCTAGTGCGTGGATGGAGAACTTCCAGTATCTGATATACTCTATGTATGCCAGCTAGTGTGTGGATGGAGAATCACCATTATCTGATATACTCTATGTATGCAAGCTAGTGCGTGGATGGAGAACTTCCAGTATCTGATATACTCTATGTATGCCAGCTAGGGTGTGGATGGAGAAACACCATTATCTGATATACTCTATGTATGCCAGCTAGTGCGTGGATGGAGAACTTCCAGTATCTGATATACTCTATGTATGCCAGCTAGTGTGTGGATGGAGAATCACCATTATCTGATATACTCTATGTATGCCAGCTGGTGCGTGGATTGAGAACTTCCAGTATCCGATATACTCTATGTTTGACAGCTAGTGTGCGGATGGAGAATCACCATTATCTGATATACTCTATGAATGACAGCCATTGCGTGGTTGGAGAATCACCATTATCTGATATGCTCTATGTTTGCCAGCTAGTGTGCGGATGGAGACTCACCATTATCTGATATACTCTATGAATGACAGCCAGTGCGTGGATGGAGAATCACCATTATCTAATATACTCTATATATGCCAGATAGTGCCTGGATGGAGAACTTCCAGTATCTGATATACTCTATGTTTGCCAGCTAATGCGTGGATGGAGAATCACCATTATCTGATATAATCTATGCATGCCAGCTAGTGCGTGGATGAAGAACTTCCAGTATCTGATATACTCTATGTATGCCAGCTAGTGTGTGGATGGAGAACTTCCAGTATCTGATATACTCTATGTATGCCAGCTAGTGTGTGGATGGAGAACTTCCAGTATCTGATATACTCTTTATATGCCAGCTAGTGTGTGGAGGGAGAATCACCATTATCTGATATACTCTATGTATGACAGCTAGTGTGTGGATGGAGAATCACCATTATCTGATATGCTCTATTTATGCCAGCTAGTGTGTGGATGGAGAGCTTCCAGTATCTGATATACTCTATGTATGACAGCTAGTGTGTGGATGGAGAATTTCCAGTTTCTGGTATACTCTATGTATGCTAGCTAGTGTGTGGATGGAGAATCACCATTATCTGATATACTCTATATATGCCAGCTTGTCTGTGGATGGAGAACTTCCAGTATCTGATATACTCTATGTATGCCAGCTAGTGCATGGATGGAGAACTTCTAGTATCTGATATACTCTATGCAAGCCTGCTAGTGTGTGGATGGAGAATCACCATTATCTGATATACTCTATGTATGCCAGCTAGTCTGTGGATGGAGAACTTCCAGTATCTGATATACTCTATGTATGCCAGCTAGTGTGTGGATGGAGAATCACCATTATCTGATATACTCTATGTATGCCAGCTAGTGCGTGGATGGAGAACTTCCAGTATCTGATATACTCTATGTATGACAGCCAGTGCGTGGAGGGAGAATCACCATTATCTGATATACTCTATGTATGCCAGCTGGTGCGTGGATGGAGAACTTCCAGTATCTGATATACTCTATGTATGCCAGCTAGTATGTGGATGGAGAATCGCCATTATCTGATATACTCTATGTATGTCAGCTGGTGCGTGGATGGAGAACTTCCAGTATCTGATATACTCTATGTATGCCAGCTAGTATGTGGATGGAGAACTTCCAGTGTCTGATATACTATATGAATGACAGCTAGTGCGTGGATGGAGAACTTCTAGTATCTGATATACTCTATGTATGCCAGCTAGTGTGTGGATGGAGAACTTCCAGTATCTGATAATCTCTATGTATGCCAGCTAGTGTTAGGATGGAGAATCACCATTATCTGATATACTCTATGTATGCCAGCTAGTGCGTGGATGGAGAACTTCCAGTATCTGATATACTCTATTGATGCCAGCTAGTGTGTGGATGGAGAATCACCATTATCTCATATACTCTATCTATGCCAGCTAGTGCGTGGATGGAGAATTACCATTATCTGATATACTCTATGAATGACAGCTACTGTGTGGATGGAGAACTTCCAATATCTGATATACTCTATGTATGACAGCTAGTATGTGGATGGAATATCACCACTATCTGATATACTCTATGTATGACAGCTAGTGTGTGGATGGAGAACTTTCAATATCTGATATACTCTATGTATGACAGCAAGTGTGTGGATGGAGAACTTACAGTATCTGATATACTCTATGTATGCCAGCTAGTGTGTGGATGGAGAACTTCCAGTATCTGATATACTCTATATATGCCAGCTAGTGTGTGGATGTAGAACTACCAGTATCTGATATGCTCTATGTATGACAGCTAGTGTGTGGATGGAGAACTTCCCGTATCTGATATACTCTATGTATGACAGCCAGTGCGTGGATGCAGAATCACCATTATCTAATATACTCTATGTATGACAGCTAGTGTGTGGATGGAGAACTTCCAATATCTGATATACTCTATGTATGCCAAATAGTGCGTGGATGGAGAACTTCCAGTATCTGATATATAGTCTATGTATGCCAGCTAGTGCGTTGATGTAGAATCACCACTATCTGATATACTATGTGTATGCCAGCTAGTGCGTGGTGTGAGAACTTCCAGTATCTGATATACTCTATGTATGCCAGCTAGTGTGTGGATGTAGAATCACCATTATCTGATATACTCTATGTATGCCAGCCAGTGCGTGGATGGAGAATCACCATTATCTGATATGCTCTATGTATGACAGCTAGTGTGTGGATGGAGTACTTCCAGTGTCTGATATACTCTATGTATGCCAGTTAGTGTGTGGATGGAGAACTTCCAGTGTCTGATATACTCTATGTTTGCCAGCTAGTGCGTGGATGGAGAATCACCGCTATCTGATATAATATGTGTATGCTAGCTAGTGCATGGATGGAGAACTTCCAGTATCTGATATGCTCTATGTATGCCAGCTAGTGTGTGGATGGAGTACTTCCAGTGTCTGATATACTCTATGTTTGCCAGCTAGTGCGTGGATGGAGAATCACCGCTATCTGATATACTAGGTGTATGCCAGCTAGTGCGTGGATGGAGAACTTCCAGTATATGATATGCTCTATGTATGACAGCTAGTGCGTGGATGGAGAACGTCCAGTATCTGATATACTCTATGTATGCCAGCTAGTGTGTGGATGTAGTACTTCCAGTATCTGATATACTCTATGTATGCCAACTAGTGTGTGGATGGAGAACTTCCAGTATCTGATATATAGTCTATGTATGCCAGCTAGTGCGTTGATGTAGAATCACCACTATCTGATATACTATGTGTATGCCAGCTAGTGCGTGGTTTGAGAACTTCCAGTATCTGATATATTCTATGTATGCCAGCTAGTGTGTGGATGGAGAATCACCATTATCTGATATACTCTATGTATGCCAGCCAGTGCGTGGATGGAGAATCACCATTATCTGATATGCTCTATGTATGACAGCTAGTGTGTGGATGGAGTACTTCCAGTGTCTGATATACTCTATGTATGCCAGTTAGTGTGTGGATGGAGAACTTCCAGTGTCTGATATACTCTATGTTTGCCAGCTGGTGCGTGGATGGAGAATCACCGCTATCTGATATACTATGTGTATGCCAGCTAGTGCGTGGATGGAGAACTTCCAATATATGATATGCTCCATGTATGACAGCTAGTGCGTGGATGGAGAACGTCCAGTATCTGATATACTCTATGTATGCCAGCTAGTGTGTGGATGTAGTACTTCCAGTATCTGATATACTCTATGTATGCCAACTAGTGTGTGGATGGAGAATATCCATCATCTGATATACTCTATGTATGCCAGCTAGGGTATGGATGGAGAACTTCCAGTATCTGTTATACTCTATGTATGACAGCTAGTGTGTGGATGGAGAACTTCCAATATCTGATATATCCTATGTATGCCAGCTAGTGTGTGGATGGAGAACTTCCAATATCTGATATACTCTATGTATGACAGCTAGTGTGTGGATGGAGAACTTCCAGTATCTGATATACTCTATGTATGCCAGCTATTACGTGGATGGAGAACTTCCAGTATCTGATATTCTCTATGTATGCCAGCTAGTGTGTGGATGGAGAATCACCATTATCTGATATACTCTATGTATGCCAGCTAGTGCGTGGATGGAGAACTTCCAGTATCTGATATACTCTATTTATGCCAGCTAGTGTGTGGATGGAGAATCACCATTATCTGATATACTCTATGTATGCCAGCTAGTGCGTGGATGGAGAATTACCATTATCTGATATACTCTATGAATGACAGCTACTGTGTGGATGGAGAACTTCCAATATCTGATATACTCTATGTATGACAGCTAGTATGTGGATGGAATATCACCACTATCTGATATACTCTATGTATGACAGCTAGTGTGTGGATGGAGAACTTTCAATATCTGATATACTCTATGTATGACAGCAAGTGTGTGGATGGAGAACTTACAGTATCTGATATACTCTATGTATGCCAGCTAGTGTGTGGATGGAGAACTTCCAGTATCTGATATACTCTATATATGCCAGCTAGTGTGTGGATGTAGAACTACCAGTATCTGATATGCTCTATGTATGACAGCTAGTGTGTGGATGGAGAACTTCCCGTATCTGATATACTCTATGTATGACAGCCAGTGCGTGGATGCAGAATCACCATTATCTAATATACTCTATGTATGACAGCTAGTGTGTGGATGGAGAACTTCCAATATCTGATATACTCTATGTATGCCAAATAGTGCGTGGATGGAGAACTTCCAGTATCTGATATATAGTCTATGTATGCCAGCTAGTGCGTTGATGTAGAATCACCACTATCTGATATACTATGTGTATGCCAGCTAGTGCGTGGTGTGAGAACTTCCAGTATCTGATATACTCTATGTATGCCAGCCAGTGCGTGGATGGAGAATCACCATTATCTGATATGCTCTATGTATGACAGCTAGTGTGTGGATGGAGTACTTCCAGTGTCTGATATACTCTATGTATGCCAGTTAGTGTGTGGATGGAGAACTTCCAGTGTCTGATATACTCTATGTTTGCCAGCTGGTGCGTGGATGGAGAATCACCGCTATCTGATATACTATGTGTATGCCAGCTAGTGCGTGGATGGAGAACTTCCAGTATATGATATGCTCCATGTATGACAGCTAGTGCGTGGATGGAGAACATCCAGTATCTGATATTCTCTATGTATGCCAGCTAGGGTATGGATGGAGAACTTCCAGTATCTGTTATACTCTATGTATGACAGCTAGTGTGTGGATGGAGAACTTCCAATATCTGATATATCCTATGTATGACAGCTAGTGTGTGGATGGAGAACTTCCAGTATCTGGTATACTCTATGTATGCCAGCTAGGGTATGGATGGAGAACCTCCAGTATCTGATATTCTCTATCTATGACAGCTAGGGTATGGATGGAGAACTTCCAGTATCTGATATACTCTATGTATGCCAGCTAGTGCGTGGATGGAGAATTTCCAATACCTGATATACTCTATGCATGCCAGCTAGTGTGTGGATGGAGAACCACCACTATCTGATATACTATGTGTATGCCAGCTAGTGCGTGGATGGAGAACTTCCAGTATTTGATATACTATATGTATGACAGCTAGTGTGTGGATGGAGAATCACCGCTATCTGATATACTATGTGTATGCCAGCTAGTGCGTGGATGGAGAACTTCCAGTATCTGATATGCTCTATGTATGACAGCTAGAGCGTGGATGGAGAACGTACAGTATCTGATATACTCTATGTATGCCAGCTAGTGTGTGGATGTAGTACTTCCAGTATCTGATATACTCTATTTATGCCAGCTAGTGTGTGGATGGAGAATCACCATTATCTCATAAACTCTATGTATGCCAGCTAGTGCGTGGATGGAGAACTTCCAGCATCTGATATACTCTATGTATGCCAGCTAGTGTGTGGATGGAGAACTTCCAGTGTCTGATATACTCTATGTTTGCCAGCTAGTGCGTGGATGGAGAATCACCGCTATCTGATATACTATGTGTATGCTAGCTAGTGCATGGATGGAGAACTTCCAGTATATGATATGCTCTATGTATGACAGCTAGTGCGTGGATGGAGAACGTCCAGTATCTGATATACTCTATGTATGCCAGCTAGTGTGTGGATGTAGTACTTCCAGTATCTGATATACTCTATGTATGCCAACTAGTGTGTGGATGGAGAACATCCAGCATCTGATATACTCTATGTATGCCAGCTAAGGTATGGATGGAGAAATTCCAGTATCTGATATACTCTATGTATGACAGCCAGTGCGTGGATGCAGAATCACCATTATCTAATATACTCTATGTATGACAGCTAGTGTGTGGATGGAGAACTTCCAGTATCTGATATATAGTCTATGTATGCCAGCTAGTGCGTTGATGTAGAATCACCATTATCTGATATACTATGTGTATGCCAGCTAGTGCGTGGTTTGAGAACTTCCAGTATCTGATATATTCTATGTATGCCAGCTAGTGTGTGGATGGAGAATCACCATTATCTGATATACTCTATGTATGCCAGCTAGTGTTTGGACGGAGAATCACCATTATCTGATATACTCTATGTATGCCAGCTAGTGCGTGGATGGAGAACTTCCAGTATCTCATATTCTCTATGTATGCCAGCTAGTGTGTGGATGGAGAATCACCATTATCGGATATACTCTATATATGCCAGCTAGTGCGTGGATGGAGAACTTCCTGTATCTGATATACTCTATGTATGCTAGCTAGTGTTTGGATGGAGAATCACCATTATCTGATATACTCTATGAATGCCAGCTAGTGTGTGGATGGAGAATCACCACTATCTGATATACTCTATGTATGCCAGCTAGTGCGTGGATGGAGAATCACCATTATCTGATATACTCTATGTATGCCAGCTAGTGCGTGTATGGAGAACTTCCAGTATCTGATATACTCTATGTATGCCAGCTAGTGTGTAGATGGAGAATCACCATTATCTGATATACTCTATGTATGCCAGCTAGTGCTTGGATGGAGAACCTCCAGTATCTGATATACTCTATGTATGCCAGCTAGTGCGTGGGTGGAGAATCAACACTATCTGATATACTATGTGTATGCTAGCTAGTGCGTGGATGGAGAACTTCCAGTATCTGATATACTCTATGTATGCCAGCTAGTGTGTGGATGGAGAATCACCATTATCTGATATACTCTATGTATGACAGCCAGGGTGTGGATGGAGAACTTCCAGTATCTGATATACTCTATGTATGCCAGCTAGTGTGTGGATGGAGAACTTCCAGTATCGGATATACTCTATGTGTGCCAGATAGTGTGTGGATGGAGAAATTCCAGTATCTGATATACTCTATGTATGCCAGCTAGTGTGTGGATGGAGAACTTCTCGTATCTGATATATTCTATGCATGCCAGCCAGTGTGTGGATGGAGAACTTCCCGTATCTGATATACTCTATGTTTGCCAGCTAGTGTGTGGATGGATAATCACCATTATCTGATATACTCTATGTATGCCAGCTGGTGCGTGAATGGAGAACTTCCAATATCTGATATACTTTATGTATGCCAGCTGGTGCGTGGATGGAAAATCACCACTATCTGATATACTCTATGTATGACAGCCAGTGTGTGGATGGAGAACTTCCAATATCTGATATACTCTATGTATGACAGCCAGTGTGTGGATGTAGAACTTCCAATATCTGATATACTCTATGTATGACAGCCAGTGTGTGGATGGAGAACTTCCAATATCTGATATACACTATTTATGTCAGCAAGTGTGTGGATGGAAAACTTCCAATATCGGATATACTCTATGTATGACAGCCAGTGTGTGGATGGAGAACTTTCAGTATCTGATATACTCTATGAATGACAGCCAGGATGTGGATGGAGAATCACCATTATATGATATACTCTATGTATGCCAGCTAGTGCGTGGATGGAGAACGTCCCGTGTCTGATATACTATGTGTTTGCCAGCTAGTGTGTGTATGGAGAATCACCAGTATCTGATATACCCTATTTATGCCAGCTAGTGCGTGGATGGAGAACTTCCAATATCTGATATACTCTATGTATCACAGCCAGTGCGTTGATGGAGAACTTCCAGTATCTGATATACTCTATGTTTGACAGCTAGTGTGGGGATGGAGAACTTCCAATATCTGATATACTCTATGTTTGCCAGCTAGTGTGTGGATGGAGAACTTCCAGTATCTGATATACTCTAAGTATGCCAGCTAGTGCGTGGGTTAGAGAATCACCACTATCTGATATACTCTATGTATGACAGCTAGTGTGTGGATAGAGAATCACCACCATCTGATATACTCTATTTATGCCAGCTAGTGCGTGGATGGAGAACTTCCAGTATCTGATATACTCTATGTATGCCAGCTAGTGCGTGGATGGAGAATCACCACTATCTGATATACTCTGTGTATGCCAGCTAGTGCGTGGATGGAGAACTTCCAATATCTGATATACTCTATGTATGACAGTCAGTGTGTGGATGGAGAACTTCCAGTATCTGATATACTCTATGTATGCCAGCTAGTGCGTGGATTGCGAACATCCAGTATCTGATATACTTTATGTTTGCCAGCTAGTGTGTGGATGGAGAATCACCATTATCTGATATACTCTATGTATGACAGCCAGTGCGTGGATGGAGAACTTCCAGTATCTGATATACTATATGTATGCCAGCTAGTGTGTGGATGGAGAACCACCACTATCCGATATACTCTATGTATGCCAGCTAGTGTGTGGATGGAGACTCACCACTATATGATATACTCTATGTATGACAGCCAGTGCCTGGATGGAGAATCACCATTATCTGATATACTCTATGTATGACAGCCAGTGTGTGGATGGAGAACTTCCAGTATCTGATATACTCTATGTATGACAGCTAGTGTGTGCATGGAGAACTTCCAGTATCTGATACACTCTATGTATGACAGCTAGTGTGTCGATGGAGAACTTCCCATATCTGATACACTCTATGTATGACAGCTAGTGTGTGGATGGAGAACTTCCAGTATCTGATACACTCTATGTATGACAGCTAGTGTGTCGATGGAGAACTTCCCATATCTGATACACTCTATGTATGACAGCTAGTGTGTGGATGGAGAATCACCATTATCTGATATACTCTATGTATGACAGCTAGTGTGTGGATGGAGAACTTCCAGTATCTGATATACTCTATGTATGCCAGCTAGTGTGTGGATGGAGAACTTCCAGTATCTGATATACTCTATGTATGCCAGCCAGTTAAAATTGACTAGGTAGGCATTTTCAGTAAGAGTCAAACAATCGTCTTTAGTGCTTTTCATACGCCAAAACCCGGGAGCTCGGGTCAAATGAACGCCCTGACCAGGTTTTTTTGGAATTTTTAAAAATATAATTTTACACGTTTATTATTAATCAAACATATGTTTGTTTATATTAAAACCTGCAATCAATTTGACATAATTTTAAATGAAATGTTCACTATAACATGGCACTGAAAATATCAGAATATAACAAGGAACAGACCTGGAGAATATTGTATATATTATATATTAGGATATTTTCATACGTTTATTTTTGTAGCCCCCTGGTTTGTGTCATCCGTGACGCAGCCAGGAGTGTACAAGAAATAAGCATCAAATGGTAAAAGACATGCCTGGATACAGAAGACGATATATAAAAAGGTGTTTGACATACAGTGGGTTTTGACATACCGTGGGTTTTTACATATCACAGTATACATTAATTTTGGAATTACATAATTATGTCGCCTATATATATATTATTTCCAATTGACTAGCAAAGACTACCATTGTACGCAACGTATAGCAAAACGTTATTAAATAAATTAACTAAATTGCCACGATTGTAAATAACAAAATAAACGTAGTTGCCTGAAATCCGACGTCGGTTAGCCTGGGTGCCGGTCGGTCAATTTATCACTTTGTAACCTCTGGCAAAATGACATGATCAGAAACTCATTACGGCCCAATTAATAGTCTCGGTGTTAAACTATATTTAGTTGACTGACCTGGCAAACTATATCGAGGCCTGTTCCCATGGCGGCTAGACGTCGGTGTCAAATTACCACACGCCTATACTATACAAATGTCTTGTCATTTTAGATAGTCAACAAAAACGCATAGCAATGTCATGAAATGTGCGAGGGACATACTGTTTTTGTGAATTGAGTGAATTATAGGCTCTCAATAACAGTGTACTGATTACTAACGGCGAAATAATAAGAGGCCCATACACGGGTTTTATAATTGATTGGATTGTTTATTTGGATCAATACCATATAGAAGCGATTTTATCTGTGGCTACTTGACCGTACTAACGAGTATTGCATACCCTAACTTATAGTGAGTATTTATCTTATGAATTCCAATTATTAAGCCTCTGCTAGAGCCCGGACTATTTACCGCGATATGTCCAAACCCGCATTTATCAGTGCAGTGTAGAACATTGATGCAAAGATATTCAGAACAAGAGGGTCATGAAGACTATGGATCGCTTACCCAAGTTGAAAAGCTGGAAAGGTCATAGAACTCTCGTTAAATAAAGTCTTTATTATTTTTATTATTATTATTCCCCTCCCACTATACGGTGGCGGATAATTATCTAACTTAGGTCCATATTACAGTGTCAGCATGACCTTGTTTCTTGTAACTAAGCACTGGGCGCCAACATACATTTCCTGAACTATCCAGGGGCGTAGATAACCATTTTGAATTTGTAGGCCCGATATTTGAATCATTGACATTACCGCTGATCTATATTCTATACCATTTTCATATTCTGTGACAATCTGCAGGCCCCGGGCCTTCACGGTTTCCGTCAGTTCCCTTTAATAAATTTGCAAATGTGTATTTCTTTTAAATATTATTATGCTTACCAAATATAAGAATAACTGACAGAACAAACAACAGCACTTTCATCTTGGCAGAATGTTTGCTGAAATATAGAAAACACGTGTGTTATTGAGGTCGAACTTTGGAATTAGACATTGTACCATGTTTATTCGCCCGCATATAATGGTAATGGGACACTTACTGTTATCCTGTATGTTCGTGATTTCACACCAGATAATGGGACATTAACTGTTACCCTGTATGTTCTTGATTCCACACCAGATAATGGGACATTAACTGTTACCCTGTATGTTCTTGATTCCACACCAGATAATGGGACATTAACTGTTACCCTGCATGTTCTTGATTCCACACCAGATAATGGGACATTAACCTTTACCCTGTATGTCCGTGATTCCACACCAGATAGTATAGTTGGTTCTGTTCTCCAACCTGTGATACACTATGGATTATAGTAGAGCTCGTTCTGTTCTCCTACCTGTGATACACTATGGATTATAGTATAGCTCGTTCAGTTCTCCTACCTGTGATACACTATTGATTATAGTATAACTGGTTCTGTTCTCCTACCTGTGATACACTATGGGTTATAGTATAGCTGGTTCTGTTCTCCTACCTGTGATACACTATGGATTATAGTATAGCTCGTTCTGTTCTCCTACCTGTGATACACTATGGATTATAGTATAGCTCGTTCTGTTCTCCTACCTGTGATACACTATGGATTATAGTATAGTGGTTCTGTTCTCCTACCTGTGATACACTATGGATTATAGTATAGCTCGTTCTGTTCTCCTACCTGTGATACACTATGGATTATAGTATAGCTCGTTCTGTTCTCCTACCTGTGATACACTATGGATTATAGTATAGCTCGTTCTGTTCTCCTACCTGTGATACACTATGGATTATAGTATAGCTCGTTCTGTTCTCCTACCTGTGATACACTATGGATTATAGTATAGCTCGTTCTGTTCTCCTACCTGTGATACACTATGGATTATAGTATAGCTGGTTCTGTTCTCCAACCTGTGATACATTATGGATTATAGTATAGCTCGTTCTGTTCTCCAACCTGTGATACACTATGGGTTATAGTATAGCTGGTTCTGTTCTCTAACCTGTGATACAATATGGATTATAGTATAGCTGGTTCTGTTCTCCTACCTGTGATACACTATGGGTTATAGTATAGCTGGTTCTGTTCTCCTACCTGTGATACACACTATGAATTATAGTATAGCTCGTTCTGTTCTCCTACCTGTGATACACTATGGATTATAGTATAGCTGGTTCTGTTCTCCAACCTGTGATACACTATGGGTTATAGTATAGCTCGTTCTGTTCTCCTACCTGTGATACACTATGGATTATAGTATAGCTCGTTCTGTTCTCCAACCTGTGATACACTATGGATTATAGTATAGCTCGTTCTGTTCTCCTACCTGTGATACACTATGGATTATAGTATAGCTGGTTCTGTTCTCCAACCTGTGATACACTATTGATTATAGTATAGCCCGTTCTGTTCTCCAACCTGTGATACACTATGGATTATAGTATAGCTCGTTCTGTTCTCCTACCTGTGATACATTATTGATTATAGTATAGCCCGTTCTGTTCTCCAACCTGTGATACACTATGGATTATAGTATAGCTCGTTCTGTTCTCCTACCTGTGATACACTATGATTATAGTATAGCTCGTTCTGTTCTCCTACCTCTGATACACACTATAGGTTATAGTATAGCTCGTTCTGTTCTCCTACCTGTGATACACTATGGATTATAGTATAGATGGTTCTGTCCTCCTACCTGTGATACACACTATGGGTTATAGTATAGCTCGTTCTGTTCTCCTACCTGTGATACACTATGGATTATAGTATAGCTGGTTCTGTTCTCCTACCTGTGATACACTATGGGTTATAGTATAGCTCGTTCTGTTCTCCTACCTGTGATACACACTATGGATTATAGTATAGCTCGTTCTGTTCTCCTACCTGTGATACACACTATGGATTATAGTATAGCTCGTTCTGTTCTCCTACCTGTGATACACTATGGATTATAGTATAGCTGGTTCTGTTCTCCTACCTGTGATACACTATGGATTATAGTATAGCTCGTTCTGTTCTCCTACCTGTGATACACTATGGATTATAGTATAGCTCGTTCTGTTCTCCTACCTGTGATACACTATGGATTATAGTATAGCTCGTTCTGTTCTCCTACCTGTGATACACTATGGATTATAGTATAGCTGGTTCTGTTCTCCTACCTGTGATACACTATGGATTATAGTATAGCTCGTTCTGTTCTCCTACCTGTGATACACTATGGATTATAGTATAGCTCGTTCTGTTCTCCTACCTCTGATACAAACTATGGGTTATAGTATAGCTCGTTCTGTTCTCCTACCTGTGATACACACTATGTGTTATAGTATAGCTGGTTCTGTTCTCCTACCTGTGATACACTATGGATTATAGTATAGCTGGTTCTGCTGTCCTACCTGTGATACACACTATGGGTTATAGTATAGCTCGTTCTGTTCTACTACCTGTGATACACTATGGATTATAGTATAGCTGGTTATGTTCTCCAACCTGTGATACACACTATGGGTTATAGTATAGCTGGTTCTGTTCTCCTACCTCTGATACACACTATGGGTTATAGTATAGCTCGTTCTGTTCTCCTACCTGTGATACACTATGGATTATAGTATAGCTGGTTCTGTTCTCCTACCTGTGATACACACTATGGGATATAGTATAGCTCGTTCTGTTCTCCTACCTGTGATACACTATGGGTTATAGTATAGCTCGTTCTGTTCTCCTACCTGTGATACACTATGGATTATAGTATAGCTCGATCTGTTCTCCAACCTGTGATACACTATGGATTATAGTATAGCTCGTTCTGTTCTCCTGCCTGTGATACACACTATGGGTTATGTTATAACTCGTTCTGTTCTCCTACCTCTGATACACACTATAGGTTATAGTATTGCTCGTTCTGTTAACCTAACTGTGATACACTATGGATTATAGTATAGATGGTTCTCTTCTCCTACCTGTGATACACACTATGGGTTATAGTATACCTCGTTCTATTCTCCTACCTGTGATACACTATGGATTATAGTATAGCTGGTTCTGTTCTCCTACCTGTGATACACACTATCGGTTATAGTATAGCTCGTTCTGTTCTCCTACCTGTGATACACACTATGGATTATAGTATAGCTTGTTCTGTTCTCCTACCTGTGATACACTATGGATTATAGTATAGCTCGTTCTGTTCTCCTAACTGTGATACACACTATGGATTATAGTATAGCTGGTTCTGTTCAACCTGTGATACATTATTGATTATAGTATAGCCCGTTCTGTTCTCCAACCTGTGATATACTATGGAATATTGTATAGCACGTTCTGTTCTCCTACCTGTGATATATACATTATTGATTATAGTATAGCCCGTTCTGTTCTCCAACCTGTGATACACTATGGATTATAGTATAGCTGGTTCTGTTCTCCAACCTGTGATACACTATGGATTATAGTATAGCTCGTTCTGTTCTCCTACCTCTGATACACACTATGGATTATAGTATAGCTCGTTCTGTTCTCCTACCTGTGATACACTATGGATTATAGTATAGCTCGTTCTGTTCTCCTACCTGTGATACACTATGGATTATAGTATAGTTCGTTCTGTTCTCCTACCTGTGATACACTATGGATTATAGTATAGCTCGTTCTGTTCTCCTACCTGTGATACATTATGGATTATAGTATAGCTCGTTCTGTTCTCCTACATGTGATACACTATGGATTATAGTATAGCTGGTTCTGTTCTCCTAGCTGTGATACACTATGGATTATAGTAGAGCTCGTTCTGTTCTCCTACCTGTGATACACTATGGGTTATAGTATAGCTCGCTCTGTTCTCCTACCTGTGATACACACTATGGGTTATAGTATAGCTCGTTCTGTTCTCCTACCTGTGATACACACTATGGATTATAGTATAGCTCGGTCTGTTCTCCTACCTGTGATACACTATGGATTATAGTATAGCTCGTTCTGTTCTCCAACCTGTGATACACTATGGATTATAGTATAGCTCGTTCTGTTCTCCTACCTGTGATACACTATGGATTATAGTATAGCTGGTTCTGTTCTCCAACCTGTGATACATTATTGATTATAGTATAGCCCGTTCTGTTCTCCAACCTGTGATATACTATGGATTATTGTATAGCACGTTCTGTTCTCCTACCTGTGATATATACATTATTGATTATAGTATAGCCCGTTCTGTTCTCCAACCTGTGATACACTATGGATTATAGTATAGCTGGTTCTGTTCTCCAACCTGTGATACACTATGGATTATAGTATAGCTCGTTCTGTTCTCCTACCTCTGATAAACACTATGGATTATAGTATAGCTCGTTCTGTTCTCCTACCTGTGATACACTATGGATTATAGTATAGCTCGTTCTGTTCTCCTACCTGTGATACACTATGGATTATAGTATAGCTCGTTCTGTTCTCCAACCTGTGATACACTAAGGATTATAGTATAGCTCGTTCTGTTCTCCTACCTGTGATACACTATGGATTATAGTATAGCTGGTTCTGGTCTCTAACCTGTGATACATTATTGATTATAGTATAGCTCGTTCTGTTCTCCAACCTGTGATACACTATGGGTTATAGTATAGCTGGTTCTGTTCTCTAACCTGTGATACAATATGGGTTATAGTATAGCTCGCTCTGTTCTCCTACCTGTGATACACACTATGGGTTATAGTATAGCTCGTTCTGTTCTCCTACCTGTGATACACTATGGATTATAGTATAGCTCGTTCTGTTCTCCAACCTGTGATACACTATGGATTATAGTATAGCTCGTTCTGTTCTCCTACCTGTGAAACACACTATGGATTATAGTATAGCTGGTTCTGTTCTCCAACCTGTGATATACTATGGATTATTGTATAGCACGTTCTGTTCTCCACCTGTGATACATTATTGATTATAGTATAGCCCGTTCTGTTCTCCAACCTGTGATATACTATGGATTATTGTATAGCACGTTCTGTTCTCCTACCTGTGATATATACATTATTGATTATAGTATAGCCCGTTCTGTTCTCCAACCTGTGATACACTATGGATTATAGTATAGCTGGTTCTGTTCTCCAACCTGTGATACACTATGGATTATAGCATAGCTCGTTCTGTTCTCCTACCTCTGATACACACTATGGATTATAGTATAGCTCGTTCTGTTCTCCTACCTGTGATACACTATGGATTATAGTATAGCTCGTTCTGTTCTCCTACCTGTGATACACTATGGATTATAGTATAGTTCGTTCTGTTCTCCTACCTGTGATACACTATGGATTATAGTATAGCTCGTTCTGTTCTCCAACCTGTGATACACTAAGGATTATAGTATAGCTCGTTCTGTTCTCCTACCTGTGATACACTATGGATTATAGTATAGCTGGTTCTGTTCTCTAACCTGTGATACATTATTGATTATAGTATAGCTCGTTCTGTTCTCCAACCTGTGATACACTATGGGTTATAGTATAGCTGGTTCTGTTCTCTAACCTGTGATGCAATATGGATTATAGTATAGCTGGTTCTTTTCTGCTACCTGTGATACACTATGGGTCATAGTATAGCTGGTTCTGTTCTCCTACCTGTGATACACACTATGAATTATATTATAGCTCGTTCTGTTCTCCTACCTGTGATACACTATGGATTATAGTATAGCTCGTTCTGTTCTCCAACCTGTGATACACTATGGATTATAGTATAGCTGGTTCTGTTCTCCAACCTGTGATACACTATGGATTATAGTAGAGCTCGTTCTGTTCTCCTATCTGTGATACACACTATGGGTTATAGTATAGCTCGTTCTGTTCTCCTACCTGTGATACACACTATGGGTTATAGTATAGCTGGTTCTGTTCTCCTACCTGTGATACACTATGGATTATAGTATAGCTGGTTCTGTTTTCCTACCTGTGATACACACTATGGGTTATAGTATAGCTCGTTCTGTTCTTCTACCTGTGATACACTATGGATTATAGTATAGCTGGTTCTGCTCTCCAACCTGTGATACACACTATGTGTTATATTATAGCTCGTTCTGTTCTCCTACCTCTGATACACACTATGGGTTATAGTATAGCTCGTTCTGTTCTCCTACCTGTGATACACTATGGATTATAGTATAGCTGGCTCTATTCTCCTACTTGTGATACACTATGTATTATAGTATAGCTCGTTCTGTTCTCCAACCTGTGATACACACTATGGATTATGGTATATCTCGTTCTGTTCTCCTACCTCTGATACACACTATGGGTTATAGTATAGCTCGTTCTGTTCTCCAACCTGTCATACACTATGGATTATAGTATAGCTGGTTCTGTTCTCTAACCTGTGATACACTATGGGTTATAGTATAGCTCGTTCTGATCTCCAACCCGTGATACACTATGGATTATAGTAGAGCTCTTTCTGTTCTCCTATCTGTGACACACACTATGGGTTATAGTATAGCTAGTTCTGTTCTCCTACCTGTGATACACACTATGGATTATAGTATAGCTCGTTCTGTTCTCCTACCTGTGATACACTATGGATTATAGTATAGCTCGTTCTGTTCTCCTACCTGTGATACACACTATGGATTATAGTATAGCTCGTTCTGTTCTCCTACCTGTGATACACTATGGATTATAGTATAGCTCGTTCTGTTCTCCTACCTGTGATACACACTATGGATTATAGTATAGCTCGTTCTGTTCTCCTACCTGTGATACACTATGGATTATAGTATAGCTGGTTCTGTTCTCCTACCTGTGATACACTCCCACAACACATGGTTATAGTATAGCTCGTTCTGTTCTCCTACCTGTGATACACTATGGATTATAGTATAGCTGGTTCTGTTCTCCTACCTGTGATACACTATGGATTATAGTATAGCTCGTTCTGTTCTCCTACCTGTGATACACTATGGATTATAGTATAGCTGGTTCTGTTCTCCTACCTGTGATACACTATGGATTATAGTATAGCTCGTTCTGTTCTCCTACCTGTGATACACTATGGATTATAGTATAGCTCGTTCTGTTCTCCTACCTGTGATACACACTATGGGTTATAGTATAGCTCGTTCTGTTCTCCTACCTGTGATACACACCTACCTGTGATACACTATGGATTATAGTATAGCTGGTTCTGTTCTCCTACCTGTGATACACTATGGATTATAGTATAGCTCGTTCTGTTCTCCTACCTGTGATACACACTATGGATTATAGTATAGCTCGTTCTGTTCTCCTACCTGTGATACACTATGGATTATAGTATAGCTCGTTCTGTTCTCCTACCTGTGATACACACTATGGATTATAGTATAGCTCGTTCTGTTCTCCTACCTGTGATACACTATGGATTATAGTATAGCTCGTTCTGTTCTCCTACCTGTGATACACACTATGGATTATAGTATAGCTCGTTCTGTTCTCCTACCTGTGATACACTATGGATTATAGTATAGCTCGTTCTGTTCTCCTACCTGTGATACACTATGGATTATAGTATAGCTGGTTCTGTTCTCCTACCTGTGATACACTATGGATTATAGTATAGCTCGTTCTGTTCTCCTACCTGTGATACACTATGGATTATAGTATACTGTTCGTCTCCTACCTGTGATACACTATGGATTATAGTATAGCTCGTTCTGTTCTCCAACCTGTGATACACTATGGATTATAGTATAGCTCGTTCTGTTCTCCTACCTGTGATACACTATGGATTATAGTATAGCTCGTTCTGTTCTCCTACCTGTGATACACACTATGGATTATAGTATAGCTCGTTCTGTTCTCCTACCTGTGATACACTATGGATTATAGTATAGCTGGTTCTGTTCTCCTACCTGTGATACACTATGGGTTATAGTATAGCTGGTTCTGTTCTCCTACCTGTGATACACACTATGGATTATAGTATAGCTCGTTCTGTTCTCCTACCTGTGATACACTATGGGTTATAGTATAGCTGGTTCTGTTCTCCTACCTGTGATACACTATGGATTATAGTATAGCTCGTTCTGTTCTCCTACCTGTGATACACTATGGATTATAGTATAGCTCGTTCTGTTCTCCTACCTGTGATACACTATGGATTATAGTATAGCTCGTTCTGTTCTCCTACCTGTGATACACTATGGATTATAGTATAGCTCGTTCTGTTCTCCTACCTGTGATACACACTATGGATTATAGTATAGCTCGTTCTGTTCTCCTACCTGTGATACACTATGGATTATAGTATAGCTCGTTCTGTTCTCCTACCTGTGATACACTATGGATTATAGTATAGCTCGTTCTGTTCTCCACCTGTGATACACTATGATTATAGTATAGCTGGTTCTGTTCTCCAACCTGTGATACACTATGGGTTATAGTATAGCTCGTTCTGTTCTCCTACCTGTGATACACTATGGATTATAGTATAGCTCGTTCTGTTCTCCTACCTGTGATACACTATGGATTATAGTATAGCTCGTTCTGTTCTCCTACCTGTGATACACTATGGATTATAGTATAGCTCGTTCTGTTCTCCAACCTGTGATACACTATGGATTATAGTATAGCTGGTTCTGTTCTCCTACCTGTGATACACTATGGGTTATAGTATAGCTCGTTCTGTTCTCCTACCTGTGATACAACTATGGATTATAGTATAGCTCGTTCTGTTCTCCTACCTGTGATACACTATGGATTATAGTATAGCTGGTTCTGTTCTCCTACCTGTGATACACTATGGGTTATAGTATAGCTCGTTCTGTTCTCCTACCTGTGATACACACTATGGATTATATTATAGCTCGTTCTGTTCTCCAACCTGTGATACACTATGGATTATAGTATAGCTCGTTCTGTTCTCCTACCTGTGATACACTATGGATTGTAGTATAGCTCGTTCTGTTCTCCTACCTGTGATACACACTATGGATTATAGTATAGCTCGTTCTGTTCTCCTACCTGTGATACACTATGGATTATAGTATAGCTCGTTCTGTTCTCCTACCTGTGATACACACTATGGATTATAGTATAGCTTGTTCTGTTCTCCTACCTGTGATACACTATGGATTATAGTATATCTCGTTCTGTTCTCCTACCTGTGATACACACTATGGATTATAGTATAGCTCGTTCTGTTCTCCTACCTGTGATACACTATGGATTATAGTATAGCTCGTTCTGTTCTCCTACCTGTGATACACTATGGATTATAGTATAGCTCGTTCTGTTCTCCTACCTGTGATACACTATGGATTATAGTATAGCTCGTTCTGTTCTCCAACCGGTGATACACTATTGATTATAGTATAGCTGGTTCTGTTCTCCTACCTGTGATACACTATGGGTTATAGTATAGCTCGTTCTGTTCTCCTACCTGTGATACACTATGGATTATAGTATAACTCGTTCTGTTCTCCTACCTGTGATACACTATGGATTATAGTATAGCTGGTTCTGTTCTCCTACCTGTGATACACTATGGATTATAGTATAGCTCGTTCTGTTCTCCTACCTGTGATACACACTATGGATTATATTATAGCTCGTTCTGTTCTCCAACCTGTGATACACTATGGATTATAGTATAGCTCGTTCTGTTCTCCTACCTGTGATACACTATGGATTGTAGTATAGCTCGTTCTGTTCTCCTACCTGTGATACACACTATGGATTATAGTATAGCTCGTTCTGTTCTCCTACCTGTGATACACTATGGATTATAGTATAGCTCGTTCTGTTCTCCTACCTGTGATACACACTATGGATTATAGTATAGCTTGTTCTGTTCTCCTACCTGTGATACACTATGGATTATAGTATATCTCGTTCTGTTCTCCTACCTGTGATACACACTATGGATTATAGTATAGCTCGTTCTGTTCTCCTACCTGTGATACACTATGGATTATAGTATAGCTCGTTCTGTTCTCCTACCTGTGATACACTATGGATTATAGTATAGCGCGTTCTGTTCTCCTACCTGTGATACACTATGGATTATAGTATAGCTCGTTCTGTTCTCCAACCGGTGATACACTATTGATTATAGTATAGCTGGTTCTGTTCTCCTACCTGTGATACACTATGGGTTATAGTATAGCTCGTTCTGTTCTCCTACCTGTGATACACTATGGATTATAGTATAACTCGTTCTGTTCTCCTACCTGTGATACACTATGGATTATAGTATAGCTGGTTCTGTTCTCCTACCTGTGATACACTATGGGTTATAGTATAGCTCGTTCTGTTCTCCTACCTGTGATACACACTATGGATTATATTATAGCTCGTTCTGTTCTCCAACCTGTGATACACTATGGATTATAGTATAGCTCGTTCTGTTCTCCTACCTGTGATACACTATGGATTGTAGTATAGCTCGTTCTGTTCTCCTACATGTGATACACACTATGGATTATAGTATAGCTCGTTCTGTTCTCCTACCTGTGATACACTATGGATTATAGTATAGCTCGTTCTGTTCTCCTACCTGTGATACACACTATGGATTATAGTATAGTTTGTTCTGTTCTCCTACCTGTGATACACTATGGATTATAGTATATCTCGTTCTGTTCTCCTACCTGTGATACACACTATGGATTATAGTATAGCTCGTTCTGTTCTCCTACCTGTGATACACTATGGATTATAGTATAGCGCGTTCTGTTCTCCTACCTGTGATACACTATGGATTATAGTATAGCTCGTTCTGTTCTCCATCCGGTGATACACTATTGATTATAGTATAGCTGGTTCTGTTCTCCTACCTGTGATACACTATGGGTTATAGTATAGCTCGTTCTGTTCTCCTACCTGTGATACACTATGGATTATAGTATAACTCGTTCTGTTCTCCTACCTGTGATACACTATGGATTATAGTATAGCTGGTTCTGTTCTCCTACCTGTGATACACTATGGATTGTAGTATAGCTCGTTCTGTTCTCCTACCTGTGATACACACTATGGATTATATTATAGCTCGTTCTGTTCTCCAACCTGTGATACACTATGGATTATAGTATAGCTCGTTCTGTTCTCCTACCTGTGATACAGTATGGATTGTAGTATAGCTCGTTCTGTTCTCCTACCTGTGATACACACTATGGATTATAGTATAGCTCGTTCTGTTCTCCTACCTGTGATACACTATGGATTATAGTATAGCTCGTTCTGTTCTCCTACCTGTGATACACACTATGGATTATAGTATAGCTTGTTCTGTTCTCCTACCTGTGATACACTATGGATTATAGTATATCTCGTTCTGTTCTCCTACCTGTGATACACACTATGGATTATAGTATAGCTCGTTCTGTTCTCCACCTGTGATACACATATATAAATAGCTCGTTCTGTTCTCCTACCTGTGATACACTATGGATTATAGTATAGCTCGTTCTGTTCTCCTACCTGTGATACACTATGGATTATAGTATAGCTCGTTCTGTTCTCCAACCTGTGATACACTATGGATTATAGTATAGCTGGTTCTGTTCTCCTACCTGTGATACACTATGGGTTATAGTATAGCTCGTTCTGTTCTCCTACCTGTGATACACTATGGATTATAGTATAGCTCGTTCTGTTCTCCTACCTGTGATACACTATGGATTATAGTATAGCTCGTTCTGTTCTCCTACCTGTGATACACACTATGGATTATAGTATAGCTCGTTCTGTTCTCCTACCTGTGATACACTATGGATTATAGTATAGCTCGTTCTGTTCTCCTACCTGTGATACACACTATGGATTATAGTATAGCTCGTTCTGTTCTCCTACCTGTGATACACTATGGATTATAGTATAGCTCGTTCTGTTCTCCTACCTGTGATACACTATGGATTATAGTATAGCTCGTTCTGTTCTCCTACCTGTGATACACACTATGGATTATAGTATAGCTCGTTCTGTTCTCCTACCTGTGATACACTATGGATTATAGTATAGCTCGTTCTGTTCTCCTACCTGTGATACACTATGGATTATAGTATAGCTCGTTCTGTTCTCCTACCTGTGATACACACTATGGATTATAGTATAACTCGTTCTGTTCTCCTACCTGTGATACACTATGGATTATAGTATAGCTCGTTCTGTTCTCCAACCGGTGATACACTATTGATTATAGTATAGCTGTTTCTGTTCTCCTACCTGTGATACACTATGGGTTATAGTATAGCTCGTTCTTTTCTCCTAGCTGTGATACACTATGGATTATAGTATAACTCGTTCTGTTCTCCTACCTGTGATACACACTATGGGTTATAGTATAGCTCGTTCTGTTCTCCTACCTGTGATACACTATGGATTATAGTATAGCTGGTTCTGTTCTCCTACCTGTGATACACTATGGATTATAGTATAGCTGGTTCTGTTCTCCAACCTGTGATACACTATGGATTATAGTATAGCTCGTTCTGTTCTCCTACCTGTGATACACACTATGGATTATATTATAGCTCGTTCTGTTCTCCAACCTGTGATACACTATTTATTGTGACGGGGTGTCATTTTAAACTTGCTTGGAATGGCCTTAAAAGTGTATGCATATTGTTCCTAAAAACATCAAAAAATAAAAACATGTTTTTTTCGTGTTGAACTCGATAGCATTTGTTTAGTTTAATTCTATGTTATTGCATTCATTCTATTTATACATTGTACAATTCAGGACAAATGAACAAATGATATAAGTAAGCATAATATACGATTCGTGGCACTGTTTGTACAAGGATTGTCAATATATGTTGAAGCAAATGGGTTGGGCCACACGTTTGAACAACATTAGTTACGACCCTCCCCAATATACTAGATTGTAACTAACAAAATGGCTGAATACAAGATTTGTGCAAATAATTTAATTAATTGCATGAATACTAAAAAATGGAATAATGAAGAACGGATTCAGTAAATTATATATAACAATAAATTAGAAACAAAAATGATAAGAAAATATTAGGAAATGCATTTGATAGTAGCTATTCCAATCAAGTGTTCCACTGTACAAAGCATTTGATAGTAGCTATTCCAAACATGTGCCCCACCGTACAAAGCAATTGATAGTAGCTATTCCAAACATGTGCCCCACCGTACAAAGCAATTGATAGTAGCTATTCCAAACATGTGCCCCACCGTACAAAGCATTTGATATTAGCTATTACAATTAAGTGCCCCGCCGTACAAAGCAATTGATAGTAGCTATTACAATTAAGTGTTCCACCGTACAAAGCAATTGATAGTAGCTATTCCAATAAAGTGTTCCACCGTACAAAGCATTTTCAACCATACAAATAATAATACAGCTTCTAAAATGGCCGACTGCATGCAATGACATTTTTTATTGTGGGACAGACGATTTAGATAACTGCATTAAAATATCCAACGCCGTCGGAAATGTTTTAATCCTCACGTTTTTTGGCAGAGAGTGCCATTGTTCACTGGCAATTATAATGTATCCATTACACTTGAACGGGTTGACTTCGTTTATGAATTGATCAAGATCCGATCGAAAGCGAGTTTTCGCTGTACACGTATTAAATTGAATACACTATCATGTAATTCATTAATACGACTTGCCTTTTATTTAAAAATTAATATCTATGACAACGCATGTGTACTAGAATATTAATTAGTCATTCGAGTAATATTCTACTTTGCCTTTTAACATGTAGAGTGACGCATGCAATCACTGTAGATGATGATGACATGAATCCTTGTAAAACCGACATCTGCCCTGGGATATACTACATCTTATCTCCAGAACTACACAATATTTAAACTGGTAAAGAAAAGTTACTCACATTTGTTCTCGTCTATATAAATTATGTTGCATGCACTATAGCCGGGTGTATTTTGCAATGCCTAAACGCCAATTGTATACAGGTATCACAAAGAAGATACGCATGGGTGAGTATCATGACTTTTATATTATTTCTATAGTTTGTAAAGACTTACTGAGTGTCCTGTGACAGACATAGCTGGTGTGGATTAAATCATGTTATTTAGATATACCTATACGAGTGAACTACTTTTGACCCTAATAAAATAAATAGTTTTTCAAGTGGAACTTTAAACCAAGGTCTCATGTCGGTGCTTTACACCATGTACGTAAAATAACCAGAGATTCTGGAATGGGTCTCTGTCTGTATAATTACACTGTCCTCCGAAAAATCTAAAATGACTAATCTCTTCAGGAGGCGTCGCTCATATGGGCGACCGACAGCGACGATACATAAACGTAAAACACACACACTTTTAAAACGTGAGTTTTCATAACATATATACACAGAGGATCTAAATGCATTAATCGCGTGTACCTACCTACCCATTACCTCATGTATCACTATCGCCTGTCCTACCTACCCATTACCTCATGTATCACTATCGCCTGTCCTACCTACCCATTACCTCATGTATCACTATCGCCTGTCCTACCTACCCATTACCTCATGTATCACTATCGCCTGTCCCTACCTACCCATTACCTCATTTATCACTATCGCCTGTCCTACCTACCCATTACCTCATGTATCACTATCGCCTGTCCCACCTACCCATTACCTCATGTATCACTATCGCCTGTCCTACCTACCCATTACCTCATGTATCACTATCGCCTGTCCCACCTACCCATTACCTCATGTATCACTATCGCCTGTCCTACCTACCCATTACCTCATTTATCACTATCGCCTGTCCTACCTACCCATTACCTCATTTATCACTATCGCCTGTCCTACCTACCCATTACCTCATTTATCACTATCGCCTGTCCCACCTACCCATTACCTCATTTATCACTATCTTCTGTCCCACCTACCCATTACCTCATTTATCACTATCTTCTGTCCCACCTACCCATTACCTCATTTATCACTATCTTCTGTCCCACCTACCCATTACCTCATTTATCACTATCTTCTGTCCCACCTACCCATTACCTCATTTATCACTATCTTCTGTCCCACCTACCCATTACCTCATTTATCACTATCTTCTGTCCCACCTACCCATTACCTCATTTATCACTATCTTCTGTCCCACCTACCCATTACCTCATTTATCACTATCTTCTGTCCCACCTACCCATTACCTCATTTATCACTATCTTCTGTCCCACCTACCCATTACCTCATTTATCACTATCGCCTGTCCTACCTACCCATTACCTCATGTATCACTATCGCCTGTCCTACCTACCCATTACCTCATTTATCACTATCTTCTGTCCCACCTACCCATTACCTCATTTATCACTATCTTCTGTCCCACCTACCCATTACCTCATTTATCACTATCTTCTGTCCCACCTACCCATTACCTCATTTATCACTATCTTCTGTCCCACCTACCCATTACCTCATTTATCACTATCTTCTGTCCCACCTACCCATTACCTCATTTATCACTATCGCCTGTCCTACCTACCCATTACCTCATGTATCACTATCGCCTGTCCTACCTACCCATTACCTCATTTATCACTATCTTCTGTCCCACCTACCCATTACCTCATTTATCACTATCTTCTGTCCCACCTACCCATTACCTCATTTATCACTATCGCCTGTCCTACCTACCCATTACCTCATTTATCACTATCGCCTGTCCTACCTACCCATTACCTCATTTATCACTATCGCCTGTCCTACCTACCCATTACCTCATTTATCACTATCGCCTGTCCCACCTACCCATTACCTCATTATCACTATCGCCTGTCCTACCTACCCATTACCTCATGTATCACTATCGCCTGTCCTACCTACCCATTACCTCATATCACTATCGCCTGTCCTACCTACCCATTACCTCATGTATCACTATCGCCTGTCCTACCTACCCATTACCTCATGTATCACTATCGCCTGTCCTACCTACCCATTACCTCATGTATCACTATCGCCTGTCCTACCTACCCATTACCTCATGTATCACTATCGCCTGTCCTACCTACCCATTACCTCATGTATCACTATCGCCTGTCCTACCTACCCATTACCTCATGTATCACTATCGCCTGTCCTACCTACCCATTACCTCATGTATCACTATCGCCTGTCCTACCTACCCATTACCTCATTATCACTATCGCCTGTCCCACCTACCCATTACCTCATGTATCACTATCGCCTGTCCTACCTACCCATTACCTCATGTATCACTATCGCCTGTCCTACCTACCCATTACCTCATGTATCACTATCGCCTGTCCTACCTACCCATTACCTCATGTATCACTATCGCCTGTCCCACCTACCCATTACCTCATGTATCACTATCGCCTGTCCTACCTACCCATTACCTCATGTATCACTATCGCCTGTCCTACCTACCCATTACCTCATGTATCACTATCGCCTGTCCTACCTACCCATTACCTCATTTATCACTATCGCCTGTCCTACCTACCCATTACCTCATGTATCACTATCGCCTGTCCTACCTACCCATTACCTCATGTATCACTATCGCCTGTCCCACCTACCCATTACCTCATGTATCACTATCGCCTGTCCCACCTACCCATTACCTCATGTATCACTATCGTCTGTCCCACCTACCCATTACCTCATTTATCACTATCTTCTGTCCCACCTACCCATTACCTCATTTATCACTATCTTCTGTCCTACCTACCCATTACCTCATTTATCACTATCTTCTGTCCCACCTACCCATTACCTCATTTATCACTATCGCCTGTCCTACCTACCCATTACCTCATGTATCACTATCGCCTGTCCTACCTACCCATTACCTCATTTATCACTATCTTCTGTCCCACCTACCCATTACCTCATTTATCACTATCGCCTGTCCTACCTACCCATTACCTCATTTATCACTATCGCCTGTCCTACCTACCCATTACCTCATTTATCACTATCGCCTGTCCCACCTACCCATTACCTCATTTATCACTATCTTCTGTCCCACCTACCCATTACCTCATTTATCACTATCTTCTGTCCCACCTACCCATTACCTCATTTATCACTATCTTCTGTCCCACCTACCCATTACCTCATTTATCACTATCGCCTGTCCTACCTACCCATTACCTCATTTATCACTATCGCCTGTCCTACCTACCCATTACCTCATTTATCACTATCGCCTGTCCTACCTACCCATTACCTCATTTATCACTATCGCCTGTCCTACCTACCCATTACCTCATTTATCACTATCGCCTGTCCTACCTACCCATTACCTCATTTATCACTATCGCCTGTCCTACCTACCCATTACCTCATTTATCACTATCGCCTGTCCTACCTACCCATTACCTCATTTATCACTATCGCCTGTCCCACCTACCCATTACCTCATTTATCACTATCTTCTGTCCCACCTACCCATTACCTCATTTATCACTATCTTCTGTCCCACCTACCCATTACCTCATTTATCACTATCGCCTGTCCTACCTACCCATTACCTCATTTATCACTATCGCCTGTCCTACCTACCCATTACCTCATTATCACTATCGCCTGTCCTACCTACCCATTACCTCATTTATCACTATCGCCTGTCCTACCTACCCATTACCTCATTTATCACTATCGCCTGTCCTACCTACCCATTACCTCATTTATCACTATCGCCTGTCCCACCTACCCATTACCTCATTTATCACTATCGCCTGTCCCACCTACCCATTACCTCATGTATCACTATCGTCTGTCCCACCTACCCATTACCTCATTTATCACTATCTTCTGTCCCACCTACCCATTACCTCATTTATCACTATCTTCTGTCCCACCTACCCATTACCTCATTTATCACTATCTTCTGTCCCACCTACCCATTACCTCATATTATCACTATCGCCTGTCCTACCTACCCATTACCTCATGTATCACTATCGCCTGTCCTACCTACCCATTACCTCATTTATCACTATCTTCTGTCCCACCTACCCATTACCTCATTATCACTATCTTCTGTCCCACCTACCCATTACCTCATGTATCACTATCTTCTGTCCCACCTACCCATTACCTCATTTATCACTATCTTCTGTCCCACCTACCCATTACCTCATTTATCACTATCTTCTGTCCTACCTACCCATTACCTCATTTATCACTATCTTCTGTCCCACCTACCCATTACCTCATTTATCACTATCGCCTGTCCTACCTACCCATTACCTCATGTATCACTATCGCCTGTCCTACCTACCCATTACCTCATTTATCACTATCTTCTGTCCCACCTACCCATTACCTCATTTATCACTATCTTCTGTCCCACCTACCCATTACCTCATTTATCACTATCTTCTGTCCTACCTACCCATTACCTCATTTATCACTAT